>CM041293.1:107211380-107811380 GCA_023052935.1 Piezodorus guildinii | reverse complement strand
CTTATGTGCAGTAATATCTTTAGAATACCATAGGACTTGTATACCCCAGACATTATTAACAGTGGTGCAAATTTGGAATTAATACAACTTATGTCTATAATTGAGACGTTGATTTCCAAAAGGTACTATATCCATTCTAGGAAATTTTACAGGAAGCGCGAAAATCTCTCATTACTATATTATTAAACCAGCTAATTTGGGTCTTTTTGCATTAAAATTTAGAATTTTTTTTTTATTATAATAATAATATCATATTAAAGTTATCAAATGAAATATTTTAGAATGATTTGGGACGAAAATAAATGCGTAATTAGTACTTTTAGAAAATGACCCCATTTCTAAATCGCGTTTTCTAAGGACTTGAGAAATCATTAGATGACATCAAATAGAATATTTAAATAAAACTAAATGACGAGAATACAAATATGTAAAAAAATCAATTTCGTAAAAAATGTCCTTTAGTACCTTTTGGAAATCAACGTCTCAATTGACGATACAATCCTACTTGATTCTACTATTTTTTCGCGCAATTATGTATTCCCTTTGAAAAAATAAAATAAAGAACTGTTGTTTTCTGTTTCTTAGATGACGCATCTTGTATTTGTACTCATCACTTTAATTCTGTTTCTTTTTTCTGCCTTAATTTTTATGTTGTCCACCAGGGAAACAGGCAGGAAAATTTGATGGTGTGGAAGGTTCACTTACGTAGCTATCACGTGCGACCATGACCCAAACATATCGATGTTTGCTGACAGTTCCAGGATTCCATAATCGAATCCCGCCTGTTTGCTCAACAAATCTGAATTTCCTTCATCGGTCAGTCAACATGATATCTTTTTTTTTTTTAATTCGTCCCCTTGTTTTTTGGTTGTTTTTTTCTGGTTTTCAATTCTATACTCAAGTATCCTTTTACAGTATATGCATTTTTCGTTAAATGAAGAGTTATGTATGTACATAAATTCTCCGAATCGAGAGGGAGTTATTTTATGTACAAGTGGTTAATGAAAATAAAAAAGCGATATGTATAATTTATTTACTTCCGAAATATCCTAGGATACAAAGGAGTTGGCTTTAACTCCGAATCATTATGTATTTATTTATTTATCTATACAATAGAAGTATAATAATTGTGAATGAACTTGCTGAGAAATAGCAATCTACATTAATGGTAGCAATAATAATAATAAAAAATAGTGATTATACAACACTAATAATAATTACAGGTTAAAATGACTGTCTACGCATACATACGTAGAGAGAATATTAAAAGTACATTTTGTTTTTAATTAAAAATAATCAACTTTTTTTAGTTTATTTGGCGTGCAAACTATTTAAAAAATAGAAAAGGTTAATTTATATATCAGGTTCTTTCAAATATAACTCAACAGGTTTGATTGAACGGTTTAGATTTTAGAAAAAGTATTGCTCAAAAGCTATCTCAAATTTCTAATTAGACTGATTAACAACAGCTAACGTTATATTAAAGAAAATGAATTTCTCCATGACTCAGTTCAAAATGTTGATATATCAACTAAATTAACGCATTGTGTCGTTATTTGAACAATTAATGCAAAATATAAAAAAAAAAAAAATTGACAACTGATATTTGACAATTGACCAAAAATGTTCTAAACTTCCTGAAAATTTGGTATACAATAATATAGTTTTGCAATAAATGGACTGCTATTTAATAAGCTAAGTAAGCTAAATTACACAAAAGATGTAGTTTCTTTTTTAGGATTTCTTATGTCCATATTTATTCAACAAAAAACTTAATAATATATATACAGGGTACCGAAATTACTAGTTTTTCTCGAAGGTAATAAACCTGTGTTGGGTTATGAACATTTTAAATTAACTTCAACCCCGTTAATTCCTCACTCCTACATACTACCTCACTATCCAGTCCTACCTGTCTAGAAGATCCTTCAAAATAAACCACAATAGTTCCTATTCTTACCTTTTTACTCTGTCTGCTGGTGTTCCTCAAGGTAGAATCGTAGGACACATCCTTTACACAGATATCCCAAACCATCCCAACACCTTCGTTTCTACCTATGCTGATGACACTTGTGTGTTATCAATCAATAACGATCCTACTGTTGCCTCTCAAACTCTTAAATCCCACATCAGAGAGCTTGAGGTATGGTGTCAGAATTGGAAATCAAAATCCATTCCAACAAATCCCAAATCCCCAAATTGCCTTTACCCTTCGTCGTAAATCTATGACATCGTGCCCTACAGTGTCCTTTAATAATATTCCGCTTGTTCTAGTTGAACAGATCCGCTACCTAGGACTTCTACTTCACAAACGTCTAACATGGAATCCGCACACATGACTGAAACGATGAGAAACTGACCGTCGCTTTCGCTTACTCCAACACTTACTGGACAGGCGCTCTAACCTTCCTCTTATCTACAAAAGGCTCATCTACATCACCATCATAAGGCCTATCTACCTACGGAGTTGAACTTTGAGGCTCTACTAAACCATCCAATTCTTCCCTTATCCAATCCTTACAATCAAAAATCCTTTGAAAAATCCTCAATGCTCCTTACACGAATAAACTCATCCATAAAGACCTTAACATCCCATATGTTGCTGATTTGGCCCGAACCAGGTATCAATCCTTCCATGACAAACTATACTTCCACTCTAACCCACTAGTTTCATTCCTTGTTTCCTCTTCTATTCCTGACAATCCTCCGAGGCGTCTGAAATTAGATTACCTAGTGGAGTGATGCCAATGGGCATTTTCTCTTCATGTATTTTTCATGTATATTATCTGTCAGCTATTTTACTTGATGTATTAACTAATACACTTTTAAATCTCAATAAATAATAAAAGGAAAAAAAATTAACTTCAATTAAATGCCAGTTGTTGGAAGGCGTGTATTCTGATCAGGGAGTTATGTAAAATAATAAATATATAGATCACAGATTTTCATTTAGTTAGTAGTAGGGGAATACATTATACGAATATCGGGCAGTTGGAAGTCTAAAAAAGATTTTTTTAAATCTTTTATCAAGTATTTTGGGCTAAATTAAAAGGACGAATAACTAAATCAATAGAGCACGGCCTTGAACCTCCGACAGACCTCCTATCTCCGGTCCGGAACCGGTGTGTTGATCTTCAGCAACAGGTCAATCTTCCGATCACAACTTTCCCAAAGCCTTGTATGTTTTACAGACAAACTAGAAATAACATGGAAATCAGAACAAGGATAAGTCATAGTGTTGATTTATCAAAACCCCTTTAAATAATTATAACCTCTTTGAATAATTATAAAAATATTCAAGTGAATTTCTGTAAAAAAAAAATTGGTAAAGAAAACAATTGCTGGTTAGCCTTATTACTGACATGCTAGGTCATACTCTTGACTAACACATGCAAAGTGAACTATATGCTCTACAGCCATCTTCAGATTACAATGAAGAAATTTAAGATGCTATTTTACAACAAGGTGATGATGTTTTACTCTTAAATGAAACAATAACAAACTATGCATCAAAAACTCAAAACATGATTTCTCGACATAATCTATTCTACAAACGTACTCTTCTTTCCAACGAAATTCGAGTGCATATCCAGAATTTCAAATGGATGAAATGATGATTGATATGTATTTAAATACTAACAATGTATACAAATATTTCAAGTGCATTTCAACTATTATTTACTTAAATTAAGCTCTATTATACTTTGTGCCTAGTTTTTCAACAGATTGTGTATTATGATTTAAAAAAAGCTATATAAAAAGGGGTAGAATTATAACTTAGAGTGCCAATTGATGTGGAAATACACATAAATACGCTCATAAGTCAGTTATTTTTGACGATAGAGTTTTATTAAAGTGTGTATAGAGTTTTGAAATCAGTAAAGCGCGATAAACAAAAAAAAAAAAATTAAAAAAATTGAAATCTCGCCTATATATACGCTTGTAACTACGTTATTTTTGAAGAAAGGAGAAATGTTCATTAGTGTTTTTTTTTAACCAAAAAAACCGCGAATAATTATATAAAAGATAAAAAAATAATAGAAAAAAATTGAAATTTTACACATAAATACGCTCACAAATACGCTCAGTTATTTTTTACGATAGAGTTTTGGAATCAGTAAGAAGCGATAAATATAAAAATAAAATAAAATACGCTTGTTACTACGTTATTTTCGAAGAAAGAGAAAAAGTTCATTAGTGTTTTTTTTAACCAAAAAACCGCGAATAATTATATAATAAAGAGAAAAATGACAGAAAAAATTGAAATTTTACACTTAAATACGCTCACAACTCAGTTATTTTTAACGATAGAGACAAATTTGTTTAGAGTTTTAGAATCAGTAAGAAGCGATAAATAGAAAAATAATTAAAAATCCATATGTATATTCAAGTAAGGAATTATAATAGATGTAATTTCACCAACAATCTGTTATTATTGAAGATGGAGAAAAATCGAAAACAATTTCGAGATTAAGACAACGCGATGAACAAAGAGCAAAAAAAAAAAATATCATAATCATCTTATATCGTCAAGCCACAACTTGTAAGAGATGTGATTCCCTGCTAACTCGGTCATTATTGGCAATAAAGCTAAAATGTAAGGTTTTCTGGAATCAGGAAATTTTATTTGAATTATTTAAATGAAAATCGAAAGAAAAGAAAAGGAAACAGTTACGCAGTCCTGTATAAATGCTTTTGGTTTATTATTTTCAATAATGAATCTTTCTAATCTACCAAAAAAAAATGACCCTCCTCTCAAAATTTGAGAGCTTACGTTTCAAGATGCGTATATGCCGAATAACGAAAAAAAAAAATCCGTTTTTCTAATTGATAAAGACAGATTAATACTCGACAAAATTAAAAAAGAATTATTGAAATCGGTTTACAACTAGCTGAGACGTTGCGTTTTGAAATCAGCTGTAGTGATATAATATTATCCTTTGAATTATTGTTTTTCATATTACTTAATTTCCTATCAACAGCTATATAAACAGTTATACCCTAATATTGTTATTTAGAAATAATAAAACATTGTGTAATAATTTGCAGCGTTTTTATAGAATAAAGTAGTATGTTAAATTATCATTTCCAAATATTTCTGAGGTTATAGTAAAAAATCCCTCGTGGTCCTATCATGTAGTCCTATAAATTCACCTATAGAAGTTGAGTCACCAATAGCGATTGATTAGTAAATCTGACTCCAGCAGACTGAAAAATATGCCGCCGAGTGCTATTCACAAGAATTATTTGTCTACAGGGAATAACCAATTCACCGCTCTTTCAACAGCCGACTACCAATTACCATCTATTCTTTGATATCTTATGTTATCATTCTAAAAATAAAAATCATAACTCAACTATTTAGTATGAATTTTTAAAAATTATTATATTTACAAATTAATATTAATACTTAGTAGCTTTTAATGCCGTTACGACCTCAACAACGTACAAAATAGTTTATTATCTATTGTTAGAATAGAATATAAAATCATTTTACTCTGGATCTGGGTCCCTTAAGAATAACAGTTCAACAATCTAAATATTATATATATATATATATATATATATATATTTAAACAGCTATCCTTAAATCCCAGACCAATGATTATGGACCCGACAACCAATTCCCAAAAAGTTGATATGCGTTACCAAACTTCTATTTAGTCTCCAAGTGTGTGTGGAAAATTTCGTAAATGTCCTGAACATGACTGAGGTTATATCATATTCCTTTGTTACATGAAAAGTTTTCATTTGTCTTCCCGAGAATTCTTATTGACATAATTATTCTGAAAATCGACTTGAGAACATGTTCTTGTTAGATCTCGACTCTTAAACTCCTGTGAAGCTTAACACGCTGTTCTCCTCCTGGATGCCATTTTCCCTGAGGTAATGGAGCAGCCATCAATAAGGTAATATGTAAGTGATGAACAACAGGTGTGAACGCCAAAAAATGGACGACTTTTATGGCAGCTTACATTATCTAATGCTGAAATGAGAGCGTCAGAATCATTAATAAGTCTTTAAAAAAGAGACCATTTCTTGATAAATTATGGTTCTAGTACTCCTTGCATTTATTACAGAGATGTGTTGAGATATACCTAAGTGCTATTAGGTAATGAAAGTGTGTAGATCAAGATACAGCTTACATAACCGGGTTAAAAAGATGGGATCGACATGCGTGTCTCATGTTATGACTCTAATTAGGACAAGGTTAATTTTAATATCTTTAAGGTATTTATTGAATTAAAAAATTTATTTAATTATTAATATTACATGATACTCTATTCACACAATAAATTAAAAAAACAACAGAAAAATTATGGCCTAAAAATCTAAGTAAAATTCTATCTTTTTATGTTTACTCTTACCTCGCCTTTTAGGCTATACCGGGGGGGTTTTCTCGGACCAGAGAGTGATGGTGGCGGATTTATTCCAGAATTAAACGGCTCTATGTACCGAGAATCGAACTCGTAATTATTTTATCCTCATTTTTGGCTATCAGGTTGCAGGCAACACATGCTTTTATTGCAACGTGCTTTAACCCACTGGGCCATCACGCACCTCCTAAAAACATTTAAAGAAATTTACTACTGTATTAAATAAATACAACAAGTAAATAGGCTTTATATATGATTAGAACACATGGTAGTCTTGAGAAGAAACTACCCATTGGTAGCACTCCAATGTCTAATTTATGTCAGGAGGTCTCTTGGCCATCTTCTTTTAAGGCGTCTCGGTGGGTTGTCGAAAATAGATATGGAGGAGAGGTCACGGATAAGCGGGTTTGAGTGGGCAGGGGGTTCGGAATGAAAAGAGGTATATCTGTAACGGGCCAAGTCTTCAACAAATGGGATATTTAGGTCTTTATGGATGATTTTATTAGTAGCAAAGTAAGGAGCATTGAGGATTTTAGGAAGGATTTTGGACTGCAAAGATTGGATGCGAGAGGAATTCGATGGTTTTGTAGACCCCCATAGCTCAATAGGTCCAAATACACCTGATAATTGTTATATAAATGAGTTTTTTTGCATGAAGTTTTGAGCGTTTGGCGAGTAAGGGTTCTAGTAATCTGTATCTACGAGCAGTTTCCTGTCGTTTCAGTCTAGTATGAGGGTTCCATGTTAGGCGTTTGTCGAGGTGGAGTCCTAAGTACCGTATCTGTTCAACAGGAGTATGTAGGATATTGTTAAAGGATACGGTGGGGCAGGAAGTCATAGGTTTACAACGTAGAGAGAAGGTGATTTGATGGATTTGTTAGGATTTATTTTAATTCTCCAGTTTTGACACCATTCTTCAATGGCTGATATCCTAAAAAAAAAATTAAATCAAAACTGCTTTGGGGATTTGGAAACTGGCTTGCACCCCTCCCCTCTCCCACTAGTGGAGGTTTAATGTGAATACTAAACATCGCAGTTCAATAAGTAATTTAGCCCCAGAACTCCAATTGACATATTAACAAAAGGTCTCAGGACCGCTTCCGTTTCAACCTTCAAAGAGGATTGTAGAGATGGGTAAATTTAATAAGGTTTGTGCTAAAGAATTAGGATGATGAATTTGGTTCAAAAGACATTTGAAGACTTTGTAAGGTATTTCATAGAGGTGTAAGGTATTAATTATAAGAGTTTGATCTTAACAATCTTAATATATACTCCATCCGCACACAAGACTGAAAAGACAAGAAACTGCTCGCCGCTTTCGCTTACTTCAACACTTACTTGACAGACGCCCTAAATTTCCACTTAACTACAAAGGCTCATCTATATCATAATCATAAGGCCTATCTGGACCTACGGAGTTGAACTTTGGGGCTCTACTAAACCATCCAATTCTTCCCTTATCCAATCCTTACAATCAAAAATCCTTCGAAAAATCCTCAATGCTCCTTACTTTTTCACGAATATACTCATCCATAAAGACGTTAATGTCCCATATGTTGCTGATTTGGGCCATATGAGATATCAATCCTTCCATGACAAATTCCACTCCCACTTTACCCACTAGTTTCAATCCTCGCTTCCTCTTCCATTCCTGACAATCCTCTGAGGCATCTGAAAAGAAGATGGTCTCGAGACCTTCTTGTTTGGATTACCTAGTGGAGTGCTGCCAATGGGCATATTTTCTTCATGTCTTTAATTTACTTGATGTATTGACTAATACAGTTGTAAATTACAATTAATAAATTTTTTTAAAAATATGTACTCCAATAATGAAAAAGAGATATTTTTATGTGTCAGTAGATTGATAAAGAACTGACAAATACGTGAGCGCAGTAAAAATCAGTGTTGTAGTGGATTGCTTGTAAGGCGCCTTAGACTGCTAAGAACGTGCTTAGCTACAAAATGATCGAGCGAAGAGCATTATAGTGATCTGAGGGAGGTGACGTTATTATTTCCGGACCATCCGCCGCTCATTCCACGGCCTGTAATTGGTAGGCTGGCGGTGACGTAATAATAGGCCACGCCTCGGCTATATATCTCTCAGCGAAACTCATTTCGCCACGATTCACCTCAATAAGATACCCCGCAGTTCTTTTTCTGTCTTGTCTCCCTCACTCCCTTCCCGGTGTCATTATGTTATCTTCTCTACCTCTAACTCTTTGTTATTAGAAATCGTAATAGGAAATCGGTATCGGGCGGAGAAGGGAACAATAGAAAGTGTTTAAGTGTATGGTATTTTCTGTCAGTAATAGATATTTGGTATCGGTAGGTAAAGAATACTCAACGAAGTTGTCTCACTTCAATTTAATATAATGTAAATTTAAGTTCCTTTCTTTGACCATCTTATTTATTTTATAAAACAATACATACGATAACAGGATTAATTGCAATACATAAACGACCTTCTGTCACGTCAAGAATAGCTGCGGCGACGTCAGCAGGTGGTAGTCAGGATGCAAGATTATCTACGACAATTAGTTTGTACAGGCTTTTCTTCACTGTCCTCTGTGGAGAATTATATTTTTTCTAAAATCTTAAGCTTTTAAACGGTATATTGTACATCTATGTTACGGTTTTATGTTTAAAAAAAAAACACAAAAACATACAAAATATGTTTGCTCTTTTCTCCTTTAGTTGTATATCGAATTTACCTAATTGATGCTATTCTATTTTCTGTATTATGTTAATATTTATATTATAAAATAGGGTTCGACAAGAGAAAACTGTATAAATATGTTGTATTGTTTTAAATTCTTAAAGATATGTCAAAAATCAGATTTATTTTTATAAAGTAATTAGCAAATTAATTTTATCACTTGCCTATCATGTTTTTGTATATTGGGGTATCCAACCATCGGGTTCGCTATGTAAGAGTATATTTTACAATTATTACCTTATGTAGACATTACAAACCACAATAAAATAAAAAGATTAGTCAGAGGCAAAACAACTTAATACCGTTAATTTATCAAATATCTTTTTATAAACATTACATTTATTAATTAAACAAAATTTTATTTTGTAAACGTCATTAAAAATTTCCAGTTTATTAGGGCCTCAATTTTACATCTTTGAATTAATAAGGAATTATAAAAAGTAATAAGATACCTCCTACCTCAATTAAAACTAAACCTTTCTTGATTAAGCTTAGCAGAGATTATATGACCTGGAACAAGAATTAAATTTTTTATAAAGAATAAATTAGTTACATTTATTTCCTATTTTTACCCCTTTATGTTCTTTTTTTATTGCTAATTAAATTATATAACAATCTAAGAGGATTAAATATATATTACAGTTTATTTTTTTTAATTTCGGTTCATAAAGATGAATTTGAAAAGCACATATGCTGCGATGAGGATCTTAGTTTAGTAGATTCATCAGCATTTTCAGACGTTTAGGTACATTTGGAGGAAATTCGTTAAAAATATTCAAATGATTGATTGTTCACGATACCCGGAAAAAAAACAAACATTCAGCAGGAAAAGTGGTGGGCCCTTTCTGATTGAGGGAGATAGAATTTCGTAATGCTGTTTTTAATTCAATGTTGTCTTAACAAAACAAGATTACATGTTTCTTAATCGTTTTGTGTCAATTAACATTTTTGCTTTCCCTATTCCATATATAGTAAGGAAAAGTATTGCAGTCGTGAAAATTTTCAAATTCAGTTTTTACCGGAAACACACGTTTTAGGGTCCCGCAAAAAGGTCTGTGTGTCCGTGTGTGATCAGTCAAGCGGAAAAATTAAAAGTCGTACAAATGTGAAATTTCATATTTTAGATACCTATACGTCCGAGATGTTACAGCAACTTTTTCACCAAAATCAGATCACCGGAAGAACCACTTTATACCATGCATAAAGAAAATGAATATAATTAATAAAATTAAAAAACAAATTATGGGGATAAAGCGCAATAAAATTAAGTTATACTCCGCCACGGTACTCAAGAACACAAAAACATAATAAGAGAGAAAAAGGTTAACCTGATTAGCAAAATAGTTATTGAATTAATTTTTTTTTTAATTACGCAGTCACTTTTGCTTTTTTTTTAGGTAGTTTGTTGTTGTTGGTTTGGGTTTTGAGGCGTAAAACCAGATGGTCATCAACGCCTTTATTTCGTTTGTTTATTTTATTTAACTTCTATCTAAACTAAAAAAAAAATAAAAAAAATAAAATAAAATAAAAAAAATAAAATATATATATATATATTATATATGGTTAGTCCTACACGATTGTTTTATTTTATTTTTTTTTTTTTTGTGTACAGTATCCCTATATTTTATTTAGCAGCTGCTCGGCTTTGAGAAAGTTTAGCAATAATTTTATATTACTTTTGTTATCGCTCAATAAGGTAGCTGTATGAGGTCTTATTCCTAATCTTTTAAAATAATCGGTAGTTTAGGTAGTTGATAGGTAGTTTGTTTTACAAGGGACCTTTTAAAGTCTTAGGAGTAATCGAGTATAATTAATCTATACTATATATAGTAAGGGAAAGTATTGCCATCGTGGAAATTGTCTAAATCCAGTTTTAATGGAAATACACGTTTCAGAGTCCCCCGAGTCCAAATAATGAAGTCCCGGAAAAAGGTCTGGGTATGTGTGTGTGTGTGGTAACTCCCGGGTGGAAACGAAAAGTCCTATGAAACTGAAATTTCATATTTAAGACAACTATACACTTTAAATGTTACAAAAACTATTTCATCAAAATCGGCTTACCAGAAGAGTGACTTCATACCATGCATATTGCACCTTTTTATGATTTTCTCACAAACAGCTCCAACTATTTGGATTAAGCATGCTATATAGATGTAAAATTCAATGGACTTTAATATGATGTTGGTTTCATTCAGAATTGAAATAGTGTGACAGTGCTTAAATGCCGATATTTGAATTTTCTTCTTCTAAAGTACATTCTTCTAAAGATGTAAATTTAATGAGATTTCATATCATGTATGTTTCATTTGATTGAAATAGTTGGCTTTTATAAGCTCTGGCAGAACTGAAATGCCGTTTTTTTTTTATTTTCTTCTTCTAAGGTACCTTTAATTTCGTATATTTCAAAAAATTAGCCACATCATCTATTAGCATTGTTAAATAACAGCTTAATATGAAATTTGAGTGAATTTGATAAACAACTCCAGGAGAAAACTGTAAACATATTTTTTTATGCAATTCTTGTATTTTTGAACAAAATAATAGTAATATAGCTGAATGATATACCGTTGGATAGGTAAAAAAAAAAAATGTTATCCAGTACACGGCATTGTAAAAGCTAATGGAGAGTCATAAAAAGTCAATGAAAATAACTTATTGTAGTAGGTAAAAATATAATAGATTATTTAACAAAGCATATGTTTCTGTTGAAATTCAGTTTAATTAATTCTATTACAATTTATTTTTATCTCTAAATATATCTAAAAATGCTTCAATTAATTTTAGCAACGTAGTCGTGTGTTACGCGCACCATATTTTCAATTAACTATTTAATTATCATCATAAAATCATCTTTTCGGCACATTATTATTATTTATACGCGTATTATTGAAGTTTATTTTTTTTTTATTAAGTCGACTTATGGTAAACAAGAGAGTATAACAAAAAATCCATAAAAGTCAACACAGATGCTTTTAGTCCAAAAGAGGATTCTTTTAAATAAAGAAGAAATACCTCCATTTCCGACGAGCAAAGGCTCTTCTGTGTTCCATGAATAAGCGCCTTTTTTCCATAGAGCTATAAATATTTTGCTGATACGCGATTCAACACCGTTCCAGCAAAGGACTTGCGAGTCAATAAAAGGATGAGTTTGTTCTCAGCCAATATTCCCTTGAGGGATTTCTCAGCAGTTCTAAGCGATTTCAGCTTTGTGCAATGTGTCCTGTCCTTTAGGAGACCAACTTTGTATGCCGGCTCTTCTCATATTTGTTATCACCCTTTGCAAGTTTAACCTCTGTTCCAGTTGCCAACTTCCTTTGCAGTCTATTGTAGTATATAAACATTATGTTTATCATGTTCCTTTTTTTTTTTTTTTTTTTTTTTTTTTTATTACTTCTTTATTTAAATCAAAATACAGACAATTCACAGTGCAAATAGAAGTCACTATCCCACTGAGGCAAGCCCTTATGTGGGAAAGGAACTCACCTGCGACAATTCAATAAAAGTACAATAACAACCAGTAACATAGTACAAAATAAGAAACAATACAATATTTAAATAATATATAACACATTTTTTTATAAAGAAACAGTAACACACTACTCAGTAATAAACAATACTCAGTAATATAATACTTAAGGAATATGAAAATACAATTATAAAGAAACAGTAACACAGTACACAGTATGAAGCAGTAATTGACCAAGCCAAAAAGCTATAATAAATACATATACATATATAAAATAAAGGCATGTAAATACAAAATTGAATTATATAATATAATTGGGTATTATACAAAAAAATCTGGTGTGGGCAACACACTACTTTCACCCTCGACTGTTAAAATCAATTTAAAACGTGTATTTATTTTCGTTAGAAACATATGATTAATATTAATGATTTAATATATATTGAATTGTTAATCACTAATAAGTTACACATTCGTCACTTTATATTACCTTTAGACCACACACTCACGGGCACACATACAGACCTTTTTTCGGGACTTAGTCATTTGGACTCAAAAGTCCGTGGAATTGTACAATCACAAAACACGGAATTGTACAATCAGAATAATCTTGATATAACTTCAAAATATTTTGTGTCCTGAAAGACATTCCGACAATCTGCCTATACCCACTAAAAATATTCATGTATATCGCCGAATCCAAAAACTGAAATACTTAAACAGTATAATGAAAGTGTGATCTTATCAAATTAAAATCTTGGTAGTATAAGGAACTAATAATTTCTAGATTCCGATGAACCCTTTCCGTGAAGTTCTTGGAACTTGATATGAGCACATCTAATATAATTATTAGATATTGATAAGTTCTGCCTAAGGTCCTGGGATAACATTAATTAATTAAAGTGGTTGGTAATTCTTAGAAAGTAACGTATAAACCCGAGTGATTCCATTTTGTGGATTGGATTTTTGATATTAATTTTCTTGATAATTAATATAAAAGTATAAGGTTTATTGGCAATATGTGAACCCTTGTTGCGTAATTTTTTATTGCATTATTTTCTATTTGTTAACATGATGTTTGATTATTAAAAGCTAGAACTTTTTTTATCTCGATCTGTTGAGTTTGACACCCAGGACTGCTTCACAAGCTCCGCAAATTCCTCCCTCCTATATACTACCTCATCATCCAGTCCTACCTCTCTAAAATATCCTTAAAAATAAACCACAATAGTTCCTATTCATCCCTTTTTACTCAGTCTGCTGGTGTCCCTCAAGGTAGGACCCATCCTTAACACAGTCTATACAGCTGATTTCCCAACCCAACACCTTCCTTTCTACCTATGCTGAAGACACTTGTGTGTTATCATTCAATAACGATCCTACTAATGTCTCTCAAACTCTTCAATCCCACATCAGAGAGCTATGGGAGAGGTATGGTGTCAGAATTGGAAATCAAAATCAATTCCAACAAATCCCAAATCCCCAAATTGCCTTTACCCTTCGTCGTAAACCTATGACATCCTGCCCTATAGTGTCCTTTAATAATATTCTGCTTGTTCCAGTTGAACAAATCCGCTACTTAGGACTTCTACTTGACAAACGTCTAATATGGAATCCGCACACAAGACTGAAACGACAAGAAACTGACCGTCGCTTTTGCTTACTACAACACTCACTAGACAGACGCTCCAACTTTCCACTTATCTACAAAAGGCTCATCTATATCACCATCATAAGGCCTATCTGGTCTTACGGAGTTGAGCTCTGTGACTCTACGAAACCATAAAATTCTTCCCGTATTCAATCCGTACAATCCAAAATCCTTCGAAAAATCCTCAATGCTCCTTACTTTGTCACGAATAAACTCATCCATAAAGACCTTAAAATCCCATATGTTGCTGATTTGGCCCGATCAGGTATCAATCTTTCCATGACAAACGCCACTCCCACTCTAACCTACTTGTTTTAATCCTTGCTTCCATTCAATTCCTGATTATCCACCGAGGCGTTTGAATAGAAGATGGCCTTGAGACCTTCTAGTTGAGATTACCTAGTGGAGTGATGCCAATGGGCATTTTCTCTTCATGTATTTTATCATTACCAGCATATTTACTTGTTTGTATTACAAACATTTATAAAAAAAAATCTCGATCTGTTAATGTTATAAATAACTATATTGAGAAACACATAGTATCGCTTATCTAGAGAGTCCAATATTAAGTCTATGAGCTCTGAAGTAGCGTCAAGCCTCATGTTAGAAATATTATTGAAGGTTTAGTAACATGTAATTCATAAAAATACTTCCTAAAGGTGAAACTGATTGCACGAAATAAGCCAGAATGAAGTTTAACGCACCTGATCCAATACCGAGAAAGAAAAAGAAAACAAAAGTAGCTATAAATTGTTACTTAAGAGACTTTCGGAAGCTTTTATGATTTCTTAGAAATATCGAAACTTTGACTAACCCATTAATATTAAGTCTATGGCATCTGACCCATCTTACTCTGACGTATCCTGTGGGAACAACACTAATGGTTTAGAATGAGCAATTCCAGTTTTGGTCAATTTTAACTGAGTTTCGTCCAAAACTGTCCTCTGAACTTAGTCCATATTAATAAAATATAGAAAAAAAATATTTATTAAGCAATTATTAGTATGTGCTAATATATTAATAATACTAAAATCATTAAAAGTAAGAGTCTATATTTTTTTATAAAATTTAAATTAGAACATAAGTCATAATTTTATTTATTAATGAAAACCTTTTTATTTTTTATATTTATTTTCACAGTAATTTGTATTTTATTTATTTTTTTATTTTACAGGCAAAACCTATTAAACAACATTCATATAAGTTTAACGTTTCGTAGACAGTTGCCTCCTTTTCAAAATTGCCATTTTAAAATCAAGAATACAATCATTTAAAAAACAACCATACTACACTTTATATCTATATCCTTTTACACGTTGAAATTCTATTTCTTCATTTTGAAAGTGAAGCAGTTGTCTTCGAAAGGTTAAACTGGTATGAATATATTATTGTGATAATAATGGTACTGTAGAAGAGTAATGTTCTATTTTTAATCTTATAAAAAAATGCTAATTTATGTGTTTGATATCTGCTAAGAATCGGGGTGTAAATGTTAAAATATGATTTTAACTTTTAATATCACTTTCTAGATAAAATATTTCCTAAAAAGCGCTCTCTATCTTGATCTTGGGTTTATAAAATGATACCATGAATTTAATAAATGTTATTAATTTTATGCTTAACGAACCTCAAGATTGAATCCTTTACTACCAATCTTTGGCTACTCAATGCTCTCTATAAACAGAGTAAAAGTCCCCTATGTCAGATAGTGCAATCTTTCCATCTACTCCTCTTCCTAACTATATCTACAAATTTACTTTTGATTCCACCCTCATAATCTTACAAAGGTATCCCAGAAAGTTCAAAATGATATAGATCAAATTGACGATGGCCAAATAAAAACAAATGCAGGTAAAAACAAAGCAATGCTTATCGGATCTAGACCAATCTTGAACTCCCTCCCATACTACCCGTTACACTTTCTCAATAAGGTCTCTAGCCCATTCCAAAAAAATGTTAAAAACTCAGAAGTCACCTTAAACTAAAGCCTATCCTGGAATAACGATATATCTGAAATATCTCGAAAATCCATTTCCATGCTCAAACAGCGTAATAGTTTCCTTTAAAAACCTTCGGTTGTTTGTTTCCTCAGTTATCTTGTCCAACTTTGACTACGGTCGCCTGGTGTATGGATGTCGAACCGATAAGCTGGAAATAAAATTAAAACGTCTAATGAATTGTTTTATTAGATTTATAAAAGAGGCGTGACCATATTTGTCGCTATTATACATAGTTTAAGTGGCTTTATCGCTCTGTTTGACGGCAATATTTCCATGGTTCTTACCTATTCCAAACCTTAAAAATAGAAAACCTTTATATATAACTGAACTCCTTACACTCCGCTCTGAGGTCCATTCGTTACCATTAGTACCCCCCAATCACTCAATATTTATACCCCATCACATAGAACTGCTTCACTTGAATCTCAATCTTCTGTTCCTTCGTAAATATAGGCATTTATAGTATAAATATATCTATACATAACTGCTTGCTCCACATTTGTATAAGTATCCAAAGATTTATAAATTTATTAAATTCTTGATATATTTTATTTTAAAATAACTAGACCATAACTTTTTGTTATTTTTTTTGTTCTTAGGGGACTAGGTTTTAGAATAAAGAATTTTTTTCATGTCATTTGATTTCCTGAATGACGATGCAGTGCTTATCCAGTTAATATGCCCTTTTAAGCTATCGTGATGCTATCGAATTAATCGAATCGAACTTAATTATGCTTGATTTTTGTACACAAAGTTTAGTATGTTTTTCTTGCTCGCATTAATTATGTTTAAATTCTCAAATGTGGTTTACCCTAATGGTTGAGTCAATACATGAAGAACAATTAGTGATTCTAGTAAAGCAATTATGTATAGAAATGGTGCCCTAGGAGTTGAATAACAATCAAACTACCCGCTGAGAAATTTAATCACTCAACTATTAATACCTAATCATCAGTTCCAATAGTCACTGCTGAATAATGCATAGTCTAATCCGACCCCATTTTGTACTAAGATGTTCCATTAAATAATAAAATCATTTATTGACTTTATATTAATTTAGTATTTTTATTATTTTTTTTTTATCCATATTTGATCGGAATATTTTTTGTTCTTTTAGTTTAATTTTATTTTAATAAAAGTAAATTATAGGTAGATTCATATCATTTCGACAAATATAGTAAAATTATAGCATCTTTATCTCGTCTAAACCTTCAAGTGAAATTGCATTTTATGAACTTTTTATTCTTCATTATGATGGTAGCTAAAACACAGCATATAAACATGATAGTCAATAGAAAACTTCTAACCTAGACTAGTTTTAAGTATAATTTATTTTTATCAACAAATAATATTTCACACTTATAAGCAGCAATTACTTGAGCAAAATATTTCATTTTACTCTTTATTTACAGTAAAATAAATAAACGAAGAAAAACAAAATTAATAAAGGCTTATTAAAATATTTTTTCAAAAAAATGTTATGAACATATACTTAACATGAATAATACAAAATATTGACTTTTTTTCCTAAATTGTAAATTTTGTTTCCTGTTGTCATTCATTTCAATTTATGTTTTTCTGTAAAGAACCTTTGTAATCGGAAACAAATAAATATAATATATATATATATATATATATATATATATATATATATATATATATATATAATGATTCATGTTTAAAGGTATGTTAAATTTTAAAAAATCGCATTTTTATTGTTTGTTTGTTTAATTAATTTAACGTCACTTTATGCTGCTGTGGCTAATCAGCCGATGCTACAGTAGGAGTCCTAAATTTTGCCTATCCAAGTTTAATTAGGATAGGGCTCTTTAACGATGTAATATTAACTGACAATCGCACGCTCATATATTGTAATTAAGATTTTATTACTGATTAAGAAAAAAAAGTCTAATGAATCAGCAGTTCCACTAACACCTTTTGTAAATATTGTTACATTTATTAATATTGTTATTATTAATTATTAAATTTCAGACAATGGACAGTTTCTCCACGTGCTGAACGTTTGTTGTAATTATAGCGCCTCATTGAGCTTCCACTAGTTCCGACACTACAATAAGGAGTGAGAAGCGCAGGGAACTCCTGAGACCTGCTTTTCTTCAACTAGTATAAGAAAGCATGTCTCGGTGAACGCCTCTATTGGATTTTAGTTTTAGAGGAGCTAAGTAGATTGAAAATCGAAGTCAGGGATAAGCTCATCAAAAACATAAAAATCAATTTTCTTTTCTATATGCCTATTAATTTGAAAATTAGTAAAGGAAGTAAAAACAATATCTAACTCCTTATCTTTATCTAATTACCTTATTTTAGTTCTGTATCTTTTATTTTGGAGTACTTCTTGCCGACAGCTAATACTTTGTAAAGGTATACATCTCTTTAAGATGTTCATTGGTTTGTAACCCAACTAAAAATAACAAAAAAAAAAAAAAAAAGAAGAAAAGAACAATTTTTACTATTTCGATTCCAGGTATTCTGGAGTTCAGTATTTCAATGGACTGTTTTATGTTTTTTTAAGTTCAAGTGGCCATACTCGTTCAAACGATTCTAAACAATAGACATATATTGTAAGTAGGATACGACTCAAAATTGAAGAGAAACACCTTTTACTTTCACTTACTATATATAGTAATGGGATCACTTGTAGCTGGGTGGTTAGCATAACAGCTTCCTATGCCAAAGGTCACGGGTTCAAACCCGCAGGTGGTCCTAGGATTTTTTAATGGGAGTGAAGGGACGTTAAAAGGGGGTCCCGAGCCTGTGCGATGTCAGGTACTCGTTAAAGATCCCTATCCTAATAAAACCTGGATAGGGAAAATTTAGGACTCCCACTGTAGCATCGTCCGATTAGCCATAATATCATAAAGTGACGTTAAATAAATAAACAATATTTATAGTAATGTAAAGTATTGCGATCATGAAAATTTTCGAATTCCAGTTTTCAACGGAAATACACGTTTTAGGGTCCCCTGAGTCCATATAACCAAGTCCCGCAAAAAGGTCTGTGTGTGTGTGTGTGTGTGTGTGTGTGTGTGAGGTAACTCCCATTTCATTTTACTCTTTATTTACAGTAAAATAAATAAACGAAGAAAAACAAAATTAATAAAGGCTTATTAAAATATTTTTTCAAAAAAATGTTATGAACATATACTTAACATGAATAATACAAAATATTGACTTTTTTTCCTAAATTGTAAATTTTGTTTCCTGTTGTCATTCATTTCAATTTATGTTTTTCTGTAAAGAACCTTTGTAATCGGAAACAAATAAATATAAATATATATATATATATATATATATATATAATGATTCATGTTTAAAGGTATGTTAAATTTTAAAAAATCGCATTTTTATTGTTTGTTTGTTTAATTAATTTAACGTCACTTTATGCTGCTGTGGCTAATCAGCCGATGCTACAGTAGGAGTCCTAAATTTTGCCTATCCAAGTTTAATTAGGATAGGGCTCTTTAACGATGTAATATTAACTGACAATCGCACGCTCATATATTGTAATTAAGATTTTATTACTGATTAAGAAAAAAAAGTCTAATGAATCAGCAGTTCCACTAACACCTTTTGTAAATATTGTTACATTTATTAATATTGTTATTATTAATTATTAAATTTCAGACAATGGACAGTTTCTCCACGTGCTGAACGTTTGTTGTAATTATAGCGCCCTCATTGAGCTTCCACTAGTTCCGACACTACAATAAGGAGTGAGAAGCGCAGGGAACTCCTGAGACCTGCTTTTCTTCAACTAGTATAAGAAAGCATGTCTCGGTGAACGCCTCTATTGGATTTTAGTTTTAGAGGAGCTAAGTAGATTGAAAATCGAAGTCAGGGATAAGCTCATCAAAAACATAAAAATCAATTTTCTTTTCTATATGCCTATTAATTTGAAAATTAGTAAAGGAAGTAAAAACAATATCTAACTCCTTATCTTTATCTAATTACCTTATTTTAGTTCTGTATCTTTTATTTTGGAGTACTTCTTGCCGACAGCTAATACTTTGTAAAGGTATACATCTCTTTAAGATGTTCATTGGTTTGTAACCCAACTAAAAATAACAAAAAAAAAAAAAAAAGAAGAAAAGAACAATTTTTACTATTTCGATTCCAGGTATTCTGGAGTTCAGTATTTCAATGGACTGTTTTATGTTTTTTTAAGTTCAAGTGGCCATACTCGTTCAAACGATTCTAAACAATAGACATATATTGTAAGTAGGATACGACTCAAAATTGAAGAGAAACACCTTTTACTTTCACTTACTATATATAGTAATGGGATCACTTGTAGCTGGGTGGTTAGCATAACAGCTTCCTATGCCAAAGGTCACGGGTTCAAACCCGCAGGTGGTCCTAGGATTTTTTAATGGGAGTGAAGGGACGTTAAAAGGGGGTCCCGAGCCTGTGCGATGTCAGGTACTCGTTAAAGATCCCTATCCTAATAAAACCTGGATAGGGAAAATTTAGGACTCCCACTGTAGCATCGTCCGATTAGCCATAATATCATAAAGTGACGTTAAATAAATAAACAATATTTATAGTAATGTAAAGTATTGCGATCATGAAAATTTTCGAATTCCAGTTTTCAACGGAAATACACGTTTTAGGGTCCCCTGAGTCCATATAACCAAGTCCCGCAAAAAGGTCTGTGTGTGTGTGTGTGTGTGTGTGTGTGTGTGTGAGGTAACTCCCAGGCGGAAATTATTACAAAACCTTTTTCATAAAAATGAGCTTACCAGAAGAGCCACTATATACCATGCACCTTACTTTCGATTTTCTTGAAAACGTCTCCAAAGATTTGAATTAAACTCGCTATATCGATGTAAAATTTAGTAGGTTTTAACGTTATGTAGGTTTCATTCTGATTAAAATAGTCTGACGGGGTTAAATGACGATACTTTAAATTTTCTTCCTCTAAAGTACCTTTAATTTTGTTGATTCTATAAACATAACAATATTATCTTGTTAGCATTGATAAATAACAGCTAAATATGTAAGTTGTGCGAATTTAAAAAACAACTAAAGGAGAAAACTGAAAACATATTTTTTTAATATTTTTTTTTTGTTTTTGAACATAAGAACAGTAATATACATGAATGATATACCGTTTGAAAGCTAAAGAGATTAGAAAAAATATTATCTCATACACAAGTTTTTAAAAATAACTAGAGAGTGATGAAAAGCCGATCCAAATAAGTGATTATTTTAGATAATAATACAATAGATTTTTTAATAACACTCATTTTTCTATATAAATTCCATATAACTAATTCCTTAATGATTTCACTCATTTTTATCTCTTACTTACTTATTGTATTTGAAAATTCTTTAATCAATTCTAAAAACGGCGGTGAGTGAAAGTCGTGTGTTGCCCGCACCAGATTTTTTTGAGTAGATTCCCTTTTAAAACAGACATGAATTAAACTATTTTCAGCGGTAAGTAGGTTACCAAACTGAAAAGGACAATTTTTAATAATAAATCTGTCTTTCCGTTAAAATGAATCTGTAAAAAATAGTATTAAGCTAACTCTATATAGATGTTTATTTATTTGCCAACTTTTTATTTATCCCAATTATAGGTTGTTGTTTTGATTTGTTTTGTTTTTTTATTTATTATTATTTTATTGTATATATATATATATTATATATATATACATATACGAATTTATTTATTTTCTATTTTATGTTATTTGACTATTATTATTATTTTCTGTATATATTGTATGAATGTGGTCTCACATCACTATTACTATGGTTCATTTTGTAACAAATTGTAATATATCTCAATAAATAAATAAAACAAAAAACTCTATATAAGGGAGGATAAAGAGTTACGCATGAAAAGAACATTTTCTACTATTTCGAACGATATGTCCGATTTTAATATTTTCAGAACATTTTTAATTATTTTTTTATTCTTATTAATATATTTATTGTTTACATTTTTTTATTCTTAGTTTAAGCTATTTTCGCTATATTCTTGTTGTTTATTTTATGTTTTTCTTTCGTAGTTCATTGTTATTGCTTGCGTATAATGAGCCTTAATTTTTTATAATTTTACTTTTTTAGATAATTAATTTTAAAGTTTAATGTCACTGTTAATATCACAATCCTGAATGTCCAAATCCTTTGATTCACGTTGTTCAATTTGTTGGTTGTTAACATCACCAGTACAACTGTTTGTTAATTGAAAACAACTTTTTGTGGAAATCGAGAGAAAGAAAGAGAGAGAGTGAGTGAGAGAGCGACTGCTAATTTCAATGGGCGCTTTGGGAGGGGAGTTACTGCTGATTGGCTATCTAAAGGTCATAGCAGATTGATCGTCTCAGATCTATTATTATTCTACGTTAGCTGGAATCGGACCTGCGACGATATAATATATACATATATATATATATTTACACATAAACACACACACACATATATTAATTGTAATTTTAAAATTTGTAATAAAGACTAAGATCAAGATAATGGATTTGAAAACTAAGATCAGATGCTAAACAAAACAACCTTCAAGCCATAACATTTATTTATAACCATTTTCTATCTCCAACGAAGGAGGTCGTGGGGAAATAGGCAACTATAAAATCGTTTTTAAGATTTTCATATTGTTTCGCATACGGTATACTATTGCAATATGTATTTAGAAGGTAATTTGTAAAATTTTAGAATAGAATAGAATAGAAAAAAAAATTATTTTGGGACTGGGTCCTTAGGAATAAGAGTTTGTAAATTAAAATATATAATAATAAAATAAAATAAAATATATAATAAGATCAACCAACAAAATTAACATAGTTATTATTTAAAATAAGAAATATTATACAACAATATTATATAAAAAATTAAATCTTCCGAAAACAATGGTTTTGATCAATGAAACATAAATGAATTGACAAACAATATATACATTTAAAAAGTCAGCTTTTTACTTATTTTCTTCATTCAAAATTCAATACTTAGATTGCATTATCTTTAGGCGTCTGTTATAATTATTATTATCTGTTATAATTATTAGGCGTCTGTTTGGGATGATAGAAGGTACGGAAAAAGTTGGGATTTGAATGAGGATAGGGAAGCAGCATGGCGGATATGGGTAGGTAGAGAATTCCAGACGGTAGTAGAGCGGATAATAAAGGAACGGTCAAAAGTTTTAGTTTTGTCAGAATGACGTGATCTTTTTTCAAGAGAGTATACCGAGGATTTAAATTGAAGGAGACTATGGATATAGCATCGTCCGATTAGCCATAATATCATAAAGTGACGTTAAATAAATAAACAATATTTATAGTAATGTAAAGTATTGCGATCATGAAAATTTTCGAATTCCAGTTTTCAACGGAAATACACGTTTTAGGGTCCCCTGAGTCCATATAACCAAGTCCCGCAAAAAGGTCTGTGTGTGTGTGTGTGTGTGTGTGTGTGTGTGTGAGGTAACTCCCAGGCGGAAATTATTACAAAACCTTTTTCATAAAAATGAGCTTACCAGAAGAGCCACTATATACCATGCACCTTACTTTCGATTTTCTTGAAAACGTCTCCAAAGATTTGAATTAAACTCGCTATATCGATGTAAAATTTAGTAGGTTTTAACGTTATGTAGGTTTCATTCTGATTAAAATAGTCTGACGGGGTTAAATGACGATACTTTAAATTTTCTTCCTCTAAAGTACCTTTAATTTTGTTGATTCTATAAACATAACAATATTATCTTGTTAGCATTGATAAATAACAGCTAAATATGTAAGTTGTGCGAATTTAAAAAACAACTAAAGGAGAAAACTGAAAACATATTTTTTTAATATTTTTTTTTTGTTTTTGAACATAAGAACAGTAATATACATGAATGATATACCGTTTGAAAGCTAAAGAGATTAGAAAAAATATTATCTCATACACAAGTTTTTAAAAATAACTAGAGAGTGATGAAAAGCCGATCCAAATAAGTGATTATTTTAGATAATAATACAATAGATTTTTTAATAACACTCATTTTTCTATATAAATTCCATATAACTAATTCCTTAATGATTTCACTCATTTTTATCTCTTACTTACTTATTGTATTTGAAAATTCTTTAATCAATTCTAAAAACGGCGGTGAGTGAAAGTCGTGTGTTGCCCGCACCAGATTTTTTTGAGTAGATTCCCTTTTAAAACAGACATGAATTAAACTATTTTCAGCGGTAAGTAGGTTACCAAACTGAAAAGGACAATTTTTAATAATAAATCTGTCTTTCCGTTAAAATGAATCTGTAAAAAATAGTATTAAGCTAACTCTATATAGATGTTTATTTATTTGCCAACTTTTTATTTATCCCAATTATAGGTTGTTGTTTTGATTTGTTTTGTTTTTTTATTTATTATTATTTTATTGTATATATATATATATATATATATATACATATACGAATTTATTTATTTTCTATTTTATGTTATTTGACTATTATTATTATTTTCTGTATATATTGTATGAATGTGGTCTCACATCACTATTACTATGGTTCATTTTGTAACAAATTGTAATATATCTCAATAAATAAATAAAACAAAAAACTCTATATAAGGGAGGATAAAGAGTTACGCATGAAAAGAACATTTTCTACTATTTCGAACGATATGTCCGATTTTAATATTTTCAGAACATTTTTAATTATTTTTTTATTCTTATTAATATATTTATTGTTTACATTTTTTTATTCTTAGTTTAAGCTATTTTCGCTATATTCTTGTTGTTTATTTTATGTTTTTCTTTCGTAGTTCATTGTTATTGCTTGCGTATAATGAGCCTTAATTTTTTATAATTTTACTTTTTTAGATAATTAATTTTAAAGTTTAATGTCACTGTTAATATCACAATCCTGAATGTCCAAATCCTTTGATTCACGTTGTTCAATTTGTTGGTTGTTAACATCACCAGTACAACTGTTTGTTAATTGAAAACAACTTTTTGTGGAAATCGAGAGAAAGAAAGAGAGAGAGTGAGTGAGAGAGCGACTGCTAATTTCAATGGGCGCTTTGGGAGGGGAGTTACTGCTGATTGGCTATCTAAAGGTCATAGCAGATTGATCGTCTCAGATCTATTATTATTCTACGTTAGCTGGAATCGGACCTGCGACGATATAATATATACATATATATATATATATTTACACATAAACACACACACACATATATTAATTGTAATTTTAAAATTTGTAATAAAGACTAAGATCAAGATAATGGATTTGAAAACTAAGATCAGATGCTAAACAAAACAACCTTCAAGCCATAACATTTATTTATAACCATTTTCTATCTCCAACGAAGGAGGTCGTGGGGAAATAGGCAACTATAAAATCGTTTTTAAGATTTTCATATTGTTTCGCATACGGTATACTATTGCAATATGTATTTAGAAGGTAATTTGTAAAATTTTAGAATAGAATAGAATAGAAAAAAAAATTATTTTGGGACTGGGTCCTTAGGAATAAGAGTTTGTAAATTAAAATATATAATAATAAAATAAAATAAAATATATAATAAGATCAACCAACAAAATTAACATAGTTATTATTTAAAATAAGAAATATTATACAACAATATTATATAAAAAATTAAATCTTCCGAAAACAATGGTTTTGATCAATGAAACATAAATGAATTGACAAACAATATATACATTTAAAAAGTCAGCTTTTTACTTATTTTCTTCATTCAAAATTCAATACTTAGATTGCATTATCTTTAGGCGTCTGTTATAATTATTATTATCTGTTATAATTATTAGGCGTCTGTTTGGGATGATAGAAGGTACGGAAAAAGTTGGGATTTGAATGAGGATAGGGAAGCAGCATGGCGGATATGGGTAGGTAGAGAATTCCAGACGGTAGTAGAGCGGATAATAAAGGAACGGTCAAAAGTTTTAGTTTTGTCAGAATGACGTGATCTTTTTTCAAGAGAGTATACCGAGGATTTAAATTGAAGGAGACTATGGATATAGGGTGGGTGATGGGAGTTATTGGTTTGGTGAAGGTGTGATCCTAGGAAATACTTTAACTCGCTGTATAAGTGGGTAACATGTGACCTTCTACATAAGACAAATCTTATAGAGGTGTTCATGATTCGCTTTATTCTGTCATCAAGCATAGTCGAAAGGCCATCAAACACCACACCATAGTCAAAGTGGGGGAAAACAAGTGAGGATACAAGGAGCTTGCGAGTGGATAGTGGATGACGGGAGAGATGGAAAAATTTAAGGGTACTTATTGGTATGCTTGAGATTTGTGCAATATGGGGTTTCCACGAAAGGGTTTGATCGATGGTTTTTGCTGGTTTTTACTGAGGAACTGAAGGCGATTGGGAGATCATTTAAGATTAGATTAGGAAACGTGGTATGAGATCTGATGAGGGAATTGGAACCTATGGAAATGGCTTGAGTTTTCTTAGCATTAAGCTTTAGTTTATTCTGATTTCGTTATTAGTTAGTATCTAATGCTAGTTAATTACCTTTTTGATCATCTTGAGATTGCGACTGATGTTACATTCGAGTTTCATTTCTTACATAACGTTTCTTTTAAATTCCAATTTGGTATATATTTCCAAATGCTTTAAGTAAAACTTTTTCCCAATGCTTTATTTTTTATTTGTGCCATTTTTCTTGTAGAAGTTCGACGAGCTTTTAAAACGCATTAATTGTTTATTTGCATGATCTATTATATTTGTTTAGGATAGATATATTGAAATTTATTGTAAATTACAGATGAAATATGCATAAAGAGAACTAGACAAGATGATGAGAAAAAACTATAAAATATTTCTAAACTGCTGGGAAAGGTTTTCGGATCCACCAGCAAAGTTGAGAAGTGACTTTGAAGACTATCATTATTCATATTAAGCTCTAACTTCTATCAAGTTCAGAAGCCAATGACCGTTCAACTCCGCCTTTCCACTTGTTTTATTCAGAACTTTGGCTTAGTATCAGATTATTCTTAATAATTCTCCAGGATACTTTTATCCTTACTTTTTTAGCAGCGCGGTAACATTCAGTTCTCTTAGTAATGAATATTACTTCGTTGAAAAAAAAAAAATAATAATAACGTTAAGAAACAACGGTCAAGAACGAGAAGAAGCCATCCGCTTGAGCAGGAGTATACTTTGCCCAATTTTATTTATTTATTTATAGATGTTTTGACGGTACAATGATATTTGCTATCTGCTTATGCAATAAGCAAATATGCTAACAAATGGTGTAAGTGCGAAACTGCATAAGATAGATTAAAAAACAAAACAAATAACTATCAGTATATCAGGTCTCTCGTGTGCCCTCTTTATGTAAGATATTTATTTAGTTTGAGCGTTTACTGTTTTATATTTAAATATTGACATCAGGAGTGCTGCCATTGGGTAGTTATTCTTCAAGTTTGTTTCACGCCATTTAACTTTTGTCACATTTACTTGTTGTACCTTGAAGTACAGTTGTAAATTTCAATAAATGATGTTAAAAAAAAATATTGACATGGATTTGTCTTTTTGATGAAATTAAAGATAATTTAATCATTAATTAAATAAAAGACATTGTGTAACTATTTTTCCCTTTCAGTGTTGTACGCTCTAGATTTGTTTATGTTGCTTTGATCGAAAATTTGATGTCAGAAATTTATTGGAGAATATTTTTTATAATATAACGTTTGTCACTAGGACCTGCCGTTAAAGAGCTATATCGGTTCAAGTGGAAATGATCGCATTAAGCTACATTTATTAAGTGCTGAGGCTTTATTGATACACTCTGCTCGCATCGAAAATTTGAAGTGATTCCCGGATATAACATTTGTCATCTTTACCTAATGTTTAGAAGCTAAATTGTATTAAATGAAAAAAATCTGGTGCGGGCGACACACGACTTTCACTAACCTCCATTTTTAAAATCAATGAAAGAATTTTCAAAAACAGTTGGGAATAAAAATACGTAAAACCATTAAGGAGTTAATTAAATTAAATTTCTATCGAAACATGTGTTTCATTAAAAAATCTATTATATTATTATCTAAAATAATCAGTTAGTTTTATGTTCATTTCATCACTCTCTATTAACTTTTAAAAGCTTGTGTATGAGATAATATTTTTTCTAAAATCTTTAGCTTTCCAACGGTATATGTATATGTACATGTATATTACTCCTCTTATGTTCAAAAACGAAAAATTGCATTAAAAAAATATTTTTTCTGTTTTCTCCTTTAGTTGGGTATCGAATTTATTCAATTTATATATTTACCTGTTTTTCATCAGTAGTAACAAGATAATATAGTTATTTTTATTGAATCTACAAAAGTAAAAGTACTTTAGAGGAAGAAAATTTAAAATTTCGGCATTTAAGCCCTGTCAGACCATTTTAATCAGAATAAAACCTACATGATATCAAAGCCCATTAAATTTTACATCGATATAGCGAGTTTAATCAAAATTTTCATAACCGTTTTCGAGAAAATCGAAAAAAGGTGCAAAATGCATCGTATAAAGTGCCTCTTCTGGTAAGCTCATTGTGATGAAAAAAGTTTTGTCACGTCTGGGGCGTATAGTTGTCTTAAATATGAAATTTCAGTTTCATAGGACTAACTGTTTACGCCCGGGAGTTAACACACACGCACAGACCTTTTTGCGGGACTTGGTTATTTGGACTCAGGGGACCTTAAAAAGTGTATTTCCGTTGAAAACTGGAATTCGAAAATTTTCACGATCGCAATACTTTCCTTACTATATATAGTGAAAGTAAAAATCATAAAAAACATTTTGTAGAATTTGCGCTTTTTAGATGCGCTCTATCTCTGTTTATGTTACTCTAATCTACATTTTGACTACAGTTTCCATGTCGGAAATTCAGTGGAAAATATTTTTTGTGATATAACATTTGTCTCTAGGAACTACTGTTTATTGGCTATATTGGTTTTAGTGAAAATAGGTAACTACTATGCCTAAATGTGTATAGATAATTACAAATAAATTTATTTTGGAGATTATTTCTTTTAACTTCCACTTACTTATATATGAATCATATTGTAAGGGGAAGTATTGCGTTCGTAAAAATTTTCGAATTCCAGTTTTCAACGGAAATACACGTTTTGGGGTCCCCTGAGTACAAATAACATGGTCCTGCAAAAAGGTCTGTGTATGTGCGGTAACTCCCGGGTGAAAACGAAAAGTCCTACGAATCTGAAATTTCATATTTATGACAACTATACGCCCGAAATGTTACAAAACCTTTTTCATCAAAATCAGCTAATTAGAAGAGCCACTGTATACCCTGCATTTTGCACCTTCTTACGATCTTCTAAAATACGGCCCAAACGGTTTTGATTAAACCCACTATATCAATGTAAAAGTTAATGAGCTTTAATATCATTCATGGTTTCAGTTTAAAAGGGCCTAGATATCGATATTTTAATTTTGCTTCCTCTAAAGTACCTTTAATTTTGTAGATTTCAAAAACATTGGCACATCATCTTATTATTATTGATAAATAACGGCTAAATATGCAAGTTGTGCAAAATGACAACTAAAGTGGAAAAATATGTTAAGGAAACAGGGTCCCCTGGAACGACCCAGACTTTCTGATGATTAACAAATATTTTTTTTTAATGCAATTTTTTGTTTTTGAACATAAAAACAGTAATATAGATGTATAACATACCGTTGGAAAGCTAAATATTTTAGAAAAAATATTACATTGTATACAATGTTGTAAAAGGTGGTGCAAAGTGACAAATAAGGCATACAGTTAAATAAGGCATACAGTTATTAATGATAATTGTACGTAATTTTTAATATTACTATATTGTTTAATGCAAATCATATGTTTCCAAAGAACCTCAATTAACTTTTTATTTATATTTTATTTAACGTCACTTTATGCTACTATGGCTAATCGGACGATGCTACAGGGGGAGTCCTAAATTTTGCCTATCCAGATTTTATTAGGATAGGGATCTTTAACGAGTACCTGACATCGCACAGGCTCGGGACCACCTTTTAACGTCCCCTCCGAAGGACGGCGTAACTAAGAATTTTTCACTCCCATTAAAAAATCTTAGGACCACCCAGCTACAAGTGATCCCTCAACTTTTTATTAAAATTGGGATTAAATTTTTTTAATTTAAGTTCATTCAATAGTTCTTAAATTGATTTTAACAGGCGAGGTAAGTGAAAGTCGTGTGTTGTCCAGCCGCGTGCACCAGATTTTTTTCCTACTATAATTCGTCCTTCGCTAACTCAACTTCTTCCTGTCTGGGAAATGCAGGCAATTATAGATAGACCTATTTACGATCTATTGTTTTTCGATAAATAAATAAAGACATGGAAGTTAATGGAGAGTGATGAAATATCCATAAAGTGAAGTTAGGGTAGTATAAAATGTTTTATTGTTTTAGATTATCTTATCTTAATCTTATTAGACACTATAAAACTTTGTTTCCGAGAATATTTAGCATGGAGTTTATTTATTTGTTTTAGCAAATATCGATTTCAACCTTCTGACACCCCATTTGAAAATATACTGCAGGGTACAATGACACGAAAATCCCTCAGTGATTTTGCTGTTTAGCAATGAACAAAGATAATTACTTTATGAGTGCATACGATGGTAGAAATGCCATTACACCTGGTTTACACTTGATTAGGAGACCACTCCGTTATACCTCGGTATTACACCGATTTTCCAAGCCGACATGGTACTGTGCCTCGGGCTACCATTCATTAAGAGGATGACATGCGCCCATTCATTAATAAAATACAAGGGTTGTAACCGACGAGTTATTTCGTTTTGGCAAGGTATTCATTAATGCAGAGGCTAGAACATGATTAATCTCACACAAAGCTGCGCACAAAAATATATTTAAATAAAATAACATAACTGAGTACAGAGAAATACCCATTTGTGATAAAAGAAATGTTTGTCTGTTACCTCAAAAGCACCTCATGATTGGCTGAAATTACTGTTGAAAAATGAGTAGGGATATTTGTAATATTTACTTCTTTCCTGTATACATATTTTTTTTTTCGTGGAACAGATTCTAAATCTGTTTAACAGAAGATCTTCATAAGAATTATTTTAAATTAAGACCGGAATGCTTAATAAAAAATATATCCAAATTTCAGGACGGTAAAAACAAAATACCTTTATGCATGCAATTGACAGGACAGATTAAAGGATCCTTGAAATTGGCTAATTGCTGAAACGTTGGAGAGAAAAAACAAATCAAAGGATTGTTGAGCAAAAAATATGGTTCATTAGGAATAAATAAAAAATAAGACCTTTAAAAACCATTCATCTCACAGAAATTCAATTCACTTTCAATTTTTAATCTCACGATTCGGAATCAGGGGCTGTAGAAGAACGTTAAACAGTAAGTTAATCTTTAGAATTTCCTACGGATTAAGTTACTGAAATTTATTATAAAAAATTGGTGTGCGCACAACACCCGACTTTCATTTACCTCCGTTGTTAAAATAAATTTAGGAATTTTTAAAGTAAGAAATTAAATGTGTAGAATGTAAAAGTGAAAATGTTAAAGAATCAATTAAATTGAATTTTGATAGAATTGTTTTATTAAATAATCTAATATATTTTTATCTACAACAATTAGTCAGTGTTATCTTTTCATCACTCACCACTAACATTTACAATTTTGTGCATAACATAATATTTTTTCTAAAGTATTTAACTCTCCAACGGTATATTATACATCTATATTAATCTTCTTATATACAAAAACACAAGTATTGCATCAAAAATATTTTTTAATTTTTTTCCTTTGGTTGAATATTGAATTCGTATAAATTTACCTGTTTTTTATTAATGCTAACAATATTATATGGTTAATTTTACATCTATATAGGGAGTTTAATCAAAATCATTTAAGCCGTTTTTAAGAAAATCCTATAAAGGTACGGCATGGTTCTTCTGGTTTGTCGAATTTGATGAGAAAGTTGCTGTATGTAACAATTCGAGCTTATAGTTGTGTTAAATATGAAATTTCGGTTTCGTACGACGTTAGTGCTAGACTTGCCACAGACACACACACAGACCTTCTCTTACGACTTGATCATTTGAACTCAGGGGACCCTAAAACGCGTATTCCCGTTGAAAACTACACTTCTAAATTTTCACGATGGCATTTTCTCCACTTTCTCTTACTATACATTTTATATATCTTCATCACGCTCCGTACAACCCAATATGGGTGTTGCCGTGTCAAGAAGGAGCATTTGTTCATCCATATCCTTCTATTTCATATATTAGTAAGTGAAATAACAAATATAAAATATAAAAACTCTTCCTTTTGTTGGACGTCACAATATGTACACACTATAATAATAGGCTTAGCGAACCCGAAGGTTCGATGCCGATACCACCAAATTCTGCCTACACTGACTCGTCAAATGTTCACCAATCAATCCCAAGCTCCCGAGATCAGCCTTAACGCAATCCTCCCATCTACGTCTCGGCCTACCTTTCGGACGCCTTCCAGTCGGATCAGCAAATACCAACTTTCTCGGAATCCGCTCGTCATCGAGCCCAACAACTTTACTTGCCCATTTGAGTATCCGCGATGCAATCAGCTCAATTATATTCACAGGATACAAGCTCCGCAATTCCGCGTTGTGCAACCTTCTAAACTCCCCAGTGGCCTCATCTCTCTTCGGACCAAATATTTTACGCAATACCTTATTTTCGAAGACCTTAAGCCGTTGTTCATCCTTCAAAGTTAGCGGCCACGTTTCACATCCATAAAGAACCGTTGGAAGAATAATAGTTTTATAAATTCTAATCTTTAAGTTTTTAGATAGATGCCGCGAACTAAGTAACTTAGCAATTGAATAATAACACGCATTACCCTACTTTAATCGGGACTTTATTTCTTCCTGGATTTCATTTTTTCTAGTTATAATTGAACCTAAATACTTGAATTTCTCTACGTGTTCAAAACTATGACCTGATACATCAATATCACCAAGATCGACACCGTTTCTGCTACTAATCATATACTTCGTCTTATCGGTATTTAATTCGAGTCCTATTTCTTTACCGGTTTTTATTAACACACTTGTATTTAGTTGTATGGTTTCCGTGTCTTCACCTAGCAGTACCAGATCATAGGCATATCCCAAAACCGGAATCTTGTCAACCATATTTAAGTCTTTCTCGGTACACATCACCTTTTCTATGACATATTCTAAAGCTATATTAAATAACACAGGTGAAAGTGAGTCACCCTGTTTCAAACCCGATCGCACCTCAAATCTCTCGGAGTAATTATGACCGATTCTAACTTTATGGAATGTTTCCGCCAAACACATCTCTACTAGGTTTACTAACTTTCTAGGTATTCCCTGTTCAATCATGATGGTATATAGCTTCTGACGGTCTATTGAATCATAAGCCTTTTTAAAATCGATATAAACTTGATGGACTACACCGTTGTATTCCAATTTTTTCTCTAATATTTGACGTAAGGAAAATATTTGGTCAATAGTGGAGCGATTAAGCCTAAAACCACATTGGTAATCTCCAATAATTTCCTCTGCGTATTCCGTGATTCGACTAGTTAGAATTGATGAGAATATTTTATAGCATACTGGGAGAAGAGAGATCCCACGATAGTTGTTACAATCCGACCTCGGTCCTTTTTTGTGAATCGGAATAAGTATTGATTCTTTCCATTCTTCGGGCATTTTTTCATTTTCCCAGATCTTTTTAACTAAAAAATGTATTTTGGAAACGCCCGCTTCTCCACACGTCTTGATTAATTCACTCGTGATATTATCATTTCCTGCAGCCTTATAACGTTTTAATTTTCCTATCGCCATTTCGACTTCCTCTTTACTCGGTCTACCCATGGTTCAGCGCTCTGATATTCAGAGAGAGGAGATTGACTATTATTTTCCGTATTTAATATGCCGTCAAAGTGTTGTTTAAATTTATTTAATATCCCAGAAGAGTCCGCAATTATATTGTTATTTGCATCTTTAACCGCATTCAATAGCGGTTCAAATCTTTTACGCGATTTGTTTATACCTTTGTACATCTCTCTTACGTTATTTTCGTTTCGGTGTTTTTCTATTTCTATTATTTTTCCTTTAAGATACTCTCTTTTCTTATTTTTTAATAATTTTGAAGTTTCATTCTTTACTAACCGAAAGTAAGCCACATTATTATCGCTTGGATTATTTAAGAAATTCAGTTTAGCGGTTTTTCTTTTTTCGCACATATTTTGACAATCCCTGTCGAACCAAGGTTTGTTCTTTTTATTTTCGATTTTCGCAAGACATAAGTTACCGACCTCTTTAATATTATCCCTGATCCCTTCCCATAATTTGTTTACATCTACGTGTTCCTCGTCTGAAGATTTCAAAGCTTCGAACCTATTTTTTACTTCTATCGCGAATTTTTTCTAATTCCGGGATTGTTCAGTTTAACTAAATCAAAATTCTCGGGATTAATATAGGCCGGTGTTCTCTTTTTCGTATTTAGTTTTTGTCGAAGTTTCGCGATTACTAATTCATGATCAGAACCGCATTCTGCACCACGATACGATCTCACGTTAATTATGCTACTTTTCCATTTGTTTTGTACTAAAACATGATCGATTTGATTCCGAGTTTGTCCATCGGGCGATGTCCACGTATACTTATGAATATCCTTATGTTTAAACGTAGTACTTTTGATTACTAGGTTTTTCGAAATGGCAAAGTTTATTAGTCGGGTCCCATTATCATTACTATATTCGTGCAAACTTTCTTTACCGATTGTAGGACGATATACTTCTTCCCTTCCAACCTTTGCGTTCGCGTCACCTAGTATTATTTTAATGTAATTTCGCGGTAACTTATCGTAAACCGACTCTAGTTTATCATAAAATTCGCATTTTACTTCATTATCAATGTCTTCGGTGGGAGAATGAATGTTTATAAACGCGATTTTAAACCAACGCCCTTGAAATATAGCAACCGATATTCTTTCACTAATGAACTGTACGTCCCGTAATGCGGAAAGAAATCTATTCCTAATCAGAAACCCGGTACCTAAACAATAGTTAACGCTCCCCCCGTACCAAATAGTATACTTTCCTTCTGTTAACGAATCCTCCCCTGGCCAGCGAACCTCTTGTAATGCAACGATATCTAAATGGTACCCCTTAACTTCATTCGCGACCGACTTTAACCCACCTGCCGTATTTAAACTTCTATCGTTCCACGTCCCTATTGTTAGATCTCTAATTTTCATCTTGCGCCATGATTCCCCTGAAGCAGTCCCCACCCGGAGACCCGAACGGGGGACTAGTTTACCTCCGGATAATGAGCGTTTTACCTCAGAGGAATGCATGACTTTTGGTGGTATTTTGTGAACTAAAATATGTGAGTAGGGCGTTCGAACTTACGTCACACCCTCCAACAAGTCTGGGGGACCGCTCTCATTGTTGGTCAGCGAGTCCATCGGACTTAGCCGGGAGGAGCTTCCGAGGAAATTCCACCGACCATCCCCACATCCGCCACCCGTGCTCCCCATACGCGGTAATGAGATCCGCGCGAGGAATATGTACATACTGTTCTACTAATTTTATAGTATCATACTGATACTGATTTGGTGTTTAATAGGTGCATCTGATAATTTTTTTTTAATGTAATAATTACTATTTGCACAAATAGTAATAATGTATTAATTACTATAATCAAATTCACTAATCTATAAAGAGTAGTTTTTGTAGATAATCATTCCACCTTTGGTAATAATACTACTTAATAAATTCGTTCTTCAGCGATATTTTCAACTGGTTAATTATAATTCCGGTAGTCGGGAACTAGCCACGGTAGAATGTCGATGCGCGAAATTGAGTGAGATAGTTGGTTGCCTATCCATCACATAGCTAGCCCAATAGCCCTCACCTGACATAATCTGACAGGGTCCATCAAAAACTAATTAGTCTGGTACAAAATGGTCACCGGTTGATATGGTGTAACAAATTGCTCCCATCGCCGGTGGATGATTAATGTTATATATTCTACAGAAGAAGGACCGCCCTGCTACCAGCCCTCACAATGCCTCTTTCACAACTTTGTTTGACATGCTCTTGTTGGTTTTATGTTACGAATTCCTCAACTGACCTGGTTCCCCTACCCAATTAGGAGAGCTAACAATATATTACAGTCGTGTTTCCATTTAGAGGAATTTCCTATTGTTTTAGAATTCTGGGAACGTATAACAAATTCATTATGATCTATCATAGAACTGTGACAATACTATATCGAATTAATTTTTATTTGAATCAACAAAATCTTTGGTGTTCGCAAATATTTAATTTAATAATAATAATAATAAATAATTACCAGTTCCGAAGCGGAGTAGCTCACTGATTGGGCACTACTAAGTATTATCTAGGTTCGAGTTAGAATCAGAACAATAATTATTTATTCCGTTATTAGCTATGCAGTCAGAAGACTATTGTTTTTCAAAACCTCTTATTTTAAATTACACTAAATAACTAACTTTACGGTGCCTCTAACCCAATGTTGTGGTACACGGCACCTAAATGTAAAATAAATAAATTTACAAACCATAAGTTCGTACTTCTTTTGCTGTATAATCAAAACGTTTAAAGAAGTTTTTGAGTTATTTACAGTGAGTAGGATAGTCTTTAAATAATTGTGCAGAAGTGTTTGGGCAAACTTTTTTTTAATATTTTTTGTTCTGCAGCCTCAAGTAGACTTATTTTGCGCCTTCCGTAATCATGTCATTATAGGTCTGTTGCCTTTGTGAATCTAAACAAACTGTAAGGATTGGTCGGTTCACAAAGCTTAGGATCTGATTCTCATTGTTGTGACGCTCTCGTTCAAACGCCCTGATGAAGGCCTATAATTTAGGCCAAAACGTCGGTACCAGTAAATTAAGTTTATATTTAATTGTGTTTATTTTTTACTGCATCCTGAAATAACTTCTCCCATATTCTCTTATACTTATAAGAAAACATTAAACAATCTTAACCAATTTTTCAGTTCTAACAGTGAATTCTTTAACAATTGTGCATAACTATTTTCAATATACTCCTGTTATTCAAAATAACATTTTATGCGATATATGATTATCGAAAATTCACAAGTCTATTAATTATTCCAGAGTATAAATTATTATGTATGTAAGTAAGATATCCATATTTACGCGAGCTTTATTGTAGCCATATCGATTTTGTTGTTTCTTCGATACCGCTTGGAAAGGCATTTGGAATTTCTAATCAAAATTAGCTTAGTAGAATATTATATGTGTATTAGCTTTTAAAAATTAAATTACTATTCTATGTAACAGGAAATATGTTACGTGTTTATTTAATTTGTTAGCTATATCCTATGAATAATTATATGAAATAATTTAAGCTAATGTATAGTACTAATGTCAACGTTTATTCAGGACAATCACCACATTTGTTTAAACTCTTTTTGATGCATTGTGATTTTCTCTTACTTTTACTAAAGATTGTCTCTTAGTCTCTGAACCTTACATAGATCATTCATTTGACGACAGAAGAATGACAAGTTGATACTGTGGTCGTTTAGTTTTTCTTAATTAAGGGCTTCAAGCCGGACATCTAAAACTTTGAGGTATTTTAATATTAAGACATTTTGAATAGGCATCACTTGTAGGGCGGTACATTTTCTCCAAATCTATCACAATGAAAAAAGTTTAAAGAATCGTATTTAGTTTAGATGTGAACATATGTTTTCGATTACATAACATCACAATATAAAATGTTTACGTACAATAATCAGTAATATACCCTATTCGTCCCTTTACACTACTTTTCACTTCATATATAAGATAATATTTTACCGAAAATCTTTAGCTTTACAACAGTATATTATATTTTATATTACTGTTTATATTACTTTAAAAAAATTAGATTAAAAACTAGTTGGAATGTCAAATTCGTTCTTTATCAACGATAATGAAATAATAAGCTCAATTTTTACTTTCACTTACTACATAGTAAGGAAAACTATTGCGATCTTGAAAATTTTCGAGTTCCAGATTTAAACGGAAATACACGTTTTAGGGTCCCCTGAGTCCAAATAACCATGTCCCGCAAAAAGGTCTGCGTGCGTGCGTGTGTGTGTGTGTGTGTGTGGTAACTCCCGGGCCGAAACGAAAGTCCTATGAAACTGAAATTTCATATTTAAGACAAATATAGGCCGGAGACGTTACAAGACTTTTTTCATCAAAATGAGCTAAGCAGAAAACAGCCACTTTATACCATGCATTTTGCACCTTTTTTCGATTTTCTCGAAAACGGTTCCGACGATTTTCATCAAACTCGCTATATCAATGTAAAATTGAATAGGCTTTAACATCCTGTAGGTTTCATTCTGATTAAAATAGTCTGACAGGGCTTAAATGCCTATATTTTAAATTTTCTTCCTCTATAGTACCTTTAATTTTGTAGATTCTATAAAAATAACCATATTATCTTGTTAGCATTGATAGATAACAGCTAAATATGTAAGCTGTGCGACTTTTTCAGTATTCTCCTTTATTTGTTTTTCAAAGTATTTTTTAATTCAAATTTTGGTTTTTGAACATATACATGTATGATTTACCGTTTGAAAGCTAAAGATTTTAGAAAAAAATATTATCTTATACACAAGCTTTTAAAAGTAATTAGAGAGTCATGAAAATCTGATAAAACTAACTGATCATTTTAGATAATAATATAATAGATATTTTAATAAAACATATGTTTTTATAGAAATTCCGCGTAATTAATTTTTTAATGGTTTCAATCATTTTTATCTCTTACCGTACTTGAAAATTCTTTAATCGATTTTAAAAACGGAGGTAAGTGAAACTCGTGTGTTGCCCGCACCAGATTGTTTTAAATCTAAAAAATAAAAGGTAAAATAAATAAAATAAAAACTTCACAGAATTTATTTTATTTTTAATATTATTATTATTTTATTTTATTCTCTATTTACCTAATTTATTTTTTAATTATTATTTTCCTCGCGCGGATCTCATTTTAGAAGGAACGCGGGGAGTTTAGAAGGTTGCACAACGCGAATTGCGGAGTTTGAACCTGTGAATATAATTGAGTTGATAGCATCGCGGAGACTCAAATGGGCGCGTAAGTTGTTGGGTTAGTGAGGAACGGATTCCGAGAAAGTTGTATTCGCTGAACGACTGGTAGGCGTCCGAAAGGTAGGCCGAAGCGTCGATGGGAGGATTGCATTAAGGCTGATCTCGGGGGCTTGGGCTTGACGGTGAACATTGACGAGTCTGTGCAGGCGAAGTTTGGTGGTATCGCATCGAACCTTCGGGTTCGGTAAGCCTATTATTATTATTATTATTATAATTATTATTTGGATTCCGTAACCTAGGTTGTTATTAAATTATGGCAAACATGTATTGACCATATAGGATTTGGTATCAAATCTTGACGGTCACAAAAAAAAAAAAAATAATAAAAGTTACTTTATCTGCAGAAAATGAAAAAAAAAAATAGTCCTGTGGATCAGAATGAAACCTATATAATATTAAAGTCCATTCAATTTAACATATATTTAGTGAATTTAATAAAAATCGTGCATTTGTATATAGTAGCACTTACGGTCGGGCGATTTTAGAGCAAAAGTTGTTTCGACATCTCGCGCCTATGGTAGTAATATCAAATTAAAATTAAATATAAAATTAAATTTTCGTACGACTTTTCGTTTTCATGCTAGACTTACCACACACGGACACACATACCTTTTCACGCGTCTTGGTTATTTAGATTTAGAGTTGAAAAATGGAAATAAAAAAAATTCACTTTTGCAATACTTTCACTTATTATATATCTCATGTATTTGTAAGTGAAAGTAAAAAATGTTGAATTTAATCACCCAAACATGGAATTACTGAGAATCCTTCACGTGCGATTAGTGAACAATGTGCAATGTTCTTGAAAACGTAAGGTTTCAAACTTCAACTAAATTTCCTTTTCGTCCCCGAAATGTTCTGAGTCAATGCGAAGCAGCCTGCAGCTCTAATAACCTATATCATCAAGAAATGAGGGTTACTCTCAAGACTGTTTGAGCAAACGACTCGGAAGTCCTTGGTCCAGGATTAACAAGAGCGACATTTCAGATAAGTCTGGTCTTCATTTAAATAATGCCGCTGCGAAAGCTCAAGGGTTTATATCTCTTTGAGGCTAAGCCCATGGCTTTTTCCCTCAAGTATTTATTTATTTATCGATATCAAGACCCTAATAAACTTCTTTACATCATAAGTATTTATTATGAATCTTTCAACTTTATAGATCGAAGTATAACATTAGATCGAAAGTTCACGAGACTTATGACGATTCAAAATGACAGGTTTTTAGTATTCATCTAGATTAAGCTCATTAATGTGAAAAAAAAATGATCAGATGTTAGAATGAATTCTGTTTGTTCGAAAGCATAATGTTATCATTTGCGGAACACCGACTTTCACTCCATGCTGAAAGTTACCAAAAACTTTAAACATACTCAATCAAATTTTTAACTGATTTAATAAAACGTGACCTTTTCGTTGAACATATGATTTAGATTATTTGAACTTATTAAGTAAGTAAAGTGTACATCTCACTTTATTACTTTAAACATTTGTATCAATACATTTTCTGTTATAATATAAGATGATTGTAATCTTAAATTTTAATAAGTAGTTTAAGAAAACATATTGATTTAAGCCTGTGAATGTTTCAATAAATCTGAACCTAACAAGATATTTATTACATCATATTAAATTTTACATTCGATATGGAAAGTTATGTATCAAAATCGTTAGAGCCTTTTGAAGAAAATCGTTAAAAAGGTGCAAAATGCATAGTATAAAGTAGATCTTCCAATCCGTTGATTTGGATGAAAAAGATTCTGCAACTATTTGGGCTCATAGTTGTGTTAAATATAAAATTTCGGTTTCGTACGACGTTAGTGCTAGACTTACCACTCCACACACACACACACACACACACCACACACACACACTCACACATACACATATTCTCTTGTGTAAAATGCATTTTATAAAGTTGCCCTTAAGGTTACCTGATTTTGATGAAAAAGTTGCAGTAACATATAACATGACAGGAATAAACGCTCTTGTGTTATGAATTTTCAGATTTATACAACTTATCATTCCCGCGACTTACCACACAGACATTCACACGCTAGGACAAACGGACTTGGTTATTTGGACTCAAGGGACCCTAAAACCCTAAAAAAATATATGCTTGCATTTATGGTTGATCTATTGTATGTTCTCTAGTCCACTGAGTCACTAATTATTATTTTATTACCTTTGCACTGTTTAAAGTTTATTTGTGTACCACATATGCCTGTGTAGTTTAATATTTTCTATAAGAGCGGGAAAAGTCTGTCGGGAAACTTTGGATCTTTTTTGTCTCAGATATGTAAAAAAGTTTGTATTTGACGACTAACTCGTCCAGTGCACACGTTCATCTTAAGACTACTATTTCTCTAAAGAAATACCGTTACCCATTTACTTTAACTATTAGGTCCTTAAAAGATATGTTTTACAACCAATATCTAACAATTATAAAAATCTGGTGCGCACAACATACGACTTTCACTTACCTCCGTTGTTAAAATCAGTTTACGAATTTTTAAATACATTTGAAGATACGAATCAATTGTTAAATAATTAATTATTTTGAATTTCAATAGAAACGTGTATTTTACTAAATAATCTATTATATTTTTATCTACAACAGTCAGTTTTATCGGCTTTTCATTACTTTCCATTAACCTTTTAATTCCGTGTATAAGATGATATTTTTTCTAAAATCTTTAGCTATCCAACGGTATACTCGTATTATACATCTATATTACTATTGTTGTGTTCAAAAACACAAAAGTTGCAAAATATCCTTCTGTTGTTTATCAAATTCATTCAACTTGCATATTTACCCGTTATTTATCAATGCTAATAAGATGATGTTCCAAATTTTTTGAAATCTACAAAATTAGAGGTACTTTCTGGAAGTAATTAGTCCGGGTGGCGGTCATTAAATGAAACAACTAAATAGTTTCATTGGGTTTCCATTCTCCCACCATGCGCCCTGATGATGATCCACAAAGGGGGTCGAAACGTTGGCAAACAATAAATAGATGAAACTTTTTAGTTGTTTCATTTAATGACCTCTACCCGGACTAATTCCTTCCAGTAATTCTCAACAGTCAACTAATTACATCCACAATGATTAAAGGTACTTTGAGGAAGAAAATTTAAAATTTCGGCATTTAAGCCCTGTCATACTATTTCAATCGGAATGAAACCTACTAATGATATAAAAGCCCATCAAATGTTACATCGATATAGGCAGTTTAATCAAAATCGTTAGAGCAGTTTTTGAGAAAATCGTAAAAAGGTGCAAAATGCATGGCATAAAGTAGATCTTCCGGTCACCCGATTTTGATGAAAAAGATTCTGTTACATCTCGGACCAACAACTAACAACATATAGTTGTCTTAAATATGAAATTTCAGATTCATAGGACTTTTCGTTTTCGCCCGGGAGTTGGGGGACAAGACACAGACCTTGTTGCGGGACTTGCGTTATTTAGACTCAGGAGACCCTAAAACGCGTAAGTGATAAAAAGCCGTATTTATCGGTCCTTATTTAGATCTAATGTTCATAATCTAAACTAGAAGGAGAACATCGAGATTTGTTTTACTATTCAACATTCTAATAAAATTACTGCACCTTACTCTGTTTAATTATAAACACTATCTTCTGTGATTGTTGCTCAGTTATAATAAAAGATCAATTGTTTATTAAATTTTATACTTGTTCTTTGGACTTCATGAAACTGGCACATACAGAAAAGTATAATTATAATACATAGAGTATATTAAGACTAGTTGAAGTTTTATAAGCATTTATTCTGACTCTTTAACTTTAACTTTAATTCTCTTTTACAGTTGCGAGTCCTCCAGACAGGCCAGCGGTCATCGGAGGACCAGCAGCGGAAGAGGAGGACACCAAGACCCCACCCTGCCCTGAAAAGAGCAACGGGAAAATGAAAAGTAAGCTTCATTTATAAGCGAATTGCCCTTCTTTATTTTCTATGAAATGAAATCACTTTTATTTGTGCAATTTGTTTAACTACGACAAAATAACTAATAAATCGATAATTTAAATCGATAGTTTAAAGGGAGTAATAGTCAGGCCTTCCCAGAGCGACAAGCCCTGCCGGGAACTAGTGAGTTCTTACCACTCCTGTTTCCAATTATTTCTGCCCCTAGCTGTTTTCCACCAAATGGGTCCCACTGCTTACCTGAAGAAATCCTTTCATCTCTTCATTTGACAATCTCTACTCCTTTTTAGATGGTATAACTAATTGGCCACTTTTGACAATCTATTATCTCTTGAACTTTATTTTTATTTATTATTCGTATTCACAAAATTATATCGTTGAGGTCTGTTTTGGATATAAGCTGAACGCATCTTCCCCTGTCTTTTTTTCCAAACTTTCAATGTATTTCTTTCTATAGTATCCTGCAACAATTGGATCTTTTCCTCTTAAACGTTGGTTAATGACCATGTTTGACAACCATAACTAATCACTGGAAGGATAGAACTATCAAATTTTACTGATTTTTAAGACGTTATTTATGTCTCCTTTCACAGTGTACCTCAGCGAGCAAAACTTATTCCAGCCAAGTGCAATTTTCTCTGAACTTCTCTTTTACCTCTTTCATCAAAAGACCCCAACTGTCCTAAATAGATATAACCTTCTACATATTCTAAGATATAACAATTATTTTTTATCTCCTTATTTTTCCTATATGTCATTATTTTTCTTTCCCTGGCGCGAAGGGCGTGTAGGCCCATGGCCGCGTGGTGTATTCTTCTGGGAGAATACACTCACGTTTCTCGATGAAAGTTTATAGGGTAGGTTCATCACTCCTAATACCTATTTTTGTGAGTGGCCTCCATTTGCTGACAGGTCTCACATGTCCGAGGGAGAGGCTGCAAGTGAATTCCTATTAATTTGTATCCTTGAAAAAGTCGCGCTGGGACTAATATTCGAACTCACAACGTTCAGCATGAGAAACTATCACCCTAGCCACTCAGCCACGGACTATTATTTTAGTTTTATTATAATTAGCTCTAAACCAATTTCTTCAAAACACCTCAAGTGTATGTAATCATTTCTCATAATGGCTGACAGTCTTTAGCTAAGTGTACCGATAGTTAAGACATTACTGACTAATGGTAACTCCATGGAAGTAAACCCTTATATCAGTCGAATTCCTTAAATTTACATATTTATTTATTATATTATAAATAATATAATTTATTATATTATATATAATTATAATATATAATAATTTATTATATTATAAATAATATAATTTATTATATTATAAATAATATAATTTATTATATTATAAATAATATAATTTGTTATATTATAAATAATATAATTTATTATATTATAAATAATATAATTTATTATATTATAAATAATATAATTTATTATATTATAAATAATATAATTTATTATATTATAAATAATATAATTTATTATATTATAAATAATATAATTTATTATATTATAAATAATATAATTTATTATATTATAAATAATATAATTTATTATATTATAAATAATATAATTTATTATATTATAAATAATATAATTTATTATATTATAAATAATATAATTTATTATATTATAAATAATATAATTTATTATATTATAAATAATATAATTTATTATATTATAAATAATATAATTTATTATATTATAAATAATATAATTATTTATTATAATAATAATATTTATTATTATATTATATACCTATATTCTATGTTAACGGATAGTCACACTTTATCTTTGCAAGTAGCTTTAGACAACATATGAATTACATGCATGTATTGTTTTGAACTGTTAAAAAGCTGTTTTACTGTCTATTCTTAAATCTTTTACCAATACCAACCCTAAATCAATCTTCAGTTCTGTACCTAAAAGCCTGTAGATACTATAAAGTTACCCATATCTTTTAGTTAATTACTTAAAATGATCAGAAATGAATTATTATAATATTTTTATCAAAAACTTTAGATTTACAAAACAAATTATTTATATGAGTGGAGTGGACATGTTTTCTTTACGTTAACTTTTTTTTTTTTTTACCAATATTACGAAGAAACTTAGCTTTAGAACACACTTTGTTGCGCTGATCAAAGTAAACAAATTACACTATATCCTAAATTCATAACACACGGTAAAATTCAATTGAAAACATAAATATTCCATTAATAAAATAGCACGATGAATGAAAGATAGATCGAGGAAGCCACACTCTCAAAAGTTATAATAAGGATGTTTTTTTAAAGTATTGGTTAAATTAATTATAATATGGTCTGGTATAAATGGTTTACGGTGCGAATAAATTTATTTTCATGTTTTTCTTCGGTAATAGGTCAAAGCAATTAGTTTATAACTTACTGGAAAAACCGCTTTTATAGTGTAAATAATTTATAAGCGTTATTTTTGTTTTACATCGCCTTTAAACCTATTACACTAATTCGGTCGTAAGTAACTGCAAAGCAATTAAGCCTTGGTAACTACTAAAACAAACTGTTTGGACAACTTGTATAAATCCCCAGTTGCGGTTTTGATTCTGGGGTTCTTTAGTTGCTAATGGTTTGTTTTTATTATTTGAGCAATCTTTTTGGTGATAGGTGTATTGTGTGTGGGTGTGTGTACAAGACTTTCGGAATATTTTATAGAATTTAGACTAAAGTTTTGGTTCTCAAATTCTATGTTTTAGGTACAATGACTAGTAACAGATCTCGAACTTCAATTATAAATTCATTATTCAAACTGCTAGTCATCAACCAATATTACACCTATTGAGGATTTTTTTTTTTCAGTTTAATAACCACAAAAACATACCAGTCAACTAAATATTATCACCATATAAATTCATATCAATACAATTACCTGATGATTATCAAACAAAAAATTTACTATTAGTATAATTATCGATTCAGAGTTATTCCCAATTATTAAAACATTTGTCAATGATGTCAGTTTTTAATTTTATTACCAAAATACAATATGAAAATAAATATCTGTATCAACAGCTTTAAAGAAATATTTATATTGAACTGTTATGAAAATAAGTAAACACAATATACGCCCTTGAATAATAAATGATTCAGAGCTTTTGTGATTTATTTTATTTGGCGTATATAATTTAAATTTATTCTGAAATAAATTTTAAATATAGAGAGATGTATCCTACTAAATTTGATTGAACTCGAGTTTAAATTATATTCAAAATTAATTTTCTAATTCCTGAAATAGTTCTACGACGTATACTGAAAAGCCATCACGTATAGAACTGTAAAAACTTCATATATATCTCCATAATAATATTACTTTATTTATTCTGGGACGAGGTTTGTTTGAAATAAAATTACTGAATATGAAAGTAATATTTCCTGTTTTTTAAAGTAAAACAACAGCACCACAGTAATAACAAACGACATTGATAAAAGAGGAAAACAAAATTAAAATCATTAAACTTTACAATACCTGAAATTATTGTAATACTTCAACACTAGAAAAAATTTACTAAGAGGTTTATATACATTTATATTATATATTATTCTAAAGGAACTAAGAATAGATAAAGAATGTATTATGATTATTATTTAAAATATATATATATATATATATATATATATTATTTATTTTCCGTTGATTAGAAGTACAGTTAAGAAGTGATTGATTAAGCAAAATCAAAAGGTTCGAATGCGAAAACGACGAAAGAAAAGTAGGATAAGGAAAGATTTGTCAAAAACTGAGATTAGACAGTGCGAATCTAAAGGTTGTGAATAGGTATTGCGTGGATTGATAAAATATTATAATAGAGGTAAATTGTAAAAATATATTGGGAGAAGAAAATAATAACTATGTAGAAAAAGGATGCCTGAGATACCCAACCTGTGTCAAAGATGCCTATAAGGCGTCTCAGGCACACCAAGAACATCTTTCTGACATACCTCGCTAGGGCAAAAGTTGGAAAATCAAAATGAGTGAATCAAAGAGCCTGTTCGTCACATTTTCTCGAAAACACGACTCATACCCTCAGGTCTTTTTCAATAATATTCCAATAACTGTTCCGTACACATTCGTATACGTTATTAAGGTCTTTACCTTGACAAACGACTGACCTGGGCATACCACCTTAAACGAAAAAGAAAAGAACTGAATCAAAGATATGGACTTCTTTCGAGATTATTAGAATTCAGTATTTATAAAGTACTGATTAAACCTATTTGGACATATGGCATCAAGTAATGGGATACTGCAAAAAAGTCAAACAACAAAATTATCCAATCATTGCAATAAAAATTATTTATAAAAATTGTAATAATAATAATAATAGGCTTAGCGAACCCGAAGGTTCGATGCCGATACCACCAAATTCCGCCTACACAGACTCGTCCAATGTTCACCATTCAAGCCCAAGCTCCCGAGATCAGCCTTAACGCAATCCTCCCATCTCCGCTTCGGCCTACCTTTCGGACGCCTACCTCGGATCAGCAAATACCAACTTTCTCGGAAAACCGCTCGTCATCGAGCCCAACAACTTTACTCGCCCATTTGAGTCTCCGCGATGCAATCAGCTCAATTATATTCACAGGATACAAGTTCCGCAATTCCGCGTTGTGCAACCTTCTAAACTCCCCAGTGGCCTCATCTCTCTTCGGACCAAATATTTTACGCAATACCTTATTTTCGAAAACCTTAAGCCGTTGTTCATCCTTCAAAGTAAGCGGCCACGTTTCACATCCGTAAAGAACCGTTGGAAGAATAATAGTTTTATAAATTCTTATCTTTAAGTTTTCAGATAGAAGCCGCGAACTAAGTAACTTATCAACTAAATAATACCACGCATTTCCCACCTTTAACCGGGATTTTATTTCTTCCTGGATAGAAAAATTGTAAATGTCCCTTTTTATGTATCTAACGAGACACTACATACTGACAAGGACATTCCATTTGTCATTGCAACTGCCAGTTGAGAACCTATTCACTGCCACAAACCCATATAATCCAAGTTTCACACAGTTTCGCACTACATCATTTATCAGCATATTTGCTTATTGCATAAGCAGATAGCAAATCTCATTGTACTATCAAAACTTCTATAAATAAAAAAATATATTCACCCTATTTATCAATCGTATATATATTAAAATTATACAATGCTATTATTATTATTTTGTTTGGGTTTCCGAGGGATGCCTCTGGAACTTCATTGTAAAAAGAGTTCAGGTGGCTTTATCAATATAGGTTCTCTCTCTGGCACCCTTCTTCTACCAAGTTATTCTTTTCCTATGCCAATATATTTCTCCAATCTACCCTTATTATATTATTCTCTTTTATATATACTTCAAAACAAGAAAAACCTGATTTGAGGTCCTTAATTCAATCCTGAAGTCTGGCCGCTTAATCATGAAACACTCTGTTTACGATAATTATAAAAGCCTAATAATTACATCTTCGATATTTGACAGATGTTTTAGTTATTTTTGTTCGAAACTGTCTTTCAAAAAGTCTCCATACAAATGCTGACCTTGCCATCTTCGACACAATGAAGATAAGTATGAGAATCAGATGTTGTTCGATTGTTACTATAGGCGATGTTCGGGCCCGAATGTGTTATATTTTATTACTCATTGTTGTTACTTCATTTAAATACTTGTTGTTTTAGATTAATTATTTTTTCATTATATTCCATTGTAATACCGCTACTTTTTGTTGATTCATTTAAATTATGTACAATATCTCATATTTAAACTCTAAGTATTTATTTCGAAGAAAGGAAGCCGGCGGTGTGTTTATATCCAAGAGACTTAGTTTGTTTACTCCTTCAGCAATACGCCGGCTTATCTTTTAGTTCAGTTGTTTTTGGACGCTCGATCAGGAAGTACCTACGGTCTCCCTTCTAATATTCCTTGGGGAATATTTGTTTTTTTCTTCGTTCTGTACGAGTACTCTGCGCACGGACATCAGTCGTACATCAGCCGACGGACTGCACGCGTACAGCGACAGTTTACAATTGAACTCTTAATTAAGTACCCTTTTCTTTTCCTTAATTGTATTAGTTTTAAGTTTTTTTTGGTTTTATTAGTTTTGCATCTTTAAAAGGATTATTTTAATTTTATTTTGTAATTTTATTTTTTTTTTCTGTTGTTTTATAAAGAGATTAAATATTTTGTTTTTTAAATGTTCCTTAGTTTAGTTTTTATTCTTTTTGTTTACCTTTTATTTGTCTGTTTTATTTTATATCTCAAATATGACTTTAGGTCCGACAATGCTATCCGGCAGAATATATTTTTTTTTTTAATTAGTCTTTCCAATTGAAGTCTCTAGCTTTGAGACAGATTGGTGGACGAAACATTGGTCCTCCGGGCCGGATTGCATTGTCGTGACAAATTAATTTTAAGTTATACTACAAACTATTCATATTCAATTTAATATAATATATTCCTTTGTCTCTTATAATTTAATTATTGTAATAATCTGAATCTAGGTCATTTGGGCTCAAATATTTCGTTCCTTTACATAGTTCACTTACTTAATTTTTTTTATAACGCAAAGAAGTTAAGATTTTTAACCTATTTTCAACTTTTACTTAACATGGAGCCTTTAGATCGCGCAAAACATTTAAAGTTTTTAAAGTCGAAGTTGTTAATGATCCAAACGAAGATCAAAAGTGTAACAGAACAAGGAAGACGGGTTGCCAATGATACCTCTCAAAGATCTCTTTTTTATGCAATGTACGACGACTTAGCCTCCCTTAGACTACAAATGGATCAAATTCAAGACGATATTATTCAAATATATTTTCATGATGGTCACGAGAAAGATTATCCGGATGAAAACGAGAAGGCGAGGAAAGAAAATTCCGAACGTTACTATTACGAATGTAAAATGTTATACAAACGTTTAACTGACGAAGATGCCCAAACCAGAATAAGTAATTCGGCAGACCCAACTATCAATGTGACTAACTTATTGAATGACTCCAGAAATCCACGGGGGCGTTTACCTAAAATTAATCTACCAAATTTCAATGGAAATCCAATTGACTGGCCTCACTACCGTGACACATTTGAAGTTTTAGTTCATAGTGATTTAGGTCTAAGTAAAATCGAAAAATTTCACTATTTGAATTGGACTCTTAGTGGAGATGCTCTTAATCTCGTTAAAAATCTCCCCATCCAGGAGGAAAATTATGATTTGGCTTGGGAAAGACTTTTTACTCGCTACAATAATAAACGGATTTTAGCCTCTCTTTATGTTCAACGGCTATTAGACTTCAAGCCAATGACTGGAAAACCTTCATTGTTGTCTTTAAGGAATTTCCTAGATTGCATGGCGGATAATATTACACCATTCCGGCAATTAAAACTGGAAGATGAAACTGGATTCATTCTCTTCAGCTTGGCTATGCGTTGTTTAGATGAATCGAGCAGAAACGCTTTCGAACAAAAGCATATTGATGTAGAGTTTCCTACTTTTGACCATCTCATAAAGTTTGTGACTCAGCAATGTAAAGTCATGGAACTATCTTCATCATTATCCTCAAATAATAATATTCCGTCTAACAGCCATCGCATGTCCAAGGGATGTTCATTCCTTGTCTCAAAGCACCAACATTTTCAAGACAGTAAACAACTCTCCCAATGTTTTTTATGCAACCAGAAACACTATTTGGCAAGCTGTCCACGTTTCCTGTCAATGACTGCCATAGAACGGTTTGAATCAATAAAAGATTATCCTGGTTGCCGCTATCATCTTACCACAACTCATACTACTCAAGATTGTCGGAATAAAATACGCTGCAAATATTGTGAGAAACCTCATAATTCGCTGCTGCATTTTCCAAACCGAAATAGGCCAGATAATGAACAGGTGAAAGATGATATTCAACCTTCGACCAATCATAAGCCGGCTGAAATATCGTCCTCGGTAATGACCAGCACTGGGCAGGAAAGCAGCGACATTTTATTAAGCACGGCTATCGTGCATTTGCTGGACTACGGGTCAAGGTTTAAACCCATTCGTATACTCCTAGATTCCGGTTCCCAGTGCACATTGATCACAGAATCATGTGCAAATGCTTTTGGCCTCCATGTTGAGAAAAAGAAAAGAAACCTGTCAGGAGTCGGACAACATGTTACTGAAGCAACTGGAATAGTCAATTGTGTATTCAAACCACGAAACAGCCACGGTCCTTTACTGTCTACACAGGCTACAGTTGTGCCAAATATTACTGCTAAACTACCAACCAACCATGTACCCCGTAATATCCAACAGAAAGTCGCATCATATGCCTTAGCTGATCCTTATTTCTTTGAGCCGCGAGAGATTGATGCTTTATTGGGAGCGGATTTATTTTGGAAAATTGCCCGCAATGGAGTACGACAAATAGAAGGTGAGGAGGCTTCGTTGATGAACACTATATTTGGATGGGTGGTTTCAGGACGAATTCACACCCTGGAAGCTAGAAATACAGCTTCATTACATATTTTAAGCTCATCAACAATAGAAAACTTAATAGAAAAATTCTGGAAAATTGAGGAACCGACTCCTTTGGAAATACCACCGAATCCGGAGGAGGTCGCTTGTGAAAATCATTTTAGCCAAACTCATTACAGACTACGTTCTGGCCGATATGGAGTTAGATTGCCCTTTAAAGGCACACCACCTGACATGACTGATGGGAAACAGCAGGCGTTGAGACGTTTTTTCTCCTTGGAATCAAAACTTTCGAAAAATCAAGAACTGAAAAAATCATATACACTCTTTATGGATGAATACCAGCAATTGGGACACATGAGGCTAACAGATGATCAGGCCAAGTATATAATACCACACCATAGTGTTATTAAAGGCGACAGCTCATCCACTAAAATTAGAGTTGTTTTCGATGCTTCAATGCGATGTAAACATGGTTCATTAAATGAATTTCTTTACACAGGACCAAAATTGCAATTGGACATAGCGGATATCATATTAAACTTTCGCACCCACGAAATCGCCTTTACTGCGGATATTTGCAAAATGTACCGTCAGATAGAATTACATAAGGACGATCGTTGCTATCAGCATATTCTCTGGCGGTCAGCCTTCAATGAAGAGCTAAAACAGTTTGAGCTTACAACTGTCACTTATGGCATATCTGTTTCACCATTCTTGGCCTTACGAGTCATCAAACAGTTAACAATAGATGAAGGCAGGTTTTTCCCTGAAGCTGCACAAGCTTTGTCGCAAGATATGTATGTTGATGATATTGTTACTGGATCAGACTCACTAGAAGGAGCATTAATTCTTCAGAAACAATTAATTAGTCTCCTGGAAAAGGGTGGATTTCAGCTAAGAAAGTGGGCCAGTAACTCCCAATCTCTCCTAAATGTGATCCCAGAAGAGTATCGTGAACAATCTGTTAAATTAAAACCGAAAGATGATTTTTCAATTAAAATTTTAGGGATGCATTGGGATCCATCCAACGACATTTTTTCTTATCACATTCATGAGCCATCTACAATTTATACTAAGCGTTCGATATTATCATCGATCGCCAGAATTTACGACCCCTTAGGGTATCTATCCCCGGTAGTATTTTATGCTAAAGGGATCATGCAAGAGCTTTGGAAACATGGGTTAAAGTGGGATGAACCTATACCTAGAGATATAAACGATAAATGGTCAACATTTACTCAAGAATTAATGCATATTTCAGATGTTCGAATACCGAGAAGCCTCCAACTGAAATCAGCAGTTAACGCCCAATTAATAGGCTTCTGTGACGCCTCTGAACGAGGATATGCAGCAATGCTCTATCTTCGTGTCGAACATACCAACGGGGACGTACATATCTTCTTGCTTAAGGCCAAAACTAAACTTGCTCCCATTAAGACTTTAACAATTCCCCGACTGGATCTGTGTGGGGCACATCTTTTATCGACACTGTATGACTCCATAAAGGGTTTTTTAAGGCGTTTGAGTGTTGATGATATTTTTATGTTTACTGATTCGACTATAGTTTTAGGATGGCTAAATACTTTACCCTATAAACTTAACATATATGTTGCCAATAGAATTCTACAAATATTAGATAAAACTGAGAAGACATGGTGGTTTCATGTGGATTCAACTGATAACCCAGCTGACGGTGCTTCAAGAGGAATGACCCCTTGTAACTTTTTGAAGTATCCCCTATGGTGGGCGGGTCCTAATTGGCTACAGCGACCGACAGCCGAATGGCTTATATCAGCCCATACTCCTACAAATATGGTACTTCCAGAAATAAAAGGCGATACCAACATACTTTTGACATCAAATATTCAGACAAGCGCTAATTATTGGTGTAGTTGGTTAGAGAGATTTTCTTCTTTTTCCAAGTTATTAAGAATAGTCGCTTATATCACTCGATTTACTGATAATCTAAAAACACACAATACCAAGAAATCAGGAGCCATCACTGTCTCCGAGATTCACTTTGCCGAGGTCACCATTATCCGATGGACTCAGCAACAATACTTTGCCAAACAACTCGCTGAACCAGGTTTGCTATGCAACGAGAAGGACATAGCTCGACTTTCACCTTTCCTGGACGGGGATGGACTATTGAGAGTTGGTGGCAGACTACGTCATTCTGACCTCAACTATGACAGCAAACACCCTGTGCTACTCCCCCAAAAATGTCACTTGTCTAACATTTTAGTTGATTATTACCATCATACCACTCTTCATGGGGGATTACATATGATTCAATCGGCTTTACGTCAAAAATACTGGATCTTATCATCCAGGCGTTTAATAAAAAGACGTATAGTCAAGTGCCTCAAGTGTTTTAAATTAAAGGCAAAACCCTCTCCCCCCTTGATGGGAGATCTACCGTCTGCTCGGTTTACCAGTGGAAGAGCCTTTTTAAATGTAGGTGTGGATTACGCCGGCCCCTTTCAGTTGAAGTTATCAGGAAGGAGGAATTCCCCTACCACTAAAGGTTACCTATGCTTATTTATCTGTTTAGCAACAAGAGCTTTACACCTGGAGATAGTTTCAGATCTTAGCACCGATGCCTTTTTAGCTTCATTGGACAGGTTTGTAGCGAGACGAGGCAAACCTATTAATATCTATTCCGATTGTGGAACCAATTTCGTAGGAGCAGTTCGGGAGATGAAGGAATTTTTAGACTGGTTTCAGGTACATAAAACCCAAGATATCATAGCAAATAACTTGGTTGCCAAAGAAATAGCATGGCATTTCAACCCTCCTGCAGCTCCCCACTTTGGAGGCATTTGGGAGGCTGGGGTCAAATCAGTAAAGCACCACCTAACTAGAACCTTATCTTCTACACCTTACACCTTTGAAGAATTATACACACTTGTCGTACAAATTGAGGCCATATTGAATTCTCGACCATTATATCCTCTCTCTTCTGAGCCAGAAGATTTCCAATACCTCACTCCAGGTCATTTTTTAGTTGGTGATTGCTTGACATCTCGTCCCACTCACGACTGGACAGATCTGTCTGAAAATCGGCTCAGCAGATGGCAGTTGATACAACAACGAACACAACATTTTTGGACAAGATGGCGGCATGATTATTTGAATTCATTACAGCAAAGAGTCAAATGGACAAAATCCACTGCATATACACCGAAAATTGGTGACTTAGTCCTAATACATGACAGAACAGCTCCGCCCCTTTCCTGGCCAACGGCTAGAATAACAGCGCTACATAAAGGTGCTGATGATGTGGTCCGAGTGGTCACTGTCAAAGCATTGAATAGAGAATTTCAGCGTCCTGTTGTGAAATTAATTCCCATTCTCAACCCTGAGAATGATGAGCAGTTCTGAAAGTTAAAGTTGTTTTAAAATTTCATGGAAATTTTGGTGGGCGGAATGTTCGGGCCCGAATGTGTTATATTTTATTACTCATTGTTGTTACTTCATTTAAATACTTGTTGTTTTAGATTAATTATTTTTTCATTATATTCCATTGTAATACCGCTACTTTTTGTTGATTCATTTAAATTATGTACAATATCTCATATTTAAACTCTAAGTATTTATTTCGAAGAAAGGAAGCCGGCGGTGTGTTTATATCCAAGAGACTTAGTTTGTTTACTCCTTCAGCAATACGCCGGCTTATCTTTTAGTTCAGTTGTTTTTGGACGCTCGATCAGGAAGTACCTACGGTCTCCCTTCTAATATTCCTTGGGGAATATTTGTTTTTTTCTTCGTTCTGTACGAGTACTCTGCGCACGGACATCAGTCGTACATCAGCCGACGGACTGCACGCGTACAGCGACAGTTTACAATTGAACTCTTAATTAAGTACCCTTTTCTTTTCCTTAATTGTATTAGTTTTAAGTTTTTTTTGGTTTTATTAGTTTTGCATCTTTAAAAGGATTATTTTAATTTTATTTTGTAATTTTATTTTTTTTTTCTGTTGTTTTATAAAGAGATTAAATATTTTGTTTTTTAAATGTTCCTTAGTTTAGTTTTTATTCTTTTTGTTTACCTTTTATTTGTCTGTTTTATTTTATATCTCAAATATGACTTTAGGTCCGACAATGCTATCCGGCAGAATATATTTTTTTTTTTAATTAGTCTTTCCAATTGAAGTCTCTAGCTTTGAGACAGATTGGTGGACGAAACAGGCGATATTTCCTCAATGTTGGAGATCCAGCCAGCCGGTGAAAAGGCCATAAAGGAAAAGGGGAGATAAAGATAGTGTGGTCACTATTAGGGCCTGTTAAAAGCCGTGGGTTTACTGCCCCATAAACTTGCCAAGCCAATACAGGCAACTCGTTAAGCTCCCGACTACTGAAAAATAACGCAATATTTCCTGCATTGTCGTCTTCCATCAATATTATTGCTCCATTTATAAAAGAAAATCTTCTTAATTTGTAGTATGTTCATTACTGATTTACCTTTTTCAGGTTTTTCATTATCGGTTGTAAATATCGATCAATTATATATATATATATATATATATATATATATATATATATATATATATATATATATATATATTTACTGTACTAGATTTAAGAATTCACTTTTTTTTTTTATTATTAATCACAAAAATAAATAATCTATAGTGAAGTGAGAATGGTTGACTTTGTGAGTAAGTGGGAGAAGTTAGTTCAGGGTAAAGTCAAAAGAACACACAATTAAGATATAAACTTAATAAACTGGTGCCGACGTTTAGACCTAAATTATAGGCCTTCTTCAGTGCGTTTGAAGGAGAGCGTCAGAACAATTGCTCCATTGAACTATCTTCTCCCACTAAATAAGCTATTTTTAGATATTTTCCAAATAACTAAGTTTCGCAAAATAATCTCTGTAATTTGAAAGTCTTAGCTCGTATTTTAAGACGGCTATGGATGTAACAGCTGCATTTCCAGTTAAAAAAAAACTAATAGCCTTAATCATTAAACATTTGTGTAAATATCACATTTGTGAACTTTAGTCGTTGGTTGTTCCAACTACTTCCATCTAAGTGGTGGTGGCGCTGGCGTCAGATTTTCGAAGAGGAGGTTTGTTAGGTATTTTAGAGAGAAATTTTATTTCTCTTCTTTGGATGAAATCTGGAATTTTTCGGAGGTCGAGTAATATCTGTTAGTCCTGTGGCTTAATTTTCTTTCAAGCTGTGGTATTCGCCATTTTCCTGGATATAGTATCTTGGAAAAGTTGTGGGTGTTGAAAAGAGGAAGTCCAAATAATAATGCCAGACGTCGAATGCTTTAGATAGACTATGGATTACTTCATTTCCATCAAAATGACCACTTTATATGATGGATGTATCCCATTTTCTCAAATATGATTTATATAACTTTTAACTTTATATTCTTAAATATGAGGTAAGTTCTTCCTAATTGGAATAGTCTTATGGGAATAGCACAAGTACCCTATTTTCAAAATATCTTATATATAAGCATCAAGGGATTTAAAAAAAGAAGAAGAAAAAACGTTAAAAAACTATATTACAAACTATTAATAATATGATGAACTTTAAAGGAGGCGTAATATTCTCCATATATAATATAATAACCATTGAAAAGGTCAATATTTAAGAAAAATTATAGTATATGTCAACTGGATTCGTAATGTCAGCTGTCTTTATTGGTATTCTTTGAATTTTCCAATACCAAATTATTTTTAAATAACAAGAAAAAAAAACAAGGGGATAATAATTATGCTTAGTTAACGATAGGTCTGCGTGCTTGAACGACAAGGAGTAGGGACGGTTCCTATTTCTCCTAAAAGATTCGGCAGCACAAATTGACAAGATGAGAGCCGATGCTACGCTCCTGAGTCTTCCATGTCGGTTGAGCATCATTACTCCTAGTGTTCCGCTCGTGAGACCAGACCACAAGACCTACGTGCCTTCTTCAGGCTCCGCCACGTTCCCGTATCGATTGTGGCCTGCAGGTTTTCCAGTTCCCATTTTCCATTTCATCTTTCTTCCAAATAAATATTTCACATAACTCATAATTTTTAATAGATGAAGGAGATGGTTGGGCGTGCGGTCATCAGAAAGAAACACACATTAAAATGTAATACTTATTTTAATTCTGTGCCGCCGTTTCGGCCTACATTGTGTGCCTTATTACCTCTTTTCACCGTTTATTTCTTCCTTCCTCTTTCCCTATTCATATCTTCTTCTTTTATATATCCCCACATATAATTACTTAAAAAAAAAAAAATGACTCATATTGTTTCTCGGTTCTATTGATTCTGTTCTTTTTATATACTACCTATGTTCTTCACTATATTTTTTATATATCACTGTCAAATATCACTTCAAAATTGTTCATATATACATTTTTTTTTAAACATGTTTATTGATATTCACAACTGTATTAAATAAAAATACATCTAGTAAATGTGATGGTAATACATAAAACTGTCATGATATACATGTAGAGACACTACCCAGTGGCAGCACTAAAAATATTCTAAACTAGAAGGTCCCGGGGCCATTTCCTTTTCAGGTGCCTCGGAGGATTATCCGGAATTGAAGAGGAAGAAAGGATTGATACTAGTGGGTTAGAGTGAGAATGGAGTTTGTCATGAAAGGATAGATACGTGCTCCGGGCCAAATCAGTAACATAGGGAACATTAAGGTCTTCATGGATAAGTTTATTCGTGACAAAGTAAGGAGCGTTGAGGATTTTACGAAGGATTTTGCATTGTAAGGATTGGATGCGGGAAGAATTTGATGGTTTAGTAGAGCCCCAAAGCTCTACTCCGTAAGTCCAGATTGGTCTTATAAGAGTCATGTAGATGAGCCTTTTGTAGTTCAGAGGAAGGTTTGATCGTTTGTCTAGTAAGTGTTGAAGTAGCCTAAAGCGGCGATGTTCATATTTAAAATTTAAATTTGTCACATATTGTTCTTTTAACATTTAATCATTTGCTTAGTTTCTCTTTAAATATTCTTATTGAAATATTATCATCTATTATCACTTTACATATAATTTTATGTTTGTTTCCATAATATATAACTGTCACAATATTATTATTATATGCCTAACATATTATTAAGTTAATAATTACATTTGTTGTTATCATGTTTCTCTTAGCCCTGATGAAGGCCCACAATGTAGGCCGAATCGTCAGAATACAATTAAAATAAGTACTATAATTTTGTTTCTGAAGACCGCACCCCCCACCATCTTTCTCATCTAATATTCTTAACGGTCAACTAAACTCCATCATTACAATTTTCGATAAGTCTTCATCTTGCCTATATATGGTGTACCAAATTTTAAAGTGGTTAAATTATGTGGGACTTTATATTAGAGTTTTAATTTTTTTATCTTTGCTTTCCACAAGTAGTTAGTGTACAGTGCATTAAACCAGGAAGATTTTTTTTTTTTTTTAGTAGAACAAATTCTATTTGTTTTCTAAATAATTTAGTGCCCTAGCAAAATAAACAATTAACTTCTACACCACTGTTCATTTTATTTGTGAAAAACTAAAATTCCCTTCTTTAGTCAGTGCTTAACTTGAAAAATATCTTCTTATTTATTTTTTGAATGTGATCAAGGCCTTATCACCTCATTGCACAGCTGTTGGCCAAGAAACAGTACGAATCTCTTTATGTACAGAGCCCAAGACCCTTCATGGGTTGTAGAGGTACAGGTTTTTTTATATATGTGTGTATGTAGGAAAATAAAGAAACAGTACAGTTTATTTGGATGGAACGCTCTCTTCTGTTTTTTTTTTTTTTACTTAACTCTATACATATATCTTTGGAGGCTATGACTAATCATTTAGTTAAGAAAAAAAAAGATCCTGCAAATTATTGTTCAATGGTTTATTATTTTCAAATAGTTTTATATCCAAATTGTAAGGTGTTGTCATTCACGTAACTTCTATTAATTATTACATTTAATCACCGACAGAAATGAAAATCATTAATCAAAATTGGTTAAGTTTATAGGTTTTTTTTTAATTTTAAAGTAAATCACAGATAACGGAAAATTTAATTATCCCATGTAAAGAATACTGGATTGCTATGTATATATTCAAAAACCACAGAATAGCAAAGGTTCCTATCCTATTAGGTTTATTTTATAAGATTTAATTTAGTTTCTGTAGGAATCTCATTTAGTTTACAATGAAACGTCTCTTTTCATGAAATATTATTAAATTTGAAATAATTAATAACAATTTTAGCTTATAGATTTAAATAGCTTACCACTTATGTTAACAACTTAGTTACAATCCGGTACGTAATATTGTTTCTAAAATATTTCGTACTAAATGGAAGAATACCTTGCACGATCATGACTATTGCACATTGACAATATTTTAACTATTATAACCTCTCTCTTTCCCAATAACATATGTTTATAAGTTTATTACTACAACTTTATATTAACTTGTACGATCACTTAATTTTATTATCAATTAAATTTACTAAAATCTTGCGCTTTCCAATGGTATATTATACCTCTTTTATTTCAGGAATGATTATTTAATTATTTGATTACAGAAAATTTCTCGTTTAAAGAAAATCTAATTTTCTAATAGAGGAGCAATGTATTTTACTTATAAATCATCTGGAAAGAATGTCCTAAATGTTGGTGAAAAGATTATAAAAGATATAAAATATAATCTTTTCGCCATCATTATAAGATATAAGGTATAATCTTTATACATCATATACAAGATTATGTGATATATAAAGATTATACATTAACTGGGTAATGTTTTAAAAGTTAATTCCAGGAAAGTAAAAAATTTTCGGGTGATCAAATAACTAAAGAAAAGGAAACCAGTAAACCTAATTACAAAGTCAATGTCCGGAGAAGAATAATTTACAAGTGGCTTTTAAGTTCAAAAGGTCATATTACGGCTAACAATTCTCCGATTCCAGCGTTTTTGTATGGGATTAGATTTCTTATCGAATGAATTATTATTTTTATTTTATTCCTAACGTGGGTTTGAATATTATTAATTAATAATAGCATTTTTTTGTGTCTAGAAAGGAGAGACTGTTACATTGAGGATGTATAGTCCACTGTAGAAACTAGGAACTTATAGGTGGAATAGTCAGGAATCAGTCATTTTTTGAAAAGTTTTTAATTTTGCCAACTGTTATCAGTTTATGCTTGGACATGGCTCAGTAATGCCCTGATGATGGCTCACAAGCTTGGGCCGAAACGTTGGCAAAATTAAAAACTTTTCAAAAAATAACTGATTCCTGACTATTCCACCTATAATGAGAGACTGTTACCTTGCTCAATTAAAAAGGTTCAAAATTTGCAAATTTTGCATATTTCTTCATATATAAATAAGCCGACTTATATTCTAAATTTTTATACTGTACTTATTTTTATAGTTATATATTTTAAAGTTTAAAAAACAGTACACATCGTTGAATAATATTATTCAAATACAAAGTATATAAAATTAAATACTTTTCTAAAATATTGTTCGTTTAAACTAAATCGTGTTTAAGCTCTGTGACAATCTGTTATATCAACTTTTTAGATTACATGTGTTGATCAACATGCGAACATGTTGTGCTTGTTACATTGATTTATGAGCTACAAACCGAGCTTAGCATTAGCTGAGATCAAGACCGAATCATGACCCCGTTAGTGCATTTATGCAGAGGGTTAGTAATCGGTAATGCCTTGAATATTTAAACGAGGTTGGAATTGGCGAACTGTTGACAGGGATTGCAAGGGGCTCAGGATGAATAATTAACGGGCTCACACCGCTGTCTCGTGGTCCTTCTCATCACGTCAGGAAACCAGGCTAGGGGACAATTTTAAAGTTCTGGACCTAGAGAGCTAATAATCAACATTTTAATGAATAAAATATTCAGAAACTATGTTTATGATATTTAACTAATAATAATCCAATATTAAGGTTGCTGACCAAAATAAAAAAAATGAATTTATTTGAGGATGTGGTTAATATAGAAAGCGAATTGATAAGCTTCAACTTATTTTTTAATTTGTTGTTGTTGTCTTGGTTTTAAGGGAAAAAACTGCGAGTGGTTATTATGGCCCAAAACATCTTCAGAAGACAATTAACTTACCTATGATGAGAAAAAAATAAATATAGTAATAATAATAATTATTATTATTACTATTTGAGTCTGGCTCGAGCTGGCCTGAAGTAAGCACCGAGTCCGTGTTAGATCATCTTATGATTGGGTTACCTACACCCATTTCTGGTGAAAATTCGTTTGAGTGTGTAGGATAGCAGAAAGTGTGGTTCTCGACTCCCTGGGAATTATACACTATCACATCTACTCCTAACAGGTATAATTGGAGGGGCATGCATGTGCATCTGTGTTCAGTTATATTTTAATTTTAACAGATTATTTTAATATAAAGATATTGATTTTGGGTGCTGAGAGTTTTGGTATTGTTTTTATTGATGATAGTGTGATTTTTTAGTATGTAGTTGTTTAATGTATATATAATTTGTTGTTTTTTTTAACTTAATCTTTGGTGTATATGTATAGATATATCTAAGTATTTGTAAGAAAATGTGAAACAGTAGAGAAGGAAAAGAGAGGAAAAAAAAAAAACAGGAAAAATAAGTAGGAAAAAAAATTTAAAAGAGTAAAAATAAAAAAAAAATAAAATATTGTACTTATAGTTAAATAAAATATCAAGAATATTCCTGTAGGAAAAAAATCGGTATGCTGTGTTATAGCAACCCAATGAAGTTGGGCAGCATCATTTTGTTTGTTTATTTATGTATAAAGTGTATCTCTCTACAGTTTTCTGAGAGGAAATGGCGAAATCGATTCTAAAGCGACGAAATCAATAAAAATAAAATAAAATAATAGGAACAATAAACATTAAGATTTAATCTGAACTGTAAACATAATGAAAAGTGTGAGTAATATCAAAAAGTGCGTAAAATAATTTTAATGTGTTGAATGAGATGATAAAAACGAATGTTCTTCACCAATTGAATGACACCGTTCACGGCCCGATCATCATCGCTTAATGCCTCAGAGACTTTACGTGGTACGCTACATTTTACAAATTCCCTACTGTAACGAGGACACTCTTCAAAAATATGACTTACTCAGATAATCACTTTACACAGTTGACATCGAGGTGGATCCCTTCGTGCCATGAGGTGCACATGAATGAGACGGCAGTGTCCTATCCTCAGGCGGGCGATAACTTCCTCCTCACGCCTGCACTTTCTTGATGATGAGACCCAGTAGCTGATGGTTGGTTTGACGGTTTTCAGTTTGTTGTTTTGAGTGCAATCCAAGACTGCTGCCATTCGTTTATGATCTTCGCGTTTATTGGCTGACAGCTATAACAGCTCAGACGATGAAAATAAAATAGGGCATTATTCCTTCTAGCGAATATGCCTCTGTTACTGCTCTGTCAACGTCCTCTCTGATATTACGGAATGACTAGGAATCCAAAATAATTTTTATTTTAAAAGTCCTTTAACTGTTTGATTGCGAAGTGGACCTCCAGTACAGTAGCGTTTGCTGAGAATGGATTGAAAATGGCTCTGAGAGCACTGAGTGAGTCAGAACAAATGAGTATTTATTTGTTTATCAGAAAGATGTTGATCTGGCTAGATGAACTGCTTTTAGATCAGTTGTCAATTCTAACATTTGTTAGATTTCATTGATTGAGTTGTTCGGGGAAAAAAATTCTCCTCTATATAACAAACTGTTCACATTTACCGGATTATTTATTTGTATAAATGTAAACACTTATTATTTATCTTCCAAACAATAATTGTTGCTTACCTCTGTAGCATTTCGATAATTAGAAACAAATCAGTCTATACTAAGATGTCTACGCGTAATATAAGTATGATTTAGTTTTACGAGTTAAAACTCGGCTAAAATGTAGTCCAGACGGCCAGAAACGATCAAGTTTGAGGCGAGGGTGCACTGTTCAACGGTGGTTCAACAAATTTTAGAAGGAGACTTCCTTCTTGAAGACAGAAGGTCGTTGAAGGACTCGCTTGGAAACCGCTTCCAGTGGAAAATAGGGAATTATAAAGCGTCTTTTTGGAGATTATCAATTCTATAAATGAGAAATTTTATTCCCAGAAACTAGAAAAGTATTCAAAATTGGCAAAACATATGTTTGATTGTAGTAAAAACTATTTTGTGTTTATAAAACAGTTGTAAATATTTCTTTTTCATTAATAAACCCCTATCCTGATTATTTTTTGGACAACATAATATTAATTTATCTGTTAAACAATTAACAAACTTCAAAAAGTATGGTTAGCAGTCTGAGTGATTATTTTTTGACGTCCTGCTCTAATCATGATAAATGAGACCAAACACCAATCTATTCTCACCAACCTCATTTCGTTGGACCGCCACGAAATGAACATCATTGCTTTGACAATACGCCTTAACACTATCTCATTTTATTTTACTGTTCTAAAAAGCTTTTTTAGTTTACAATATTTATACACAGCCATCCAGTTTTGGATGTTAAGACAGTTTATTACTTCGTCAATGTTTAAACCATTCTTTCCGAAGCACCTTATTCTAGTTTCACACGAAATGGGGCATGTAGCGAGGAAATAAAGGTATTTTCTACTTCTCATCTATTACAAAGCGAGCATATCACATTTTTATTTGACCAAAATCTGTTACAGTTCAGATATACAAATTCACATTTAACTTTAAACATCCATTTCACCCCAATAAAACTTAATTTGGTATCAAACAAATATTGTACTTTTTTAATATATCTTCAATCAATAGTTCCCAATTCTTAAATTGATTTCTATGATGACTTCGTTTGTCTTAAACGGCTCCTATAAGATGGTCCCATAGAATCCATTAGGGCCTGATGAAAACTTTTTTTTCATGTGTTACTTGAACTTTCCTAATTCAATTTCATAAGTTGAAGAAAATAAGTTTAGGTATCAACATAGTTTATATAAATATATTTAAACTCCTTAAAAATTGTTTTTCTCACACTAAATATTTATTTATTTATTATTTTTTTGGTAATAGCAGAAGGAAATAAAACGTTGTAATAGCTCTTGAAAATAATATACATAGCTTTGGTTCCAGAGTTAAAAATAATAAAGGTTACTTAAACAAAGACAGTATAAAATTATTCGTGTAGGAATATAAGAAATATATATATATATAATCGTAGATGCCATATCAAGATTATTCATGAAGAGGCGGGAAAGATGAAGGGAGAAAAAATCCCAGCAAAAATGTTGAATACCAAGGAAAGATAATTTTGCTTAATTTGTAAGTTTTTATTTCTTATTGTTGCAGAAGACTGATTACCCTGAACAAATTGAGGTAAAACTTTCAATAGCTTTACGCTATATGTGACCCAACCCTGCTTATCATTTTCTAAAAAAATAACAACTATTAATCTCGAAGATAGATAGTCATTATCCATTTTAAAAGAAATATTACTCACCTAATTGTCAGAGATAGTGACAATTATTAAAGACAAGTTCACGAACCTCTGAAATTTAAGCATTTTAATTTAGTTTTTTCCTTTTTTTTTTTTCTTTTTGAACGATCAATAAAATCTTGTTCTCATAACTATCGGAAAAATTTACATGTAGATGAAAAGGGTGTGAGAAAGGCCGTTCCCGAAGATAAAAATATATTTTACGATATAGTACGTATTTGAGCCTGATTCATTGGTAAATTTATTCATTGAAAAAAGTGACGGTATGTTGTAAATAAAAACGGATGAATCGAACGAACAGGCAACGGTTATTCTATATTCTGCCGCATGCGACAAATCGGAAACCAATAGTTTCCCAATAGACAATGGGGAAATAGTTTCCTTAGTAGGTATAGTACAAATGTTAGTGGCTTTCATTGCTATTATTTTTAGCAGCAAAATTGATTATAAATAATGAACTACTGTTATCTTTTCTCTATTTTAATATAATTTTGGGATACGTAGGAACGATTTTTATGGTTGAAAGATTTGATGAATTTTATCTAAAAAAAAAAAAAAAAAAAGAAAAAAAAATCAAGTGTTGTAAACAATTTTTATAAGAGGATAATGAAAGATCTGAAATTAATTAACAACTTAAGGCCTTCTACTTAATTTTATTCATTCGCCCTAAACGAAATCTTAATATTGCTTATTTACAAATTTATTTACATATTGGAGTTTTTACATATATTTAATTCTTAAGGGGTCCAGTCCTTGCATGAAGCTATTTTCTTTTTTTGTTGCTATAATTGAATTAAAAACTTATATAAAACAATGACAATTCAAAATTGATTTATAATAATTTATTAATTAGACACTTAAAAGAGCACACTCTGACTTCCATTTGTCACTTAATCACTTTATTTATAAGCTTTTCATATTTGTCGACGCTTCGGGGCTGTTTCCCCATTTTCAAGACTTATTTTTTTCATTATATAAATGATTTTTCATATATCACCCATCATTTTATTTCATATCACTCTGCTATTTGTCCTTATGGGTGTCCATAAGGTCATTAAATCATTAAGGTCATTAAGTCATTATTTGTCCATAAGGACAAAAGCAGTGTGCTATGAAATAAAATGATGGGTGATATATGAAAAATCATTTATATAATGAAAAAAATTAGTCTTGAAAATGGGGAAACAGCCCCGAAACGTCGACAAATATGAAAAGCTTATGAAATAAAGTGATTGAGTGACAAATGGAAGTCAATGTGTGCTCTTTTAAGTGTTTATATTAAGAAAAACTTCCAAAAAAATTAAAAAAGAAAAGAAATTTATTAATTAGCCTCATATACAACATGTCCACATAAAAAACAATAAATTTGTATGTTGAACAAAATTAAAATTCTACAAAGAACGAAATTAAAATTCTACAAACTTTATCAGTCTGAATATTATTTGTCATAATATTGCATTAAATTGAATGTAATTTCTTCTTCAACCAACGATGCTAAAATGTTTATTTACTGCATAACTACAGAATGGTATTAAATTTATTTTATTGAGCTGTTCTAGAAATACTCAAATAGCATAATTACTAAGTTAATAACAACCTTAGAAAATTCGTTGCTGTAGCGCAAATTATTTTAATTTATCATGTGTTCTAACTATGACATATAATATTAAATGAGCGCTTTATGAATTACAAGATAGCCAATAAAACATTGGTAGTAATAGCTGAAAATTTGCCGATTTTTTTGTCCTTTGCTAGTTTTAATTTTGTAACAGAATTTCAGTCCTTGAAAATTATGCCTATCCTGGTTGTGCAGGCTTAACTGTTGTCCCGTTGTAACCATGGCTCTGTTGCTATCAAACTCCACCGGCTAATCCATACATTGTAGCTCTGCCTTCCAACACAGTCCCAGGTACAGATTTGCTCACCGGTTGAACAACCTCAATCTGATAATTGATCCCACCATAACACTTCAGAATTTAACACTGGTGGATTTAGTAACTAGGAAGAATGTCCTCTAAAAACATTATTATCAGTGACTAATCAAATTTATTTATGAATCATAGATGTTTCATACTGTATGTATCTATGTATGAAATAAACAGTAAGGGAAATTATTGCGATCGTAAAAAATTTCTAATTTAAGTTTCTTACGGAAATAGGATTAGGATCTACGTGTCTAAATGACCAAGTCCCGCAAAATGGTATGTGTGCATTTAGTAAGTCGAGCCCAAAAACGAATCCTCGTATGAAACGTAAATTTTTAAATTTAAGACAAATGGAACAAAATACTATATTCTGGAACAATGCCTCTCTAGAATAACATATGTAGATAAAATAAAAAAATTATATGATCAAAAAAATGAATAATAATAATACCTATATAAAATTACATTCAAATAACAAAAGAAACAAGAAGAAAAATAAATAAATAAAGGTCGCAATTACACCTCCCTCCAAAAAAAAAGATAACTTTGTGTATAAGCTATTTTTTTCTAGAATCATTCTCTTTCCAACGGTATATTATGCCTCTATATTACTGATTGTAATATATAAAAAAACAGGAATTAAATTTAAAAAATATATTTGCTCTTTTATCCTTCAGTTCGTCATCAAATTCGTTCAACTTTTATATTAAGCAGTTATTTGTCAATGCTGATAAGATGTTATGGTTTATGTTTTGGAATGTACAAAATTAAACGTACTTTAGAGAATGAAAATACAAAAATATGTCATTTAAGCCCTGCCAAGCTATTTAAATCAGAATGAAACTCACATCATATTAAATCCCATTAAATTTTCATCAAAATCGTTAAGGTCTTTTTGAGAAAATCGTAAAAAGATGCAAAATGCATGGTATAAAGTACTACTTCCGGTAAGCCGATTTTGATGAAAAAGTTACTGGAACATCCTTGACGCATATTTGCCTTACCTAGAAGTTTTCGTGCTGGACATACCACACAAACACACACAGACCTTTTTGCGCGACTTGGTTATTTGGACTCGGGGGATCCTAAAACGTATACTTCCGTTGAAAACTTTCAAATTCGAAAATTTTCACGATCCCAATACTTTCCCTTACTTACTTTACTTCAGTCTAATTTGTTTCTAAAGCTGCATAACACTTTAGACATTGAACATAACATACTCACACTATATGAATTAACATTCTAAAATATAATACGAACCAATAGACTTCCAATTGTAAGGTTGTTGTTTATAATCAAACAAAGATAATGAGGTTAGTTGAGTATATTGTTAAAAAAGAAGGAAGGTGAGTAGCGATGTCTTATTTTAATTTGCTCTCATATGTTTTAGATTCCATGGATTGAGTTGTCCTGAAATTAATATGTTCAGTTCTCTTTAAAATATCCCTCAGTATAAATAACTGTTTACGTTGATTCTAAATTTACAACATACTCGCACTTAATGAATCAACTCATACTAAAATCTTATCAAACCAAAAGGTGTTATGTATTGAGGATACTGAGGGGAGTAGATTCATTATTAGGTAATTTTAATATTAACCAAGTAAATGTAAATAAGCCTTTACCGGCAAAAGTTCAAAAGGTGTTTCCTACCCTCCTTGAATTTCCCATGGGCACCCCGCGATACCTCAGGAACTTCCTAGACCGCCGACTTCGGGCACTTCCCATGTCAGTCCTTTGGCTTGATAGAAGCTTGGCGATTTCCGAAATATAGTATTTTTGAAAAGAAGAGGGGATAGAGGTGACGAGTCTTGTTCTATCCACAAGAGAGGTAAGTCGTATTCTAGAGACAGAGGAGTGGAAGACCTTCCATGGAGGCCGTCAGAGATCCTAGATAAGTCAGATGCGAGATGATGAAGACTAAGTTTTAAATTCCACCTTCGCCAGCCGACTTAAGTGTCCTAAGGTAACTTTTTGTAATATTGTATGATAAAGCTAGTAGTACGATCCCCCCTGTAATCTCAGTCATATTCCTATTTTCTATTGAACTATAAACTAATGGTGAAAGATTTATATAAGTTCTTTCACTTCAACTAACTTATATATGAAATATATAGTAGCAGAAAGTATTGCGAACGTGAAAATTTTCGGATTCCAGTTTTCAACGGAAATACACGTTTCAGGGTCCCCTGGGTCCAAATGACCAAGCCCCCAAAAAAGGTCGTGTCTGTGTGTGTCAACTCCCGCGTTTAATCGAAGAGTCCTATGAAACTGATATTTCATTTTTAAGACAACTATACGCCCGAGATGTTACAGAAATCTTTTTCATCAAAATCAGCTAACCAGACGAGTACTTTATACATGTATTTCGAACATTTTTCGATTTACTCAAAAACAGCTCTAACGATTTTGATTTAAGTCTATATATTAATGTAAAATTTGGATGGGCTATAATATGATGGGAGGTTTCATTGTGATTGAAATAGTCTGAGAGGGCTTAAATGCCGATATTTTAAATTTTCTTTCTTTAAAGTACATTTAATTTTTAGATTCTATAAAAATAACCATATCATCTTATCGGCATTGATTAAAAACAGGTAAATATATAAGTTGAACAAATTCAATGTCCAAGTGAAGGAGAAAACTAAAAAATATTTTTTATGCAATTTTTTAATTTTCAACATAAGAACAGTAATATGCATGTATAATATACCGTTGAAAAGTTGTGATTTTAGAAAAAAATAAGCTTGTAAAAGTAAAGAGTGATGAAAAGCCGATAAAACCAAATGATTTTCGTATATAATAAAAGAATAGATTATTTAATAAAACACATGTTTCTATTAAAATCCAAAATAAATAATTCTTAACAATTTATTTTGTTTCTAAATGTTTTTAGAAATTTTTAAATTGATATAAATAACGGAGGTAAGTGAAAGTCGTGAGTTGCGCGCACCAGATTTTTTTAATAATAATTGTATTGATTAGAAACTGTTGGTCATTCAACATCCTTTTCATGCCACCTAATACCTATTGAGATTGGTAAACACAAACCTAAGTAAAAGAACTCCAATGGTTCCTAAAGTATAATATATAAATACATTAAATATAATAATTAATACTGTTTGGAAGGTACCGTGTCTTAGAAAAGCAGGCGGTCAAAACATAGCAAAGGAAATGGTTGTTAACTAAGCATGGATAATACATTTTAAAAAAGCAGATCAAACAATAGGAGTATCAGATGAAATAAGGTCTAATGGGAGCTCTTTGTTCTGTTTCTTTGATCAGAGAAGAGATGAAGAGGTGGGCTTCAGATTCTTAAGACCCCTGTTGAGATGTAATGGCCCTAATTCCTAATGAGGAAATCTTATCACCTTTAATTATAGCTTCTTCCCCTCCTCCTTTCAAAGCTGCGCTTATTTTGGTGAGATTTACACTGTCGAAGACCTTTTTTTTATTTTTTGTTTATCGATGTATAATTTTGTTACTGCCTGGCAGCCATTGGGTGAATAGGTTTTGCTCCCAGATTCGTTCAACTTGCGAACATTAGACATATTAAACTTTCCTTGGCATAATTGAGTACAAAAATAGTCTTATAATTAAAATATTAATATCCACAGGTATATTAATATCCCTCTTATTAACGCACGATCTCATGATTAAATATGAACAGCGAATAAATTATTGGGATTAGGTTATGACAGACCCATATCCTTCCTACAGGCTACTACTTTTTTTTAAATTTTGGACAACTTTTCTTCGGGAAAATTGTTTACCAATGATTAAGACATTATAAATGCTATTTATGAAATTCTATCAACACGTGATTCAATGTTTTTCAAACGTGGATAGTAAACGTAGGCAGAAGCATATCGAAAATGGTGGTAAATTCATTTTTTCTAAAAAATGTTTGATTTAATCTTAATTTTTAATTTTATCATCATTGTCTTGAGTTTTCTTTGGTTAAATATTTGTAAGATATATTTTTGGCTGTTTAACAAAAGAAGTTTTGATATATTTTTTAAAAATATTTATTTAATTTTACACATCACAACATTTCAGCATCTAGGGCCATTTTCAAGCATCTGTAACATTTAAAATTTGTATGTTATTTATACACTTTTTACGTCTAATGTCAACATTTAAATTAATTTTGTCATTAATCGTGTCTTTTTTTTTAAAAGAATCCATAATATATTGCATCAATTAATCAAAAAACGATCTATTATTCAAAAAAATTATTTGTATTCACTCACTTAACATTTATCGGCCGTCCTGTAGGTGTTTTTTTTTCTGTAGGTATGCGCGACTAACTTTGGGGGGAGATGCCAAAAGCTTTATATATTTATTCTATCTATAGTGCTTGCATAAAACGATTGATTTGTAAATGAGCTGTGATGTGTAAAAGTAATAAATATAAACAAATATATATATATATATATATATATATATATATATATAATAATATATATATATATATCAAAACGTCATTTATCAAACGACCAAAAATATATCTGACTTAATTTTAATTTTCATTCCTCCTTTTGAAAACGGTCATTTCATTTGTTGCAATCTCATACATTAATATTTACACATAAATATGAAAACGTCTGTAAATATTGAAACGTAGGGCTGTACTTGCTTCCCCTACAAGATAAGGCTCCTGCAAACCGTGTCATACATCTGAAAAATGTCGAAATATATTGTTACTTGCACATTGAATGTATTACTCTTACAAAAAAATAGCAGTAAAATTTTATTATCTTTAACATCATGTAATTTCATTATGATTAAATAATCTGACAGGGCTTAATGCGAAATTTTAAATTTGCTTCTCCTAAAGTAAGTTTAATTTTGTTTCTATAATGATTATTACATATCATTTGACCTACTTTATTATTCTGTCATTTTAGGCTTCCTTTGGCTATATACTCGTATTTCAAGATTCTTTAGTTTATAATTTACGACGTTTCGGTTAACTTACCCATAATATAACATTGTGCGGTGCTCACATTCATAATATAGTATAACTCATAAGTCATCCCCTTAATAATGTAATTAAAATGACCCTAATGTGTGGGATATTTTAAACTGTTAGCTACCTTGTTATGTATTGGAAATAAATTAATTTATACAACCATTATAATGTTCCTCAGGCGCCCTTCAACATTGCATTCATTATCGATCTCTAAATTGTAATTCAAAGGTTGCCATGTTTGTAACCATTGTTTTTCATTTTATGAATGACCATTTTAACGTTAAATAGAAGATATTTGTTCATAACCAGGATACTTGAAAATAAAATGCAGTATATAAGTGTGTAACATGTTGTGATGTGGCCCTAAAAAAAAACTAACTCTGAATGGAAAGAATTATTCCATTTTACTTTCATAGAGTTAATTTTTTTTTAAAAATTAACTCTAATAGAATAAGGAAAATAACAAATGTCTCAGACGCTATTGATCATGCTAGAAAAATGAAGTGGACATGGGCAGGACATCTCATGCGGAAAACAGAAGATAGCTGGGCAAAGCGAGCTGCCGAATGGATCCCTATTGATAAGAAAAGACGCAGAGGCCGACAACGCAAACGCTGGGCCGACGAATTGAGGAAAAACGATGGTTCTCTATGGATGAGATATGCACAAGATAGGAAGTTGTGGAAAACTAAGTGCCAGCAGCAACTCAAATTTTAGGTTTTAGGTTCGGCTAGTCTCCGCCCAAAAGACTCTAATCTCCCATTGGGAAGGTCTATATGTAAATATATATCTCATGTAAATATTATGTTTTGATTTTGTATACATTAAACGCGAGAAAATTGTAACATTTAATGTATTCATATAAAATAAAGACTTTTATTATTTTAATATGTATTATTTCTTTAGCATACATATTCTTAATTCGAAATTTTGATATTTTTTAATCAGGCATGTTTAAATTTTATCGACATCATCATTGCCTCCCTTTTTATTTATTAAAACGGATGCTTTGGTGAAATTTCTCTATTTAAATAAATTACTTCGTATTTTTAGGTCCGTTGGTACTTAAAATAACTATTGATTTCACCATCAATCTTATATAAAATAAGTATATTAAGTAGGTAGAAATAATGGGATCGAAGTGTGGAAAAATATTTTAATTTTGCTGACGTTTCGCTCAGTAATTGGCATGAAACTGATTGGAGCTCACATGTTAGCAGCCTAAATTGAGAGTTTGATTTATTCAAAAGTTACTATATCCATTCTAGAGACATTTTAACGAAGCGCGAAAATCTTCATTATATTTATTAAAATTAGCTAATTTGGGTCTTTTTGCCTTGAAATTAAAAAAAAAAAATTACTTAAATAATAAATCATATTAAAGTTATGAAATGTATTTTTTTAGAATGATTTGGAACAAAAAAATTGTAATTATACTTTTAGAAAATGACCGCATTTCTAAATCGTGTTTTTTAGGATTGAGAATTCATTAGATACATCAAATAGAATATTAGATAAACTAAATGAGGTAGAATAATATATGTAAAAAAATCAATTTCGTAAAATTGTCTTTGTAACCTTTTGGAAATAGAAACGCTCAATTGTCGGCAAAGTTAAAATATTTTTCACACGACTGACTCCCGATCATTTCAACAGTCGACCATATATCCTGAATGTAATATATTAATACTATTCAGATCGAAATAAAGGAGATATACTTATATACCAAATATTTTAGGATATTATATATTATAGGGCTCGACATTTAGCAAGTATCTTGAAACGCCATTCCTCCACAGAAGCTTTCGACTATCTATGGAATTATTTTAAGTAAGAAGCTTGGCTTTGTATGAGAATGAACTGTGACTGTTGATATAACATTCATCTTCCCTGACGCCTGACATTAAGGCCCTAAAGCCCTTTGAGAGAACTCCTTAGGCAGCTACTGACCGTGAACGGACTTAGATAAAAGGGCGGTGTCTTTGTATGCCTTCTGATTGACACCTCACTAAATAAACATAGACAACTCACATAGGGTGATCCACTTCTCATGACTTATTTATTATTTAGTTACCTGTAGAAAGTCCAGTACAAAGTTCCCTAAACGTATTCGATGCCTCCTAACATAATTTGATTTATCATTTCATCTCTGATTATTTTCAATGAAGAACCTTTGTAATTGGCAAAACAAAATATTTTTTTTTAGCAATTTTTTTTTTTTAATAAGAACAGTAATATAGAACGTATAATATACCGTTGAAAAGAGAAAGAATTTAGGAAAAATATTATCTTATACACAAGCTTGTAAAAGTTAATAAAGAGTGATAAAAAACCGATAAAACTAACTGATTACTTTAGATAATAATATAGTTTTTAATAAAACACTGTTTCTATATTAATTCAATTTTAATCCTCAAGGAAGGTCCTTTGCTGTCACTAAATCTTATTTACAACGGATATACTTTGTTCCCCGATACCTTCTACATTTCTGCTGATGATTACACAATTCTATGAACCATTTCAATCCAGAACTAGCAATCTTTCATCTCAAAGACGACTCTTTCTTGATTGAACATGGGCGACAATTGGCATCAAAGTTAATAATCAAAAGTAAGCATGTCACTTTACCTCCGACGTAACTGTCTTTAGTTATTTAAACTCTATACCACTTCCCTGTTCCGAACACAGTACGGTATTGGGGGTTTCCTACTAGACGCAAGAGGCTGACCTGGAACCCACATACTCGACTTAAACACGCAGAGCTCCATGAGATAATGGACCAGTTTATATAGCATATGAAACAAATCAAAATTTTCCGTGAAGAACAACTATTAATTTACAAATAATTACTCAACTTAGTGGAACCTTATGGAATTGAACTATGCGGGTACTACTAAATTTTCGAACATTCTAACGTTATCCAATCCTTTCAGTCCAAGATCCTTAGAAAAATCGTCAATTATGCTCCCTTTATGTTAACAAACAAAGACCTGTACACTATATGACTCAAGATCCTTTGTCTGATCTGATCCCATCCAAAATTTCTCAACTTTTCAACCAGGAAAATTACTCTTCTTCTAATCCCTTGGCACAATCCCTTATCAAGTACAACCATCCTTATAAAAAACCTCTGTAGTTGAGGCGTGCAGTGCGAGAGATCTCTTTATAGATACGCAACTGAGTGTGGCATGGCCACTTCTCCAATCTTGCTGAATGTGTGGCTCTAGGCTCCGAACTTCGACTCCATGACTAATTGGGTGACGCGGTCTGACTGAGAGGCACTGGGATCTCTGACATAGTATCCTCAGTTCCATTTTAAAATTTCAGAGTTGTTCGATTTTGGAATTTCCACAGGCGCAGTATGTAAATATTTAACATCGTATGAATGATGGCCAAGATTATAATTATTTTCTGTTTCTTTCATTAATGATTATTTTATTTATTACTTTTTTTTTTTTTTTTTGTTTCATTATGTTATTGAGGTATTTTAATTTTTGTTTGTCTACTCTGTACATAATGATATAATGACTCTTTTATCTCATTATTAGTGGCCAAAATAGTGGCAGATTGTATTATTCTCAATTAAAGCAATATTTTAACAACAATTCAATGTTATTACATTCTTATGGTTTCACTTATTTTTTACTCTTCATGTACTTAAAATTCTTTAATCGCTTTAAAAACGAGGCGAAAGTGAAATGTGTTTGATTGCCTCACCATTTTTTTTAAATTGTATTAATACCCGAATTAAATTGAAATATTGTGTATTGAACATATAAATGTTTATACAATGCACTTATATGAATGATTTATTTGAAATAATCGATGTTTTAGTATGGAGTTTAGTAAAGGGGGTATAGTATTTAATTGTTAAATATATAATTATTTTTTACTTTTATCACTTGTATGATTAATGTTTTTTTATGGTTGCAGAAGGCAGCAGGGGTCGCTGACTATCGTCCGGCGGTCGAGCGGCAAGAAAGGCGAGTACGGGCGGGAGGGTCCGGACGACGCTGCCCTGGAGGCGGTGGACCTCGGAACCGACCACCTCCCGGCTGTAGACACCCCGGACGCCTGCGATAAAGCCGCCCTCCGGTACTTTTATATACATTATTATATAACAAATACTATAGATAGTTGTAATATTCATCCCTAAGAACATTGAGATAGGAGATTCTTTCATCAAAATATTTTAGGCTCAGGACTTTATCGGAAAAACCTCAGCTCCATGAAAATACCATCCCTCGTCTCTAGATATTTCATCTGCTTTCTGATTATTGATCCCCATGTCATTCCGCTCAATCAGGATCGGATTAGGCCAAATAAACCCCTCAGCAATTTGATTGAAAAGGCATTTTTCTCTTTTTGAATTCAATAAAGATAGACAGAGTCAGAGATAAACAATAAAGTTAATATTTGATTCGAAAATAATTCCATCGACACGACTCTGTTCGCCTAATTACAGACTTAATAATTTCCAATCTTTTACAGACAGAGCAAAATCTTTTTTATTTATTTATTTTGTTTTTGGATACTTTAATTCTGTATAATTACATTTTTTTTTATATATATGTTCGATTATTTTATTTATGTTTTGTGAGACCCTCCTTAATACTTGTCTAAGGATAACACGTAACACGGATCAATCCGGATACGTTGACCTAAAGTGACTATAATAGAGGGATAGTTGTCTGTCAGAGTTCTTTACAAAGAGATCAAGTGTGTACCATATAATCTCATCATTGTTTTCATTTTAAAAATAATGATATGTTAAAAAATGTTCGTATTATTATTTTTCCAAAACAAACACATATTCATAAAGACCATAATCTTTAATACGAGTCGTCTTCGTATTTGCGAAAATAATAAGGACCAACATTTTTATAATATTCAGAGATCAAGCACCTATCTATTACAAAATGATCATTTTACCTCTAATAACCTATTTTCATTCTCTTCGCCTAAAACTCTTATATCGGAGAAGTTAGTTGAGAGTTCAGTCAATAAACTCAATTTAATGTTGCCCACGTTTCGGCCTAAAGTATAGGCCTTCTTTCGGGTGATTGATAGAGTGAGAGTCACAACAATTTGTGGTGTCTCCTTTAGTTGGTTATGAAATTCGTTCAACTTTTATATTTAGCCGCCTTTTATCAATGCTAATATGAAGTCGTCATTCATCGTCTGTATGGTTGCTTCCCATTTTCTTTTTCATTTTCATGACTCTCACTCCTTCAATCGCCCTGAAGAAGGCCTATACTTTAGGCCGAAACGTCGGCGACATTAAATTATGTTTATTGACTCCACCCTCAACTAACTTCTCCCATATTTAGGCGAAGAGAATGAATCCTAATAGAATGAAAATAGATTATTAGAACTAAAATGATGATTTTGTGATACATAGGTGCTTGGTCTCTGAATATGATAAAACGTGTAGGTCCTTATTATTTTAGCAAATACGAATACGAATCGTATTAAAGATTATGAATGGTCTCTATGAATATAAAGATGGATGTGTTTGTTTTTGGAAAAAATAATAAAACGAATATTTTTGTTGAAAACTCGAAATAGAATACTTTCACAATAGCAATAATTTCCCTTACCGTATTTCATAAATAGGTAAGTGCAAAAAACACGAATATATACGTTCGTATTACTTTCACTAACCTAAGTATGAAATATATACTAAGAGAAAAACAGCGATCGTGAAAAGCTCTAAATTAAAGGTTAGCTGTGTCTAAAGGAATAAGTACCACAAAAAGCTCTTTGTTAGTGTATTAAGTGTCTCACTCAAAAATGTGAAGTAGAGCGAAACTTAAAAATAAGCCTAAAATGATACAGCAGCTTTTTCACCAAAATTTATCGACCTGAAGATCCACTTTCTACCATGAATTTTTCACCTTTTTGCGATGTTCTCAAAACGGAACAAACGATTTTGATAAAACATACTACATCATTGCAAAATTAAATGGGCGTTTTTTTGTGTAGGTTTTCTTCTGGTTCAAATACTTCGACAGTGTGAAAAGGACAATTTTTCAAAATGTCTTCCTATAAAATATCTCTACTTCTGTTTTCAATTAATCATAATTAAATATGTTTTATGTTAATAATGATAAAACATGGGTGCATATGAACATGCAAGAATGCGACAACCAACTAAAGAAGAAAATAGTTGAAATATTTTTCCAGTTGATTTTTTTTTTCTCTTGGAAACACTGTAGACCGCTGGAAAGCTAAAGATTTATCAAAAATTATATATTTTATAGTTGTATATCGTAATGAGTGATGAAGAGCGAATAAAATTAAGTGATTTTAATAATAATAATTTCTATTGTCATATTATTTAATCTAAAATAAGACATATTAGATATAATTTTGTTAATACGATAATTCTTTCCCTTAACATATATACGTAAGTGAAAGTAATAAATATTTCCATCGAATCGACATTAAAAAGTTCTTGATTTATTTTAGAACAACGGAGGTTAGTGAAAGTTTTGTATTTCACGCACCAGATTTTTATAACGTATAAATACAAATATTTGTATTCATATCATCATGTATACAACGCTCATGAAGAAATAAAATTATCCTGTGCGACTGGTGATAGACCAACACGAATGAAAGGGACATTGTTGTGACCCTCACTCCATTAATCGCCCTGAAGAAGGCCTATAATTTAGGCCGAAACGTCGGCACCATTTAATTAAGTGCGTCTTCGTTTCACTGCACCCTCAATTTAACTTCTCCCATATACCTATATATATATATATATATATATATATATATATATATATATATATATATACATACACACAGTCAACCATTACCATTTCATGTTAATACTCTAATAGATTTTCAAGAAAGAAACCTTAGTTATATATATATTTTTTTTATTGAAATTTTAAGTTGCCAAAAAAATATCAGACTACACTCCACTAGATCAAGTATTACATAACATTATTAGATGCAATGACTATATCTAAGAACCTTGCAAATCCAACTTTCAGAGATCTTCATTTTATTTTAGGGATTTTGAATAATCATATATATTGACTAAATTTGTCTCAGCAGAATCATTACTGAGAAAGATATAACGACTTCTCTAAGCCGGAGTAAGATGTTAAAAGCTTAGCTTTACGCCTCTTCAGTACCCCTTCAAGAGACAATGTTTCGAAAGCTCTTCTGCTCAAAAATGGCCAAGCGTAGCATTTTTTATTCCCTTATATTAAGGGTGAATACCCTCTAGTAGCATCGAAATAACGAAATATCCTTATTTAGAAATCTTATCGTTAGATAAAAAAATATAAATTTAGGGGAATGACAGTATTTTTGTTTTATTTAATTTTTTTTTTGGTTTCTTTTTTAATTTGGATTCTTTTATCAACTCATACATTTCTCATTTTTTTCTAACATAAATTAGTTTTTGAAGATTGTTTTTATTTTATTTATTTTGTGTTGTATACAAATTCATCAATTATTGTAAATAGTAGTTAATCATGTTCATCTTGTCTGTTGGCCAGACATATTGTATATTTAAACTGTACAAAGCTGTTATTCTAAAGGGACCCAGTCCCAGAATAAAAATTATTTTCTATCTATTTATCTATCTATCTATTATTTAGCAGAAGTAACTTTACGAATTTAATGGGGTCACATGCGGTGTTGTGGTTAAATTACAGCCTTCTTGACCAACATCGCCTTTTCAAATCCCTCAGATGTTGCTAGGATTTTTTAAAGAGACTATAAAAACCTTGGATATGTCGTCCTTCAGTATGGACGTAAAATGGTGGTCCCGAGCCTTTGCAATATCTGATACTCGTTAAAGATCCTTATCCTAATTAGACCTGGATAGGCAAAACTTAGGACTCCCAATCAATAAGCCACAGTAGTATAAAAGAGACGTTAAATGAAAAACAAACAACAATTCTAATACCTTGAAATAACCTTCATAGGACGCCTCAATATGTCTCGTTCATCTGTAAACTAATCTCCTCTAAACTGCTAATCAGTCATCCTTTTGTAATCAAATATAATGTACATGCTCAGTATTATCTCGATGGCTCTATGACATCATTCGAGACGTTTAAATATATATACACCATGAATAAAAAATAACCTATAAAACAAAAAAAAAAGATTAAAATAGGTCCAAACCATCGGTTTTGCCCTCCAACTGCATAAGGCACCCCTAAGTTCCATTATATTATCTTCCATGAATCTAGCCCAAAAAAGTATTTCCGAAACTCTCTTCGCCGGAAGAATTCATTACGAATTATTTTTAGTTAAGAAGGCTGTCACAAACACACTATTCTGGATGCTAAAATAAAATAAAAAGGGCCCTACAAACCTTTTTATTAATCGTTACAATATTTTATATTTTTTTATATTGAAATTTACAACTCTATTAAAAAAAATCTCGTGCAGGGAACACACGACTTTCACTTACCTTCAATGTTAAAGTCAATTTAAGAGTTTTTAAATACATTCAGAGATAAAAAAAAAAAATTGTTAAAGAATTAATTAAATTGAATTTCAATAGAAACATGTGTTTTATTAAATAATCTACTATATTGTTATTTGCTACAATCAGTTGGTTTTACCGGCTTTTTCACTCTCCATTAACTTTTACAATTCCGTTTATTCGATTTTTTTTTCTTCATCTATATTATTATTCAAATTTGTTCAAAAATCACATTAAAAAATATTTTTTCATCTTTCTCATGTATTGTTTTTATCAAATTCGCTCAACTTGCATATTTAGATGTTATCTATCAATGCAAACAATATGACATGCCTAATTTTTGGATATCTACAAAATTGAAGGTGCTTTAGAGGAAGAAAATTAAAAATATGTAACTTGACTTTTCTTTTGTTTATATTGTAAATATTGTATGAATGAGATCCTGTAGCACTATTATTATTGTCTATCATGACAAATTGTAATATATAAGAATAAAAAAAAAATAATAATAATAAAAAAAAAAATATCGGCATTTAAACACTGTCAGACTATTTCAATCAGAATGAAACCTACATTATAATAAAGCCCATTAAATTTTACATCGATATAGCGAGTTTAATCAAAATCGTTAGAGCCGTTTTTAAGAAAATCGTAAAGAGGTGCAAAATGTATGGTATAGTATAAAGTGGCACTTCTGGTTAGCTTTTTGATTGACTGGTTAGATTTTGGTTGAAAAGTTTTTTGTAACTTCTAGGGCGTATAGTTTGTCTCATATATGACATTTCAGTTTCATAGGACTTTTCGTTTCCGCCCGGGAGTTACCACACACGGACATACGAGAAAATTTTCACGATCCCAATACTTTTCCTTAACATATATTTCATATATAAGTACGTGAAAGTAAAAAGTATATATATTATTAACGTTTCAGTGATACTAAAAATATTACTTGTTTCTATTTCTCCTTATTTTCCCTGTTAATTAGTTCTAAGTTTAATAAGGTTAGTGAGCTTACGAGGAGGGCGCCCTACAAGTTGACAAGATAACCCACATACTCGTGTGTGCCCGCCCAGCTTTATTAATGACGTCCTCTAATTAATAATTTTCCCCCCTTACATCGCTCCAGTTAAAAAGTTTGTTAATATAACAGACCCATCCTAAACCACAGCCTTACATTAATTATTAACAAACTGAAACCGGGTGATAATGCGGCCTGTCGGGTAAGATCAGTGAGCCAGAGGACAATATTGATTTAATGGTTCTGCCCTCTTCTATTTATAGGTTAGCAAATAAGGTTATTTATAGTTCATTATTTATCTTCTTTATGAAATGCCATGTAATTGCTGTCTTTATCATGTTTAATTTCCTTCACTACCTAGACTATAAAAAAAATTAATGATACGCCGGAAATTATTTTCTTCAATTCATGTGCTTTTGGAGTACGTAGAAGTTGGAAATTGCCTTATAAACTGCTGAGATGTTATATCTTTCATTATCCTTCGCTTCTATCGTACAGCAGTGTGTAGGGTCGCATGTAGTTATCCATGCTAAAGTAACTAACTCTAAATAAAATTTAATTGGGTTATGTTGAGAGATAGTGAAAACGCATTAATATTCCGAAAATTCGTTCATTTTTGCATAATTCGCACACTACCAACATCTCCTAACCAGAATCTAGGAAGGTCGAAATTTATTTGGTGAAACTGTCGCGAAATAAATTTCTAATTTGGAGCTACATTGTTAACTCTCTCAGCCACAACGTCCTCATCGTGAAATATAATAGTTGCGTACCAAATCACTTGTACATGGGTTGTACTTACTGGATCGGAGGATCTTCACTGACGTTAGGGAGCATACTCTTATTTAACTCTTCTCCTAACCCCCAACAAATTCCAAAACTTCTTGATTTCTATTGTAATTCAATAAAATTTGCCGAGTTTTTCGCTTATATGATTATATTTTTAATAATGAATTTTAATAACCTTAATAATAATAATATTTTGACAATTGTAATTATAATCTTCTCCTCTTTCTCCCTTCTTTGTGCCTTTCAGCGTGGAGGTGCCTCGATCCATACATCACAGGTCCTGCGAATTTGTGCTAGTGCCCTCAAGTACCTCAATAGCTTGCCTCTTTTCTGCTCTTGCTTGAACCTTCCATGTTATTCTCGTTCTTTTTCCTGAACGCGTTTCATTTTATAATAATTTAAATTCTTTTAACGCAAACCCTCATTTTAAAGTTTGTATTCCTCTAATATAAATGAAGTTTTAGTATCGCTGGGGCTCAAATGGGCATACAAAGTTGTTTGGCTTAGTAAAGAACGATTCTCCAATACGTTAATATGCACTGACTGATATGTGTTCAAGAGGCAAACCGAGGCGTAGGTGGGAGGATGGCATTTAAGTCGGATTTCGGGATCTTGGGCTTTGGCGGTAGTCTTTGGACTGAACTGATCATACAAAGATTGGTAATATCGACATTAACTTAAACCAAAGATGTGCATTAATTATTCGTATTATCATTGAAATACTTTATTGTTTGTTGTTTTTTTTAATAGATTTATTGCTATTTACAACTGTATAATGATATACATCTAGTAAATGAGATACAATATACAAATGTCATGGATTCACATGTGGGAATACCCATTGGCAGCTCTCCAATACTTGTATTTATTGATTAAGTGGAAATCATACATTCGAGGATTCTACATCCTTTTAGATATTACGTATTAACTTTAATTGGCGTGGTTTTTAAGCTGATTGAAAACTTACTAGACAATCGATCAAACCTTCCTCTTAACTACAAAAGGCTCATCTAAATGACTATTATAAGATCAATCTGGACTTACGGAGTAAAGCTATGGTGCTCTACTAAACTACCAAATTCTTCCCGCATCCAATCCTTACAATCCAAAATCCTCAACGTCCTTATTTTGTCACGAATTAACTTATCCATAAAAACCTTTATGTTCCCTATGTTACTGATTTAGCCCGGACCAGGTATCAATCCTTTCAGGACAAACTCCATTCTCACTCTAACCCACTAGCTTCAATCCTTTCTTCCTTTTCAATTCCTAATAATCCTCCGAGGCGCCTGGAAAGAAGAAGGCACCGGGACCTTCTAGCTTACAATATTTTTAAAGTGCTTCTAATGGGAAGCTTCTCTATATGTATTTCATGTTATTGTATTATCTAACAATCACAATGATGTATTTTTTTTTTTTTTTAGAACAGTTGTAAATATCAATAAAAAGGTTTAAAAAAAATTGGCGTGGGAGTTTAATTTGCTAACGACAATAAAACAGTCACTCTGCCTTTGGAGCCTTTTTCTTTTGAGAATCTGAGTTTAATTATTGCAACAATGATAACAATCCGATTTCCTCTTAGCAGTTAATCACGCCAGCATAATCTCTTTTAAACTACATCCTTAAAGAAACGAAAAACTTTGAAACCCTAATTGAAAGCTTTTCATTATAAATCCCACTCGGAGTTTTCGAAAGACACAGTTCATTTCCCCTGTGTACAAATGCAATAACTGGAATACTTTTCACGAAATTTGCAACTTTTCCTCCTCAAAACTTCTCCATTCAAGATACCGAGAAGCACAGTGATAACTTTATAGAAGTTTCTGGATATCCTTGGTCCCTGCATATTTAAGTTTCCCCTGTCGTATTAAAATTAAGTTCGGGCTTTATGCGGTTAAGTTTGAAGAACCCTTCTTAGTGCTATTAGGTGAAAGGTTGTTTGATATTGCATTTGGATTTTAGTATAATATCATATTCTCTTCTCTCATGAATAGGATTTAATATATCCATTATGAATACTGTGGTACAATTAAATTAAATGTTCACTACAGATGAATATTCCCTTCCTGTCCCATTCATCAAAACCCTCTTACAATGCAATTACAGAGATAAATCAGAATATCGCGTCCGAAGACAACACCTTACTTTATAGGGTAAGAAAAAATAATTCAATCCTTCAATGCCTTAAAACATACATTTATTTTTTGCTATCGACCCCCACAAACCCACTTGTTAGTAACCTCCCATCGCGATGTATTCCCGATCACTATACTTGGCGAATGAAAAGACTGAGGACCTGCCAATTCAAAGAAAAATTGTAGTTCAACCAATGGTAGTATATTGAAAATATTTTCTCGAACCCTTAATTTTTTATTTTTTTACTTATTTGTATTTTCTTTTATTGTAGGGGAAGGCTAGTTGAGCAATTTTACTCTTGAAATTTTTTAGAGATCCTCAGTGATAAGTCTCAATGAGTTTTTAAGCGACTTGATGGATTCATAATATATCCCTTCACGTGTGTCCATAGTAATGTTTTTGTAAGAAGTCGAATTTAAGAACTACAGCTATTTAAATCCAGGAAGTTAAGTTTGCTCAATGTACCCCATAAGTTAAGCAAGGGTATAGGGCAAGTCGAGCACTAAGAATGTCTAACCAGAACATGGGTTCAATTTCGACTATAAATAATGTAAAATATGTGTTTAACAATCAACTCTTTATTTATCGTCGTTTAGTGACAGAACGACAAAATTTAAAGTAATTTTCTTTGAATAATTAACCAAAACTAGATTAAATAAAACATTAACGTATCTTAAGATTAACTTCAACATTAGATTCAGTCTTGCTATTAAAAATCAGACTTAAATGTTTATATTATTACTCATGTAGCTTATATCTTAAAAAATATATTAATTAGATCTTTAAAACTCAATGACCATTGTCACTGTTGTAATTGACAAAAATGAAAGTAAATGTATTTAGTGTTAGTGGTAGAATAACAAAACAACAAAGCAACTATAGCTTAACTATCCCAACCCGGTATTTAAAACAAAAGCGAGGCTATAAAAAATCATAAGAATTATACCTAGAACAATTCCACATGTCAAAAGTACAATAATTCTCTGAAAGATTAACACTTATCTGATTAAAAACAGATAAAAATTGAGTAATACAAACGAAAACTTGTGATGAATGACGTTTTTACTTTTTGGTCACAAAATAAACAAAACACACGAGCGCTTCACTCGCTCATCCAGCCGCCACTAGCAATCGCGTGGTGATTATCCCTCCACGACTCTTTCTTCCGCCGTAAGATGCCTATGCGTACGATGAATAGTTTGCGAGATATTTCAATTGCCCAACTTACCCCTATGCTCAAATAGCCCCGCTCTGCCCTATACATTTGTAAATTTCTGTAAATAATATTTTCTATTGTTTCTGTTTTTTAATTATTTGATAAAAGGTTATAGCTGTCATACCATATTATTATAATTCTATCTATATTTTTTAAGTGTTAGTGATTCGGTGATATCCTAACCTACTATTATTCTTCGGGAGACACTCAAGCAAAAGATTGAAGTTAAAAAATGCCGACCTATCTAATTTTCTTCAATCAAGGAATGTGCTCCTCATCACATGAAAATTCAAAGACCTCTTTGTGAGAATATTAAATATCTGGAGAGATTATTGACTTTAGGAAGTACCCAAGTCCGGTTAATTTTATACAAGCATCTCATAATTTAATATAATTCTCTAAGCCCGCTATTTCGAAGGATGGAACTGAATTATTAATCCTTGATTAGAAAGCATGAATAATAAATTCTGGAAGGGACCTATGTTTGCTCCGTTTAAAATTGCAAACGGACCGATGATATATTACCGTAGTTTGCTGTTTCATGAGCATGAGTTATGCTACATTGACATAGCAGAATACCCAACAAGAGAACTAACCCGAAACTGGACAACATTAAACCTTCAAGGGAAATCTTGTATTCTTATAAGTAAATCTTGCAAATTACGTAAACAGTATAAATATATACAATGTTTGATCTTAGTAGGTATATTTTTCTTTAGTGGGAAGCCGTGAGCCCCGGGTGTGTATTCCTGTAACACGCTGTCAGCGTGCCGAAAGGTAGGGCCGACTACGTCGATATGGGAGGATTGCTTACGGCTAATACTCGGGAGGGGCTTGACCGGTGAACATTGATACACCCTTATAAAGGCCCGCGGGCTGGATTCGAATCGAACCTTCGCGGATCGCGCAGCCTATTCATTTAGGTGTTGATCTTAGAGGTTTACTTATTATTATTGTACACTTTATTTTTGAATGATTGTATTAGGAATAATTTTGCTTGGGTCCATCATCACTAACATTTTTTTAAGTATCTTTATGACGCTCAGTTTGGAAATTTTACTTAAAGTTGTACGAAACTTCAATAACAAATTTAATATAGTAATATGCCTATAATATATTGTTTTAAAAAAAGCTTAGGTTTCCATTGACCTTTAGAATCTGATAACATTATGATGGAACGTCTAATACCTTGAAAGCTTAGTAAAACTTGTAGGGACGTGTTTGTCCTAAGCATTCAATAAAAGTTAAACTCGGTCCATCCTACTCCGAGAGGTTTGAGGTACGATCGGTTTGAAAACAAGGTGACTCCCTTTCACCTGCTTTGTTTAACACGTTCACGCCGAAGTGCCCCATAGGTGGGGTTTACACTTGATGTTCCGGGAGCGGTGTGACCCATTAGTGGTCCCCCATCCACCTCACTCCTTGGTATACTGTAGGAATTGACGAGCATAAGGGTTGATTTATTAAATATTCTATAACCTTAAACATTTCACCCTCAAATGCCTCTTATTTGGTTAATTGTCATTACATTATTCTTTTTTAAGAATTTTCTATTACCTGTGCTTGATTTTTTTTCTGTTTTTAGAAATCATTTTTATGTCACCATAATTTCTCTTTCAAGTCATATGTGTATGTCAAAACTGTTATAATGTCGCTTTTAATACGTTTGAAGCTCTGAACAACAGATCACGCATTAAACACGTTGGAACTTGCAACAGTTTCTCCCCGTCCCATAAAGCGTATGCAGCTAAGATAGTCCCGCCTCACGCGAAAAAACGTAGATATTCGCCCCGTCGTGAACGTGTTAATTGAGCATTTTGCTAGTCATATTTTCATAGAAAACGTGGCGCTACAGGAATGTGTGCTATATATCTGGGTGGTAAAATTCCGGTTCTAGGGCACGCCGATGATTTGGTACTGCTTGGTGAAAAAGCAGAAACAATACAACTAATGCAACCTGGAATGTTACTTCGACTTTTTCATCAAACCGATGTACAAGACGTTCCGCATTACACCTCGGACTTAAAATATTGCATACCCTCAATAACGATTATGGTTAAACTCTTTATATATGTTTAATATACTTACTAAAAAGTCGAATTATCAAAATATATTCCTTTAACGTAGTTTTAATTTAGTTTATTTTAAATATTTAACCATCTCTTTTCGTTAGCAGAGATTTATAAGAACTGTATAAATATTAAATATTTAAAGAATTTATTAATGTTATCAAAGAGAAATTTTTTTCCGATTATTTTTTTGTTAATTATAAGGATAGTTATAATCTAGACGTACAAATGCCCTTGGAAAGCAAATATGTATGTAAGTCTTCGTACAGAATAAGATTGAATGGAAAGTGTTGAAAAGCAGACGAACTTAAGATAATAATATGTATTTTTATATTATATTTATTTATTACAACAACAAATATGACACATAATTTAATATTTAATCGGAAATTTTTTGCAAAAAACAATGAGTAGACAGCTGGGGCAGTTTCACATCTCAGGAGTGCGTTTGAATTCCTATTGTATTCTTGGCCACCGCCTGCGTAGTCGTCTAGGTGGGCTGTAAGGATGGTAGGAACATTTTGATGAGTTAGTGTTGTAAGTTAGTCTTCGGTGAAGATATAATATTCTGTAGCGTAAATCGTTGAAACATCCAACTGTAATGTGTAACGTCATTCACGTTCCACGGTGTCTTCACTATTTTCAACTAAAATGAGTGTATTCTTTGGATATTTTATGGTTTTATAGAACCACACAGTTCTATCCAGTATGTCCGGATTGGTTTTATTATAATTTTACTAAGAGTTTATTAGTTAGTTAGTGATAATTTAGTACGCCTGTAAAGTAATCTGGACAAAAGCTTAGCTGACTTAGTGGTCTCCAATTCATGCATTTATCCAAATGAAAATCTTAGGACCGAATTTCTTTTGATGTGGAATTACGATATTACTATAATAAATGGAAGAAGATGGTCTATGATTCAAATTATAACTCTTCATGAACACTCTTGGTCTTGTTCATTTTATTTTCCAGCTAGCAGCCCAAGCAACTGATTCATCGAAATGGTTCTGTAGAGTTGAAGATGCCCGGAAAGGATATTTATCAGAACACAAGATTGACTTACTATCAGCAAAATTAGTGAATAAAGTCAAAATATATGTATATGTATTAAATAATACTGCTGTAATATTGTTTGAAAAGTTTATTTATGCGTTTTTTTATTTATTTTCCGTTAGGAGGGTAAGTAAAATTTGTAATTGCCCGCACCAAAATTTTCAATATTACGTTTAAAAGACTATATTATATATCCATTTTTAAGGTGATTAATAAAATATTAGGCCTTTCACTCACATTGATTGCTTGGTAAAAAAAAAATTATGGTGATTTAGTAACCGTAAAAAATCAGAGAAGACCTCGGGTATGTAAGAAAGAGAGAGGAAACTGGGGTAGGCTGGATATGAAGGGTGTTCCCTTTTGACAGTCGATCAATCACGTTAGGGGATAATTTCAAGCCCATCTTGTGTCTGCAGCCACCCTCCCTGTACCTCTGTAAATATTGTCCGACTCACTGCAAATACTCAAACTTGTAAGTTTTCTCATATAAAAAAAAATCTAGTGAGCGAAACACATGACTTTCAATTACCTCCGTTATCTATATCAATTTAAGAATTTTCAAGAAAAAAATAGAAACGAAAATAAATTGTTAAAGAATTATTTACATTAGATTTCAATAGAAACATGTGTTTTATTAAATAATCTATTATATTATTATCTACGAAAATCAGTTTGTTTTATTGGCTTTTCATCACTCTCCGTAAATTTTTACAATACGTATAATGTATAAGATATTATTTTTTCTAAAATGTTTACCATTTTTTTTTTTTTTTTTTTTTTTTTTTTTTTATATGTACTGTTCTTAAATTCAAAAACAAAAATTGCAGTTTTATCCTTTAGTTGGACATCGAAATCGTTCAACTTATATTATCTCTTTTTCGTCAGTGGTAAGATGAATATATGGTTATTTTTATAGATCAGATAACGTTTTTTCTAAAATCTTTCTCTTTTCAACGGTATATTATACGTCTATATTACAGTTGTTAATATAATAAAATAGTTTTTCTCTTTTCTCTTTTAGTTGGTCATCAAATTCGTCCAACTTGTATATTTAGCCGTCCTTTATCAATGTAATTAAGATGATATGGTTAATCTTATACAGAATGTACAAAATTAAAGATACTTTAGAGGAAGAAAATTAAAATATCGGCATTTAAGCCCTGTCAGACTATTGCAATCAGAATGAAACCTACATGATATTAAAGCCCATTAAATTTTACATCCATATAACGAGTAAAATCAAAATCGTTTGAGCCGTTTTTGGAGAAAATCGTAAAAAGGTTCAAAATGCATGGTATAAAGTGGTTCTTCTGGTTAGCTGATTTCGGTGAAAAAGTCTTTGTAACATCTCGGGCGTATAGTTGTCTTAAATATGGAATTTTAGTTTCATAAGACTTTTCGTTTTAGCCCGGGAGTTACCACACACACACTGACTGACCTTTTTGGGGAACTCGGTCATTTGGATTCAGGGGACCCTAAAACGTGTATTTCCGGTGAAAACTGGAATTCAAAAATTTTCACGATCACAATACTCTCCCTTACTAGATATTTCATATAATGGTTAGTGAAAGTAAAAAAAAAGTGTTTTACTAAAATGAAATAAAATTATTAACATCGCAGCACTTTCTATCCTACGAAAACCAATAAATTCAATAAACACGTTCCTCCAATGTAGTACATTTTATATGTACCAAAACTACTCTTAGTTAATTAAACTTAAGGTATTTGTTAAATTAAGTAATTGAGGCGTTAATTTCTAAGAGAAAATATCTTATTAATTTATTATTCATTATTATGATTTTTTTTTTTTAATCTATAATTAGTTTTACTATATTACTATGTTTTTATTGATGTTAAGAAAACCAATTTTATCAATATGCTTTGAAATAATATTAAATATGTACTATATTTAATTATAAATAAGTATCTTTTAAAAAGGAGTGATATTTTCGGATTCGTTTTAAAGAACTCGAGTGTTTTATAGATGATATTGAATGACGATTTAGAACAATGTGAATACATCAAATATATAAAAATATCAACTTCGTGGGAAAAAAAAAGTTCTTTTGTATCTTTTGGAAATTAACGTCTCTATTTTGAAACTACACCACTCATTTTTTATCCCAATTTCGAAAATAGAAACTTATAAAAAAACTGCAACAAATTCAGAAACTTTTCTACTCACACAGATTTTTTGTTTATCTATACTTCATGTATCTATCTATCTATTATGTGTGTATATATATAGTATATATATATATATATATATTATATATATATATATATATATATAAAATTTCTTTTTATTCGCAATTCCTGGCTCTTATCAACATTAAATCGTTCTAAATATATTAGTATCAGAATCACAAATTTATTTTGAGGGACAACACCCTTTAGATTGAGTTAATAATAGTTATAAGAAAAGGATTTACATTGCACGACATTACATGGTGTGTATGTATGGTATGAAATGTAAAGTAGTCCTTGTTTCTGTTGTTAAACTAGACAAGGACTAAGCTTCCTATGTATGGTATTAGAACTTATGAGGATAAACGTTCAGTTCTTTGCATCAGCCGTTCAATATAATGGTGAGATAAAAGTCAAAAATGATTCAAGGAACTCATTTTTTTTTTTTTAATTCTGATATTTTAAAATATGTTTTAACCATTCGTTCCAAGTCTTGGTTTGAAATTTACATTATCCATAATACAATATGTATCTCTAATTCAATTTGAAAATAATCGAAATTATCTTGTTTAACATGAGACAACTTATCTTCTAGTTTTTCTTGAAATTTGTGGAAATTTAAAAAAAAAATATATGGTGCTCTTTTATCATTTCAACAGATGCCATTTCACTTTCTCACGGAGCCTTTAAATACTATTCTTACGGCGGTTTTACCATATACTGCCAAACAACGTGATAGTTATCTTTAAAGGACGTTTGAGCCAAACGTTAGGTTTTCGAGAACAAGATTAAATGTAAGATTTTTGGCCTACAGAGGGAGTAGGCCATTACATTATTTAGAAGGTTGCAAAAAAAGAAAATAGCAAAGCGGAATAACGTTATTTTTACGTTCCAGTATGAAGTTGTAGCGTCAACTGGACAAATGTGTTAGGCTTAGTGACATACGAATTCGTAAAATGAATGTCATTATTAATACACTCTGAACTGGATAAACTATCCAAGACTCGATTAAACTCGACTTTTATTCAGTTATTCAGTTCAATAGTTACTTTTGTACTCTCACAGTATCATTTTAGTAATACGTGACACTTACTTCCCATTGATAAGAAAAATACTGACCAAAAGTTGTCTAATATTGGAGTAAATATTGATTTTCTCCGTGTCTAAATGAGTCATTTTATCAATGGCTTAACTAAAATTATTTCTGAGTAAGTTTTGAGTGTATTTTATTAGTAAGATGGCTTATCTCTAGACAAGCTTAATCCCAGATTGAAGGGTAATTTAGCAAAGAACTGAACCTAAAAAATGACCGGAATAGCGATTTATTATTAATTTAAACCCAAGGCGTATCATAAAAACTATGAGTGAGAGCTAATTTCGCCCTGGAGTCCATCTTTGGTCCAAACTGAGGAAAATACAATGTGTTCTCCTAACCTTCAGAGTCAATTTTTAAATTAATTTCTATGGTTTTCACTAAGATGGATCAGAAAGCAAACAGTTAATTAAGTTTCATTTTTCTAATTATGAATATTATAAATGTATTAATTAGTTTATTAGAACTTTCTCTTCTTTATAAATTTATTTATTATTACATAAATAAATCAATCTCTAACATTTCGAGGTCCATGACTTCATTTTTATGGTCATTTTATAAAAATTTATTTATATCTATTTTCATAATCGTCATTATAATGAACATTGTCATGATGTGTTAATATTCACTTCATTGTCACATAATTCAAGGAATTAAATTTTTAAATTATGTGACAATGAAGTGAATATTAACACATCGTGGAAATTTAATATGAAAATTTTTTTAATATATATTGCTGAACATACATAAATTTGTGGAGACAGTTCCTCTTCTGCTAGGAGTTAGGAAAGTACCTGTTTATAAACGTTATTTAATACTTAATGCAGTCGTCTTACTGTTCTTCAAATTTCTTTTGAGATTTTTTGTTTAAAAATTTAACAATAAAAACAGGTGTCCTAACCTTCAAGATTACAACCATCTTTGGCCCAGCTTGGAACTCTCATCAATGGACGAAGAGAGATTACAGCCTCATTTGATCAGGCAATTAGTGACAAGGTTTTTACTGCAGACGACGAAGAGGAGCTGGAAGGTGTCAAAGGTCTCCAAGATGCGAATAATTCTCTGAAAGAAAATCTTAAGACCAGCATCCAAGTTGAGAATATTGTTGTAAAACTATAGCGGGCTCAAGTTTCCTAATACTGGGATACCAGTTGATATGACAGATATAGGAAGGAACTGATGTTGAGTGCATGCAAAGCCAAAACTTAAGAAAAGAGGACTTATTCTCAGTCTCAGAAATTTTTGCCGCAATTTCCAGACACTTACGAGGTGTGTTCACAATAAATTTTACAAAAAATTAATCTACGTGTGTAAAACAAATGTGTGTAACTCAAGCTCTATATGATTAATATATATTTTTATTTCTAATAAATAGATTTTTTCTGATTAACCACAGTTGCATAAAAGTGAGGTTAAATGAAATCACTTAATGGTACTACAAAATTGGTACATACTCTTTGGAAAATTCGTTTAAATCACGACAAATCAAAACACGTAACGTTCACACTACGGAAAAACACTTGCCCACCATTTTCTATCGACAACAACCAAATCCTCAGACCAACTCTGCACATTACCTAGGACTGACACTCGATCGAAGGATGATTTGGGGCCCACACGTCAAGATGAAAAGACAGACTCTCAACAACCGACTGAAAGTACTATACTCTCTTTTATCTAAATCATCAAAATTAAAAATTTGAATACATATACATACCTACTTAAGCCAATATGGACTTATGTTTCACAGATTTTTTTTTTCAGCAAAAAAGACTCACATACAAAAACTGCAATCATTTCAACCCAAAATATCAATAGCTGAAATTAAAGCTGAGAATGCTAAAGAAATTAAAAAGAAAGCTAAAGAGAAGTTGGATGCTAGACCTCCTCCGCTATATTAAAGCCTTGGAAGGGGTGTTGCTGACCACTTTCCTTCACCATGCCTACCATGTCTGATCTCACATTTGTACAGCACATCTGCTGATTGTCATTTAGCATTTGACAGGTGTGAATAAAGATATGAAGAGAGAAAAAAAAATTAAATAAATCTTCCTTTGACCCTGGGTTAGTTATTCGATTATTTTAAATAGCTTGAATGACTTTGTGCCAAAGTAAGATAAAAACACAAAGGTAACATTGACCCAAATAAAAATAAATTAAAGATGGTATTGCCACTTCAAAAAAAATTATAACTATTAAAACATTAAATAATGAATGGTCTAGGTGCTTAAAAAGGTTATCTTACGCAGCTTATAAATCGGAAAAGTTATCAAAATTATTGAAAAAGGGGTAAAAAAAATTCAAAAATTTGAGGCAAAGTAGCCCGCATTTACAACATTTAATAATAATGTCTAATACATATATTTGATGTTTGTCCTTTCACGAGGCTGTAATCTGGACAACCGCTTCTGATGTATATTATAATTATATTTACTGGGACACGCGGTAATTATATAGTGTATAATTAAGGGTGCCAGGCCCTAAAGATCATATTTGTTGAAGACAATTAGCCGCCCTACTAACCAGGAACAAGAGTTTTATTTGTATAGGCTATAAGGCGCTGTGATACCGGGCCGGCATTGCCTTGGCCTCCTGCGGGTCTCAGCCCCTTCAATAGCCACTCAATTAGATTGCATAACACCAATATTCCATCTCCCAAATTCAATTAGCTTTTACCATTTTTTTAAATATTATTTTATTATAATAATAAATATTTATTAATTATTTCATATAGAGACCTCTATAGGTCACTAGTATTTTAAATAAAAACGCTTTATCCATTTGACCTCATTATTGTTCATTGAAGAAAATAATGAGCTCGGAGAGCTGTATCTTATCGAAAATCAAAACTTTACGTGATTATTTAAGATATGAATCAATGAAAAGTAATTTTTATTCTGGATGATTTTGTCCTCTAAGAATAAAGTAGCTTCCTCTACAATCCTACGAGGAGTCTAAAAAGAAGATCATAGTTTTTGCAAAGCTACCAATGGGTAGTATCAATCATGAGAGTCATAACTTCGTTAATATTGTATCACATTTATTAGATGTATTTCATATTACAATTGTAAATATCAATAAATTATTTAAAAAAAAAGAAGAAATAAAATACAATGAACAGAAGTCCATTCCGTCTAGCTTCATTTAGTTACGTAATTATCTAGACAGCTAATGATTATTAAATATTTGAAATCAAATTAAATATAAGTTATTATAGCATTAAATGTTTGTATTGTCAGTAATTATAACGTGTTCAGCTAGTGATCGATGAGTTTTCAATAAAATACTGTAAATTTCTTTTCGAATATCTACCTACTGATGAACTAGAGATTACTTTTAGAATATTTCCAATTTTATATGATAATAATAAAAGTTTATTATTTCTAGGCTTGTTATACCCCTTTAGAGGTAACAACAATTAAATCAACGTGTCTGTAACGCTGTATTCAATTTATTTCAATTAAAATTGTTATGTACAAATATATTTTCAATTCCATAATTTAATCAATTTCAATCTATTAATTTATCATTTAGAATAAACACAAAATATTATTATAAAAACCATCAAGATGAACGAACAAAATAATGATATTAAAACAAAAAAAATATATTACTATTTTAATTACTTTGTAAAAGATACTACCTATTTCAATAAGTAATATTATCATATTGAGGATGTATAGTCGACTGTAGAAATTATCATAGGTAAAAATAATCGGGATTCAGTTTTTTTAATACTTTAATTTTACCGACGTTTAAATGATAATATTAAAAAAGACTGACTCCCGATTCTACCGATAATATTTCCATATAATTATAGAATATCCACGTCTATAGTCTAAGAAGAATCGCAAAAGGGACCATATTCCAAAGAGTAAAAACAAAGAAATTACATGAAGAGATGAAAATGCCAACAATTAAAAACTTTATGAGTGAGAGGAATTTAAAGTTTTTCTAATCAACGAAATTTGTAAATAACCCTATATTTAATCAACTAAAACCCCCAGGAATACCTCAGCGATGGCAGAAACTCAACAAATAAATAAATTAGTTTAAGTTTTAGTTGTAAGGCCGAAACAAACTAGAAGGTGAGCCCCATCACCTGAATTATTATTCATAATGTTATTACTATCCAGAAGTTACGATAAAGAGTTGCAACTCCTTAAAATGCACGATTGCAGAAAAATGAGAACTTACCAGCATTGCAGGAGCTTAGAAGAAAAAAAAAAAAAAAAAAAAAGTCTATAGTATTCTGATTGTTTAAGATGTATGACAAACAGAATACTATAGACATGGATATTCTATAAAAGAAAAGAAAAAAAAAAAAAAAAGTCTATAGTATTCTGAAGAATGATCCCTCCCATTTTTTAATTGATAAATATAGGCATAGAAGCCCTTGAAAGGTTAATAGTGCATGCAGCGCATATAGCAATCCTCCTTAGAATAGCTTTGGGTATTAGAAGCACACAATGTGACATGTGTACATATCATATTTGTATTATGTGTAAATAAAGCCAGAGGGTATGAAAAAAAAAAAAAAGTCTATAGTATGAAAGATTTTAGATAAAAAGTTCTTATTTTATGTATCATTCGTTTGGTTTCGTAAACATACAGTCATATGTGAGGAGAAGCGTTTTTGTTTTGTTATTGTTTTCAATATTAGCTTACGTTGAATTTATATTCTTTAATAACTATAGCTATTTTCAAGTTTAAAGCCAAAACCACTAAGTGAGATTACTTCTTTATCGGCTTTTTATACTTACTATTTTGATATAGTAATAACCACTTAAACCGATTCAGTAATGGAAAAGTTACGAATGAACATAAATTTATTACATAATCAAACTGGTTATTTTTTAAAATATTTTTTTAAATAATTAATGCTTTCCGTCTTTAATCCTTACAATCCAAAATCCTTCGAAAAATCCTCAACGCTCCTTACTTCGTCACGAATAAGCTCATCCATAAAGACTTTAATATTCCTTATATAGCTGATTTGGCCCGTACGAGGTATCAATCCTTCCATGACAAACTCCACTCCCACTAGTTTCAATTACTAAGATCCTCTTCCATTCCTGACAATCCTCTCAGACTTCTAAAAAGAAGATGGCCTCGAGACCTTCTAGTTTAGATTACCTATTGGAGTGCTGCCAATGGGCAGTTTCTCTTCATGTATTTTATCTAACAGCTAATTTATTAGATGTATTAATCAATACAGTTGCAAGTAAATTAATAATAATTTTAAAAAAAATTAATGAATTTATTACCTCTTGAATTCGTGTCATATTCTAAGATTCAAACACTGATTCCATCTCGATGTAATTTTAATGCGTGCAGGTGAATTAGGATTAATTTACATATAAACATGCATATATGTAAATGAAAAAGGGAAAGTGGGTAATGTAAGATAGAGCACCTGTAGCTTCATGGATCGATGGATGACCTCAGGAGTAAACAATACGTGGGGAGCTGGGAAGAATAGACCCTCTATTGTCTTCGTCTTCTTCAACATTTTCTTAGGCCATACTTCCTTTCTATCATGTCTAGTATTTATTCATAGTTCTCAAAGTAAATACAGAATAATCTAGTTTATTTTTAAAAAAAATTAATAACTGTAATTTTGTTCAATAATTTATTTTTATTTCCATCTGTTTTTTCATTTTTTTTTTTTGTTTCGTTACTCTTTTTTCTTTTTTTCTTTTCTTAGTTGGGTTTTTTACAATAAAAACAATTTATGTACAAAATATATTTTAGGAAATAAGTAGCGCATTGTAATGGATTTCCAATCAATGTTTAAAACTGTGCAGATGTATTCTACACAAATAAAGATTGATATTGTTGTAAAAAAAAAATCTTATTAAAACAACTGCTAATTAATTTTAAAAATTGTATATTAAAAATATTATCAATAATATTTTTCATCTAATTTAAATACAGTTAACAAAAAATAATTAATAACAAAATAAGCGTCTTTGTTTACTTCATTAATCGCTCTAAGAAGTTGGCTAACAAAAATAATAATAACTTTAGAAATCATTATCTACAACATTCACGCAATATTCAGCGCTTTTTGTCGCTGTAAAGAACGACTTTGTATGTTAGATAATATTGTTTTCTCATGAATTTGTATTATTATACTATATTATTTTAATAAATATATATATTATTAGAATATATATATATATATATATATATATATATATATATATATATATATATATTAGAAAAAATCTCTTTCGTTTATTTTTATAGCATTTTATATTGTATTTGTTAAATACAATACAATGAAAGATTATTGATAAAAGTTGGAGGCTGATATTTAACTTTTTTATTAAATATTGATGCACGGATTTTTTTATGTTTTCCTTTCCTTCTACCACTAGGATTCTCCTTTTTCAACATATATATTATAAAGTTTTTAATTAATAAATACGGTGATGAGGCTCACATTTTAGTTCGACAAATCTAAAGATAAAAAGAAAAGTTAATTGTAGAAGGAAGACATTTTGAAATTTCTATATTTCAGTTAGGATAAAATCTAAAAGGTATTTAAGACAATTTCGTAATAAATGGTGTTTTAACATTTACAAAAGGTTTTAATTTAGTAAAAAAGATCATGTATTGGGTGATATGGAGGACGGTTTCAACAAGACGGTGCCACATACCATTCATCCCGTAAAAAAAAATTCAATTAATCTATGAGATATTTCCTGACTCTCTCGTTTCGGTGAAAAGAATCGCACCCCTAAATTGTGTGATTTAACACTTGCATTGCATTTCACACATCTACTTATTCTATTTAGAATTTCACACATCTAGGCATTCTATTTAACACATATACTTCAATTGAATTTCTTTTGATTTGTTTATTTGTAGAAAAAGGTCTATACCACAAAGCTCACAAGTGCGTATACATTAAAGAAGAAAATTCAACGCTGTGCCAAGAATGTTCATACACATTATTGCAAATGTTAATATAAAATTTCAACAAAACTGTGCATTTGTGTCCATTCCCTTGGTATAATATTTCATGGATTATACTCCACTATGTGTACTTTTTATGTAATTAATAAAATAACAATAAAAAAAATATTTTAATTTTTTATTACAAATAAGAAATTTTATAATTCTATTTTCAAAACTACATATTTTCCAGACTTGTGGAAATATTCAGAAGTTATCATGGTGCTAAAACCAAATAATTCCTCTGTTTAAATTCCTATCGCCCGATCAGTTGATTCATATTCTCTTTAGATGTTAAAATTTATACCCAATCATCAGTCCGTTTAAAAAAAGCATAGATAAACAACTGCGATTTTTTATTTATTTCATTCATGTCTTTCATTAACTTTGTGACACTTAACTTGGATGTAGCGAGTTAAGTGACTTATTTAAAGTTATATCGTTATATAACTTATTAATATTCAAAGATGATTATCTAAAGATATAGTTTCAGTTCTGAGAATTTCTCGTTTTGAACTAGACTACTTTACACTAACGGGGAAAGCTGTGTAAAACTTAATAATAATAATTTTTCTCCTCCTTCTAGAAAAACCTTAAAATGCTTTCTTCCACAGCCGTTTTTCTCCGACGGTCATATCAAATAAGGGCCTCCCCTTCCTGGTGCTTTGTCATGCCATCCCAACGAAAAAAAGTCGTCCATCTCAATTACAGTCCTAGAACGTTTCACTGGAGTGGCCAGCTAGCCTGAGATCGATCCTAAATCATAGTGTAAGTGAAACCGGCTTCTTTTATTTTATGTGATTCTGTGTTTGAATTTCATTGAAGCAACCTATAATTTTTGTTCTTATTAATTTCTTATAAAAGCATATATATATATATATAAGTCAACCAAAACCATCGGGGGTTTTTTTTCAATACATTAGGATGTTGTGTTTCTTTTAATCATTAATGGAAATATTTAATTTAGATTTAATTATTAATATAGGTATAAGCACTTATAAAATCTATAGGTTATAAGATCTATAGGATATTTCCTCAATCTTCATGTTTAGAAATTACTTTAGAAGATCACGCAGCTACGGTCCCAGCGTACAGCTCCGTATGCTCTCTTAGGTCTAATGCCTTGTAGAAGCGATTAGCTACGAGGGTACAGATTATGAATCACTTAGAAGGTATAGGATAGATTTTCAGTTCTTATGGGCCTTTGTAACTACTCTCTTGTTTAAAAACATTCAACGAAAATTATTTTTGATCTGTAAACAGCATATAACGGGGAGGCCGTAACTGTGTGGCTGGCATCCTAGTCTATCTTAAACCGGAGGATTAATTAAAACCCCCGAGTTACTATTTTTAATCTGTGTTTCTGGCCATCTGTGGTTGCTGGGCAACGCCCTGAACCACTCCGCCATCCCGCCCGTTAGTCTACCACACCAAAGTTTGTGAGTTCGAACCCCAGCACCGTGAGGACTTTTCAAGCATAAAATTAAATGGGGGTCACTCGTAGCTTCTCCCCGGTATGTGAGACCCGTCAACCTTAAAAAATAGAAAACCTTATATAACTGAACTTCTCACCGTCACTTTGACATTCATTCGTTGAACACTAGAACCCAATCAATCAATATTTATACCCCATCACATAGAACTGCATCCTTTCTCGTTCCTTCCTCAATATTTTGGGGTTCCTTGCCTATCTTTATCCGTAAAACCACTCTCTCACTCTCTATCTCTCTTCTTTCAAACATCAACTCTTCCATTACCTACTTGAATCTCAATCTCCCGTTCCATTGTAAATATAGGTATCTGTAGTATAAATAAGTGTATATATAAATGCGTGTTCCAAGTGTATATAAGTATGCAAAGATTTGTAAAAGATTTAAATTTGTTGTTGTTTTTTATTTAAAAGTAACTGGACCTTATGCAATTTTTTGTTTTCGTTGTTCTTGTTCCAAGGGGACTTGGTCCCAGAATAAAGATTTTTTTCATATATATTATAATATATATATATATATATATATATATATATATATATATATATATATATAGCCTAATTAAGAACTGCATGGTGAAGGAAGAGATATGGAAAAGGCACAGACTCCGTGAAGGTAGTATTAGCCCTAGCCAACTGGCCCTTCCCCCTCAGCAGTCCTATATAAACATTTGTTGTCATTAATATCACACTGATCCCATATATTGTCTAGCTCTTCTGATCACACCCAGCTTTCTATTCCCTTCCAGTTAATTTTTATATAAATAAAATAATTTTCAATATTAAAAAAATAATTCTTCTACAGTGTCCTTTAATGATAGTCATCCTTTCTCTGTTGAATAAATTTGCAAAATACGTTTATTTGGAATTCTCATTGTTTAAGAGATCAAATAATGATATGAATATAAAAAATATCTGGTGCGCGTAACACACAACTTTCATTTACAGCTACTTGAAATCAAGTTTTAAGTAAACGTAAATTTGAAGAATTATTATGTTTCGATGAAACCATTTATTATTAGACTAGCTTTGTCCGCGACATCGTCTGCGTCAATTTTTGTTATTATAATCGGGATTAAGAAGTTGTTAAAATAATATATTATAAAGTACTTCTGCGTAAATTATAATTTTAGTATTATTTTCATGTGGCAGAAGAACATACTGATTTTCTCCGCAACCCGATCTTGACAATGCGAATATAGTTGGCCGAGTGAAAAGCAGTCTTGACGTAAATAGATTCCTACGTGTTTAAATGTTTGCCTCTGTGATTTGTTAATTGTTATGGCAAACTATAACTTAACGGGAAATTAAATTATTTTAAAATTAAAAAGTAAATCATTTGGAATCTTTTTTTTTTTCATATTTTCCATTGATTCTTCACTCCTATTGATCGCAGCGTGATGTTATATAGCCTAAAGTCTTCCTTGATAAATGGACTATCCAAAAACAAAAAGAATTTTGAATTCGAACCAAGAGTTTGTGAGATTAGCGCGTTCAAACAAACAAACTCTTTAGCTTCATAATATTAGTATAGATTAAACAAAATAACAATAGAAATTAATATCTTTAAAAGATACTTACGTTTATTAGATTTTGTTTATTATGATTCCCTCCATTACCTCCTACTACTTTTTATATTAAAAACATGATTTTCAAAATCGTTAACTTTTCAACATCATATATTATTACTCATCTATGTTAAAATACCACCATTATTATGTGGGGAAAAATTAAATTAACCTAAAATAATTCAATACTTCTACTCTCTTCTCCTACAGTTTGATATCACATTCTTTTGTATTGTATATTTTGCGATTTGTTATTAATGGTCACTACGTGGCTAATTGCTACAAATCAACAAAATTAAGTGTACTTAAGAGGAGGAAGTTTTGAATTATTCGCGTTTAAGCCATATCAGGCTATTTTAATGAGAATAGAACCTACATTACATTAAAGCCCTGCAGCGAAATGGCGAGTTTCATCAAAATCGTTAGGTCAGCATTAGAAAAATCGTTTAAAAAAATTAAATTTCATGTTATAAAATGGCTCTTCTAATTATTCGATTTTAGTGAAAAAGATGCTGCAATATCCCAGGCCCTTACTTGTCATTAATGTGAAATATCATTATTTTAATCATATAATTTTTCGTTTTTTACAAAGACACCATGTTCACCCACGCACAGACCATTTTGAGACGTAGGCATATAGCCTCAATCGTGTATTTTCGTTGAAAAATATAATATTTTCCCTCACTATCAATTTTATGTTGTTGTTTTTTTTTTTTGTTTTTTTTTTTCAATATTAACGATTACTTTCCCAGAGCGAACAAGCTAATCGATTTTGTTTTAAGATTTTTTATCTCATTTGAGGTACCTTTTACAACTTATTAATTATACCTATTACTTTTACATAGGAATATTTATTTACGTTAAATCTATAAATCGATTAACGCGTCTAACTAAAATACATTTTTTGAGTTTTCCTCTCTCGTTCGCTTTATTTTTTAAGTATACATTTTTAACCTCTTCATACATAACTCACAATATCATACTCTTGTTGATTGCGGAAATATATACAAGTATATATATATATATTCCCTTTCAGTTAATTATAAATAAAGAAAAGTTTTGCGATCTAGAAAAATTCTACTATGAAATAAACGTTTTAAGGTCTTCAAAATGTGTTTATATGCATGTGTTAAGTCTAACTAAAAAAAGAGAAATCATCCGAAGCTGAAATTTTGTATTTAAGTAAGTATAGCCCTGGGTATTACAGCAACCTTTTTCACCAAAATCGACTTTCCAGAAGAACCACTTTTATACTATGCATTTTGTGCCTTTTTATGTTTTTCTTAAAAATGGTTTTAACAATTCTAATTAAACTGGCTATATCAATTTGAGATTGAATAGACTTTAATATTGTATTGGTTTTATCTTCCTTCAAATAGTTTGACATGGATTAAAATTTAAAATTTCTTCCTATAAAGTAATAATTTTGTTGTTTCGAAATAATTAACCATTTTTCGGTTTTATAATTATTGATAAAGAATGAGTAATCATAACGTACAAAAAAAATTAATAGCCAACACCTGAAGAAACAGCAGTTATTCTTTCGGTTTATTTATTTTGTTACAAATTAGAGTCCTAATATATATGTATTGTATACCGTTGGAAAGCTAAAGATTTCTGGAATAGATGTTATCTGAGATACAAAGGTATAGAAAGAAATGTTGAGAGACCAAAAAGGTATAAACTTGAGTGATTTTATTATATTGGATATAATTAGTTAACCGTTGAGAATTTATAGAAGGAATTAGTCCGGGTGGCGGTCAGTGGATGAAACAATTAATTAGTTTCAACTATTTATTTCCTGCCAACTTTTCGACCCCCATTTTGGGTCATCATCAGAGCTAAAAAGTTACAAAAGAGATACATTTACAATCAGATTAAATATACTATTTTAAAAACTATTGATCTAGAGAATGTCAATATTAAACATAAAAGGAACGAGATGTGTTAAGAAATCTATTAATTAAATTACAATGACTAAGTTATAATAATGAGAAGGCTAAACAGGGCAGATAATGTACAAAGCTATAAAATATTGTAGGCGAATGGAAACAAGGTACAATTTGGTTGAATTGAATGTAGATAGGTAGATAGGAAAGTACGTACGAAATGTAGGTAAAATGGAAAATACGTACCGCATTTTTGACGGGATCTGACAACAATAAGTAAAATTGTAATACTAATTTAAAAAGAAGTAATCAGATGAAACATATCATAATGGTACTATAAAATGTTTTAACAAAATTAAAGTAAAAACCTATATAATAGTAAGATCAATAATGTGTGGTGAACAACGGGTGTGGAATATAAAGGTAGGGTATCTATATAGACATGTTGTGGGTGAATTTTGATCGTGAATTGTAGGGGAAGTAATGGTCATTTTAACGTTATTATATGAGTGTATAAGTTTTTGTATGACTCTAAGTGAGAAGTTGTATAAGGTTAGGATTTTCTTAATGCGCTAGATATTATTAGAATGGTACTGTGGATCAGACAAGGAGAGGCAACGGTGGACGAGAGTTTTGATGATAAAGATTTTATTATATCATTATTTCTATTTTTACATTATTTAATCCATAATAATCTTTTCCATCGAAACAACTTGATTATTTTTCCTGATTTAAGTTCATTCAAATTTCATTAAAAAAAAAGTGTGGTAAGTGAAAGTTGTGTTTTGCGCGCACCAAATTTTCTTCACATGAAATCAATTAAAGAAAATAATATAGAGTAAATTAACAAGAAAAGAGGAAAAAAAGAAGTTATAACCGATGGAAGATAACAGTTAAAGAGGTATAACCAGGGGCTATTAACTTCTCAGGTTTTATGGGGTCAGGGTTAACTGTCCTAGCTCAGCAAAAAGGCTTAACCCTTTGTTTATATCCCCCTTGGACGTCACAAACTTTAACAGACAGTTGTAAAATTGTATGCAAAATATTACTTTTTTCTGTTTTAAGAAAACACCAATTATGAAATTCATTCATCTCTTGAAGTCAAAATTATTCGAACACAACGAATTAATAATTTATTATTATTACTTATTTAATTTTTTTTTCTTTTTTTTCATAGCCCTTTTTGTTAGCTCTTCTTAAATGCTTAGTTTTTTTAATATTTTTCTTTTTCTGCATGTATGCATTTTAAGGATTTCAGATATCTCTATGATATCTATAATATATAGTTATCTTCTAAGAATCTATAATGAGGTGATGGGGCATACCTTTTGGTTTAAGTAGAACATTAATCTAATACTAAAATTTAAATCTCAATATTCTGCCATCGTGAGGTAACCCAGAAGGTGTCAGCTTACCATATATGGGATTGTTTATAAGTTTGATCGTTTCATAGAACCTTTTATTCCTCGTAGTTATGAATTCGGAAAGTTTGTCCATTTTTAATTCCTCGTGAATTCTGGAGGTTTTAGATCTTTGGAATGACGCCCCTTTCACAATTTTCCGTAGTAGGCCATTTTGAAACGATTTAAGCGTTTTTCGGTTGACTTAGCAACATGCGGAAAGAGTTGGAAGTAGGGTTTGTCGGTTTTTAAAACCGGGTTTTTTTTTGGAGAAAATTATGAAATACGAAAACCGGTTATTTAGTTGAAAATATCAGTTTTCAATGTATGAATAGCATTTAAAAAAATCAGGCTTTAAAAACGATTAAGCCTAGTCCGGTTGCAAGTGAGAGGGTATTTTCTATTTCGCGGAGTTTCGTGAATAAACTAAAGACACAGCTAAAGGCAAATCGATGGACGTCCTCTGTTTTCTGAAATCATATTTCATTGAACAAAAAAATAAACAAAATATTTAAATTTGTTTTAAAATGGCCCTGGATAGTAAATTCTCAGTCATTTGCTTAATTGTCTTTAAAACTAAATTGATTTTAATAAGTATGTATGCACAAACTTTATTTACTTTTGTCTTTCGGCTTTGATAATAATTTATATAATATGATACACAGTTATATATTTTCTAATTGTTTTTATTTATTCGAACCCTTTGCTGAATAACTCGTTTCTCTATTATAAAAATATTTACATCCTTATAGTGAAAGTTATGCATAAACAACGAATAATTGTTTTAAAAGTTATTTAATCCTGGTCAACTATTATTTTTTGTTCTACTAAATTGCATAAACAAATTTTACTGCCAATAAAATTTAACAGTAAATAATTTCAGTCAAAAACTGCTTTTAATCACCCTAAATTTTCTGTTAAATTTTTTGTTCGAATTGCAGATTAAACGAATTCGAGTGAAAATTTTTAAATAAAAATTCGAAACCGGTTTTCTGGGAAAATTGCTATTCGAAAACCGGTTTTCTAAAATGTCGGTTTTTTTATACACCCTAGTTGGAAGTCTAATTGTCTCATATATTGATATCTTTAGTCGAAGAGACATACTCGAAGAATTAATTAAGTGATTAAGTTGCCTTAATGTTTGCCTCATTTACTCTTCGCAGATATCTGGATTAATTAACTTCTTCCCAAAAATACATTTCTTGGGAATGTACATCATTTATGATATTATTTATTTAAATATGTTCCAACAATTTTTACGTTTATCAAAGATTTTACTTTAAACTATTTTCAAGTACTGATGGTAAAGTCCATTTTTTTCTGTATCTTCTCTTGTTTTTTCAATCTGAGACTATTAGGAAATATAAATATATGTAAATTTTTCTAACTTATTCCAGTTTTTAATCTTAAGACAAGCTCCAGCTACTACCAATTTTTTATAAAACCAAAATATCAGATTTGCTTATGGACGCCGGTAGACTGGAATCTTGTGTTAAATGAATGGACTGAGTTGTTAGTATCATGTGTGTAAAAAGCTTTGCCAGGCAATTAATGGTGAACAGGTTTTACCTAAACTTGAACTACCATGAACCGGACCATCTACTGATAAAGATCCGTAACAATGGTCCAAACGTTAGTAGGTAAATTTGACGGCAGCCCGTATCATTTCATCCTTCTTCTTAATCTGTATGAATTCTTTATGTTTCTTCCTCGAAAGGCGATGCTACCAGAATCTATCAGATAAAAACACATGCCAGTTCTGATAGAAAAGAAGCAATCCATCTCCGCAAGACTGTAAAGTATTCCTGAGACTTAAATTCAGTTCAAAACATTCAAATTACTAAATGAAAATTAGAATACATGATTTAATTCATAGTAATAAGCATTGATCTGACCAGTGTATTTTTAACTAAAAATTATTAATTATTATAAATTCCTCTGAAGCAGTCCCCACCCGCAGATCCGCGTGAGGACTAAAAATTATAGAAACAATTATTTTTTCGTCGGACTAGTTAAATTTATATGTATTTATAATTGCTATATTACTTTTAATTTGTGGCTATCTTAATTTAATGTAGGGAGTGATAACATTTCACAATAAATCAATTGGAATAATTACAAGCAATTGTAATAGGATCCCATCAACTCCGGAAAATTACTCCACATATTCCAACCCTGTACCTAAATAGCAATCCTATAAAGTTCCACCCGACTGTCAGGAATCTGCAGTAACCTTCGAACAGACTCTATCCTTCGAAAATCATATTTCCGAAATCTTCGCTACTTTTTCAACCTTAAAGCGACTGTACTCCCTCCGTCACCTATTCCCGCATGAAACCCGAAACTCCTCGTACCTTTAATATTTTCCCATTTCGACCATTGCTGTACGGATACGATGGTGTTTCTGGGAATCTCGAGGTAAATAAAAGTTAATAATGCTTTGTCCGATTCATCTTCGAGGTACCTAGGTACACCCCGTATCTCAATTTTATTGCGTTTTGACCGTGGCTTTACCCTTCCAATTCGTCGTAAGTATTTCCTTGCGCCATTCCTTTACCAAGTTATCCAATCCCGCCATCCATCATACATTTTTGACCTCCTACAATTCAAATCCTCTATTCATCCTCGTTGTACACACTCCAGGCCTTCAGATTTATACAGTACGGCCCATCGAACTGCACATTTCGACAGATCCTTTCTCATTCGATCCTCAATCCTATGGAATTCTATCCCTCCTTTCATCCGTCACTCCAACTCTCTTTCTACCTTCAAATCTGGATTTTCAATCCCTTAATGAATACACAGGCTCAATAAAATTGTAAATAAGCTTTATTTTTGTTGTTGTTTTCTTCTCAATTAAATATATCTATTTTATATAAGTAATTATTAACTTGTTTATATGTATTTAATTTACTCTAAGACTCCGAATCACATTTTGTACATTCCGTATATTTTATTCTGAAGTGGCATGTCCCTGGATAATAAAGAATTTATTAATTTATTTATATTTAGATAAACATATATTGATAAGATAATTAACGTTTAATTTTAAGATTTTCTCTAATTGTGTTTTCTTTCTTGTTACAGATTACGCGCTTTATTGCGACAATTACAACACGGTGAAATTTCCGCCGATTTATTAAGCAAGAATCTTATGTTTGCTGTTAAAGTACTTGAAACTGTTTATATTGACGAAACTAAGTAAGTTCTTCATAAAAACTATAAGTGTAGAAAGTGAACTTGTCTATATTTATATATTTTTGTCAATTATTAATATTTTTCTAAGAAATATGAGTCTGCTTGGATGTTTTTCGTATTTTTGATATTACAAAAATTACATTACCACGACTGGACCAAATGTCATTGGTAATAATTACCGTATCATGTTTAACTTGTGATATCATCAAGACCAGTAATCTAATACATTTGAATTCAGATTGTGATTTTGTAAGACTCGTCTCTCTATTTTGTTCTTTAAAAAAAAATAAAATGTTCATAAAATTTTCCGAGTGGTAGTGTGTTAGACTAACAGTATCCTGTGCCCAAGGTCGCGGATTCAAACCTGGCAGATGGCCCTAAGATTTTTTTAATGGGAGTAAAACATCCTCAGTTTATGCCGTAAAAAGTGATGTTAAATGAATAAATAAAAGAACAAAGTTTCTCGATACATTTTGGTACTTCCAACTTTTTCTTGGCATCACATGAATTGCAATTTGGTGTTTTGGTTCTTTTTTCTGTTCATAAATATCATAAAAATAAATCAGACAAAATGTTGGTATGTTTTCCTGCAATTTCTTAGTTTTAAGGATTTGCTTATCTCGGCTGTACCTCTCCAATTAAATTAAAAAGGAATTTATTTGTGGTTAGACAAGTTCTTTTGGGATTTTAAGGCTTAGGGTCCCTGCAAATTAGAGAGTTTTAACTTGTATGTCAATGCTAATTAATTAAGAATAAAAAATCTAACCTGCTAGCATGGAAAAACCACTATGCATTTTTGTTATGTCATTAATCGCATTGAATGTGTCACCATGGGAACCACTTTTCAGTTGTATTTTTTTCAAAAACAACAGACTTCTTCACTGTATCAGCGTGCACCCATAATGCTGTATGGTGTATGCAATGCTCCATTATGAAAGGAAAAAAAAAAAAAAAAAAGGTGACTGGGGTAGAGTTTTAAACCCTTCCTAATATCGATTCTCCTTCCCCACTTCTAAATGGAGTAACCAAACTAAAAATCATTAGAATCAAAATTGTAAGTTTTTTAAATCTCTTTAATCTAGAGCATAGTTATAGTTAGTGCAAATAATTTTCAAGTTATAAGTCAAAACGTATGAAAGACTTGATATTTCTGAGGAAACCATGTTGAAATTTAGTTTTAAAAAAAGTCTGACCTAATCCGGAAATTAGGTCCTTTCTGGTTTCCTCTCGTCTCCGCATTTCACTCGTAGAGTAGCGTTGTTTTGTATCCCACTGTCTCATTCTTTGATATCATCAGTAAAACATCAAGATTCCCACGTCCCATCTGAGGCTGACCCTGATTACTTTTCTGCGCATACGCAAACCTAAACTTATTATGGTTCTTGGGCCAGTTTTTTTACCTTCGGATATGTCCTTTGTTACTTTTTCATGCGCAATAATTTCACAATTTGGAAAGCTGTGTTGAAACAAATGACCGATTCTTTGATTTGATTAATGGTCCAGACGTGTTGGAACGGACAAATATATTGAGCATGTTCTGCCAGTAATGGACATATTATTTTATTAAATGCAACAGTGAAACAATATCTTAATTCATGTAATTATATGAAGAACACAAATATTTAGGGAATTCCATATCGGTAATCCATGAAAGCAGGGACGGGATTTGGTGAATTATCTTTCCAAGCAAATAATGGAACTCATCTGAGCCAAAGATTAGTATTTAATCGTCCGTTTCAATTTCCTCCGAAAGAGCTATTTATTGTATACGATCGTCTTTACTGTTCAATATTTTTCTTGGCTGAGTGGCCGGCCCTACAAAGCATTCTTGATGAAAAAACTGTCAAGGATAAGAGGGCTCTACTTTCTAACGGGGTGTTTTCTCACTTCATTAACAACAAGCAAGGTTTTCGGTAAAGGTGAAAAACATCAGTAAGTCCAATCCATTCCAATCTAGGACAAAATGGACCAGTCCTGTGGGGTTGCCGGAAGAATTAGACAATGTAGGATCCAATAATTATTAAGAATTTTGAACAGGAAGGACATAATTAATATGCCATCGCCGCATTGTCAATATTCTAGAAAGAGTTTACAGTTAAAGTGAGGTAACCAAAAAAATTGGTGACGTTCATATTAAGTTAAATTATGGAAGTATAGTGAACCGTGAAAAATAATTTTGTACCCTACATTTGGTAAGAAAAATAAATTAAACAACAACAAATGACGGGTTATTAATCTTCATTTTATAAAAACCTTGATAGATTTTGGAATAATAACACCCTATCAATTAAGCGAAGAAGTTTTAGAGAAAGTTCTCCATGAGTTAGAGGCTACCGTGAACCCAGATCAGGCTTCGTTTCGGCAGACTAGGAATGACGCCTCCCGACCAAGTAATTAATTGTCGTCCTCTCCCACAGGCCCTCACCTTCCATTCCTTCCCTTCCTCTCCTCTCCCTTCCTCAATCGATATTTTTGGGATTCTGTATCTGAATCGTGGTTTTGAAGAAGTTCTTTACCAAAAAAGGTTTTCAATCCAGGGATGGAAGATATAGGTGGGTTATTGTATATCTAGGTCCAGTCATGGCGCATTAATTTATTTTTTCGTTAGTTTTTGTACATACATCTATTATTTTTCCATCGTGTCCAAATGGCATTCACTGGTGCCTTATAGGAATAAACATCATTTTCAATAAATATATATATATATATATATATATATATATATATATATATATATATATATATAAAATATATATTATATATATAAACTAGCGAAAACCGGCGCATCTAGATTTTTGCAAATATCTTTTTGTTAAACCAAAATTAACCTTCCAATTGTTCCAAGAAACAAGGAAAAATTAAGAAAAAACGACATAATAAAATAGAAAAAAAATTAATAGTAAAAAAAAACGAAATACCATAAAAATTAAAATTGACTTCTTTTCACACTTCTTTTAAACTTTAATTAAACAAAAAAAATGCGTTCTCGATACCGGGGTAGTTCACCTGGCGAGCAGTTTTCAGCCGGCAAGCGGTTTCTACAGTTCTCTGTGTACGGTTCCTTAACGTTTGCATCATGATGAAACGGTCATCTGCTGGCTCAGTAGTTTCGCAGTTATTCTGGTAACTGTCGTCGCTTGTAAAACCATTTTTATGAGAATTGAAGCAGTCATTAGAGCCAGAGGAGGGAATACCCGGTATTGAGAACGCATTTTTTTTGTTTAATTAAAGTTTAAAAATGTAAAGGAGTCAATTTTTATTTTTATTATATTTCGTTTTTTTACTATTAATTATTTTCTTTTTTATTATGTCGTTCTTTCTTATTTTTTTCCTTCTGTCTTTTAGAAGTATATAGTGTATTCAGTGCTAAGAAAAAATTGGGAGGTCAATTTTGGTTTAACAAAAAGATATTTGCAAAAATGTAGGTGCGCCGGTTTTTTAATTGCTAGTGTGAAATATATATATATATATATATATATATATATATATATATATATATATATATATATGTATATATTTTTTTTTTTTTTTTTAATATTCTATTTTTTTTTGTGTTTGAAATTGTAGAATGAAACGATTTTACAAAATCACAATTTAATCCTTGATATTTTTACTAGTAATTAAATAACTTCAATAGAAGTGGTTATTATTGATAACTGTAACCATTTATATTATTTTGCTGGTCTTTGTTTTGTAATTTTATGTATTTTATTCTCATTCCTCTTTCTTTTTCAAAACTCGTTACCTTATCATATTTTAGGAGTGACATGTTAACAACAATTGGCAATACATACCATTTACTTATGCCACCTTAAGTAATTCGTTTTAATGTTGATATGACGTATGTACACCAATCAAAATATTACTAAGACTAGACTTGTGTTCAATTAAAAAGGTACAGACTTGTGGACATATTACCTTATAATTTCTCATAACCAAAAAACTAACCTTCGTATGAAGAAGGATAAAGGGATTTTGTGATGGTTTTTGAATGAATAAAAAGACAGTTAAAAACTATTTATTGAAAAACCAAGATATCTACCAACATTGCAGCATTGCCCCTGCTGCAATGTGCTCAACCCTTCTAGACTAAACAGTAACAAGATACATGTAAAGATTTGTAAAAAAAATATACAATAAATAGTTTTTCACTATCATTCAATGACCACCACCCCAATCATCAAACCTATATTTAAAGAATAATAATCATTTGAATAGCATGTTTACTTTAGACAAACAATACATCAAGAACTACCAAGTTAAGGGGTTCACCTGTGGTGTAGTTGCTTCAAATAAGCCTTATGTGCTTGAGGTCGTGGGATCAAACCTGGCAGAGGCCCTAGGATTATTTCATGGGAGTAAAAAATCCTCTCTTATGTTGTCCTTGACAGAGAACATAAAGTGGTGGCTATATTAGACACAGTAGCATGAAGTAATGTTAAATAAGCAAACAAATTACTACCGAGTTGAAATCAATCCCATCAAAAGTTTGGGGAATGAGATAAATGATGATAATAATAATAGATAAAAACATCCATGGTCTTATTTAAGAAAAACAGCTATGAAAATGTCTTAATCTGGATACTTACTAGTCACTTATGCAGGTACCACATCTTTGGAATGTATATTCTCCAAATTATTTCCATTTGGATATTAGAGGATTAAAATATGAAATTAATTTTCCAAGTCTGTCTAAGGTAGTTAAATTTCTATTAACAATTTTCCATTTAGTGTTTACTAAAACTGATTCTTTGTATTCCTTGTTTTTATAAATACAATTACAACAAGTAAAAGTGTTGAATTATAATAAAGGGCATGAAAAGGCTTGTGTAGAAACTACCCACCGATAGAGCTTCAATGTTTATTTAAGTAAGTAGATCCCGAGGCCATCTTCTTTTCCTCGGAAGGTTGTCAGGAATATGTGAGGTTGATAGGAAGCGGACAAGAAGGTTTATGTGGGTTGAGAGTTTGGAATTGAAAGTGGTATATCTGGTACAATAAAGGTATCTGCAACAAATGGGATATTAAGATCGTTATGGATGATTTTATTTGTGACGAAGTAAGGAGCATTTAGGATTTTGCGAAGGACTTTAAATTGTAAGGATTGGATGGTTTAGTATAGTAGAGCCTCAAAGCTCATTTCCATATGTCCAGATGGGTCTGATAATGGTAACATACATGAGCTTTTTGTAATAGAGTGGAATTTTTTAACATTTGTCAAGTAAGTGCTGTAGTAATCGGTATCTATGAGTAGTTTCTTGTTGTTTAAGTCTTGTACGTTTGTCAAGATGGAGTCCTAGGTATCGAATTTGTTGTACAGGGTTGAGTGGGGTGTGATTGAAGGATACAGTGGGGGAGGAGATTATCGGTTTGTGACGAGGAGTAAAGATAATTTGGTGGGATTTGTTAGGATTTATTTTGATTCTCCAGTTCTAACACCATTCCTTGATGGCTGTGATGTGGGGCTGAAGGATTCGGGATGCATGGGGTCATTATGGAGGGATAACACACTTGTATCATCCGCATAGGTATTGAGGAAGGAGTGAAATATCAGCTGTATAAAGTGTATACTGTCAACTAACATAGAATATGAATCCACCATCCACCCAAGATGACTACTGACAAATACAACTTTTGAGACAAACTTTTGTTTTATATTTTTGTATTTTCAATTTGTACAACTTTATTCATAAAAAAAAAAATATAAACACTTACTTACTTAAATACTCCCTTTATTAGTTAATGAATCTATTCTGGCCTTCAATTAACAAAAACAAAAATTATTGGTTTTTAAATTATAATGATTTTTCAATGGTGACGAGTTTTAAATATTCTTATTTGGTTATGTAGGTACCATTAACTCTTATTTTTTTCTTCCTCTTAATGAGTGTAAGCTGCACTATCTTTCTTCCTTATGTGTGTAAGCACCTTAAATAATAAATTGCATTGAGCAGTTCAAGGTAAAATGAAGGATATTGGTAACCCATGTAAAATATTATACGTTGTTGAGTGGATGTGATGTTATGTATTTGGATGCAAATACTTTTTTTCTAAATGTGTGTCACACACTATTTAGTGAATATGAAAGCACGTTTGTATGTGTGTTTCTAAATTTCCTTCTTCTGTACTGTACTCTTGTTCTATTGCAGTTATAAAACAATACCTCTTAAAGTGTGGATGTAAATGTAAAAATAGTATGAAAGAAAGGAGTATGTGGACTTCTTTAAGTAAAATATGTTATATAGAAATTGTTTATTTAAAATAAATTAATATTCAATAATTACGTTATTTGATTTATTATTTAAAGAAATTTAACATACTTTCACTTGAAAATAATATATTGTTTTTGTTCAGTGATATAAATATCAATGGTTGTCAATTAAAGTTGATAAACTATTCATAAAAAAAATTAAATAAATTATTAAAAGCTGGCAGATTTGTATTATTAGAATCCTACACTATTGTCATAATCATAACACCATGTATCCGTATGGATTCTATGCTCTCTACATTGAAACATTAAGAATCAATCATGAATTTATATATGCAAACATAAATTTAGTATTTTTTTATTTTCTATTATTGTTTTGCATTTTTCAACAATTAAATTTTAAATAATCAAACACAACTTACACCACTTCATTCTCTCTAACTTTGGTTTCTCTTTTCTTTTTTAATATTATTGACTCGAGGAAAAAATGAAACATTTAACTTGTATTTGGCTCTTAAACAAATAAGCTCCTGTTTGTTCCTGTATTGATTGCTCTTCTGAAGATTGTATTTATAAAATAACTGGTTGTTTTTATATAACCTATTATTTCTGTATTCAGGATTTTTTCCTACTAATGCTTCGTGTGTATTCAAATAGCTAGCTAGCTGATAGTGGTTCTAAGCCATAGGTCTGAAGAATCAAAAGAAGTAATATCTAATCCTTGCAGGGTTTCGATATGAATTGACCATCATTTTTCCATCTACGGTTTAAATAGTTTTCAAAATTCTCTCTGTTTTATTTGTGTAATTTAAAACTCTGTTTGACTTTAGTTCATCAAGTTGATTTTATTTTGGTCCTTTATAATTATCTTTTTTAATGTTTTTTCTCTCTTTTTTTTTTTCATTCAATAAAAACAGCTATAAAATACAGTTCAAAAATATATTTTTGCTTTTTGGTAATATGTTAGAGACCCATTATAGCCTACATATCTCTTTGGCAAAAAAAAAAAAGATTTGTGTATTATTTAGGTACAAGTTGTCTTAGCAAAATCTGGCAGAATTGCTCTATTTTAATTCTAATAACAAACAAAAGATAAAGTCTAGAGAATAGCATTCATAAAAGCACTGAACTTACTCAAACTAATTCAGTTCATATAAGTTCATTATTTGTTACACATACTACTTTTTTGCGTTATCTCTTTCCTTCTTGATACTTTTTCTTAAACCACTACTACCTATTTATGTGAATCTAAAGAATGGGAAAGTAAAACTTTATTTTTTTTTTAGTATTTATTTTATATTTGGCACTCATAAATATTAGTTTATGAAGTAGTTAAAGAAATTTTAAAAAAATTAGAAAGATATAAACGATTACATTAAAATGATTTTTTTTTTAACAGTATTAGAGATACATAAAGACCAGGACATAGAGCAACATCCTCAGTCTTATATAGATTACTGGTGAAGTGGTGACGATTTTGTTGAAATATATTTTGTGGAAGCCTTGAGGAGTGTTTTACATCCTTTCATTTTGAACTGACTGTATCCTATTGTATAAAAAATATCCTAGCCCAGCTATGCATCTATACCCTAACAAATATCATGCTATTTTATTTTTATTATCAGAAAGAAACTACAAGAAGTCTTACTTGATGTTATTGTTAATTTAAAAGAATAATGGAATTTTTCGATACCAGAACATTGATAAACCATTATCATTTTAATAAAATGTTTTTGAAAAAATATATAAAATTATCCCATTTCTCTTCTACCTCATTGACAAATATCATGAAGAAAAATTTATTAGCTAGAGCCATATGTAAACAGGTTTTCATTTATGTTTTAAATTAGAGTGCCACGTATAAAATAAATTTATTACTGAAAGGAATTATCCGGGGAGCTGCCAGTGAATGAAACAATTAAGTAGTTTCAACCATTTATTTTCTGCCAACATTTCAACGCCCATTGTGGGTCATCATCAGGGTGTATTGTAGGCAAATGGAAAAATATAAAATAAAAAAATTTTCTATACAATATGATACGCCCTCCATGACACCTATGATGATGGGGGTCGAAACGTTGGCAGTAAATAAATAGTTGAAACTACTTAATTGTTTCATTCATTGACTGCCACCCGGATTAATTCCTTTAAGTAATTCTCAACGGTCAACTAATTATATCCAATATGAAAAAAATAAATTCATGTTTATTCATTTTTATAAGAAGATTAAATAAACTCCCTTACTTTAGACTTTCATACTAGAAGAACCATAGACCTTCTTGAATATTCCAAAATGAATAAAAAATTAAGCTATTGTCTTAGTATAACTTAGACTGTGAACAAGAATATTATTTTAATCATAATGGAATTATCAAGTGAAAGTAGGAAGGAACTCGGTAGGGAAAAATAACAAAAAAATATTATTGCGGGAGACATGGCACTATGTGGCCAAGTGTGAGGTTATATATGTGTTGTAAGTAAAGGAGGGCTGTGCCTTAGGGAGCCGAGGAAGAAGGAGGAAGAAGTTAAGGGAGACAGAGAGAAAGAAAAGAATAAAGAGCAGCCGACCAACCAACCACGAGTGCAGCGGCGGCTGAGGACACCGGTCTGGGCCTCAAGGTCCTTTCACAAACATTTGTCAAAACAATACAGTACCCTCCTCCCTTGTCAATCTGTTTGTCGCTTGTATCATATTATCTCTTATTAGAATCGTTGCACTGTATAACTGATATAGAGTTACCAAACATGTTTTTAAAAAAATTAAAAGAAGTTTCTTAAAAAAAATCCATCTGATGTGTATACATAAAAGTTCATCATTATAGATATTGTTCACAAACCAAAAATTTAATTCTAAAATAAACAAGTATAATTATTTTTTAAATAATGTTTTTCCGCGTGTGTATGAATTTCCAGAAACAAAGTAATAATAGAATTTAAAAAATTTAGTATAATTTTATTTCAATAAACTATTATCTTTCGTACAGAATGAGTGTTAGTTGCTGAGTGATAAAAACATTGGACCACGAACAACCAGGTCAAAAATTTAGTTTCTTTGACATCAGCCATTAGTTTTGATATCAAACACTGCCTCTTGATCACATTATAAGGAAAATCTGGTATTTTCTAAAAACTCACTAGCCTTGATAATGATTCTCATGATTGGTCCAAAACTTTGGCAAAGTTAAATAAAATACCACTGGTCACTAGTGATGTAGTTGCTACCATAATGCCTTCTACACTTACATTTCAGACCTAGGAAGGATTTTTTTTTTAATAAGAGTAAAAAATCCTTGGTTATGCTGCACTTCAGAGTGAAATTAAAATGGTGGTCCCAAGCCTCTGCAATGTCAGATACTTATTAAAGATCCCCATCCTCATTAGACCTGAATATGCTAAATTTAGGACACACTCTGTAGCATTGTCCAATTAGCCATAAAAGCATAAAGTGATATTAAATTCTATAAAAGTTCGAACAGATGTTTTATTGAAAATTGAGCCCTAGAATGAGGATCCCAGTGTAGTGAAGGTTTTATTTTGACTCGGAAGAGCTACATTTATTTGATGGCAGTAATTAACCCATAAAATAAATGTTTGTAGTCCCACTGCCTAGCAGCATTAAGGATTGCTACATGGAAATAACCATGACTGAATAGTTGGCAAAAAGGCCAAATAATTTAATTACCTTACCACTTACCCTCTCATTCTAGTTCCTGCCTGTCATCACAATTAAAAAAAGATTGAAAATTAGCAATAACTTTCTTAGCAGAAATGGAAAAACAAAACAAAATAAAAGTATTGTATTATTCCAGATCACCTCATACCAGTGAAATTAAGTAACATGTTTTCAGGATATTTTTAATAAAATACCCAAAATAATTAAAAATTGAAAATAATAGATTCTTTTTGTAATTCTTAATTTATTAAAATATTTCTTTACTTTTTTTAATTAAATTAAATTTGTTTCATTGAATGTAAGACTTTAGTTTAAAGAATTGAAAAAAAAATATTAGTAAATAGCCAAAAATAAGTAGGAAATAATTTTGGTGATTCTAATTATGGCACTAGTTTAACTTTTTAATTCAAGCAATCCATACTATGTCAGAAACAGATTGACAAGGAACCATTTGTTGGTGTGAAAGTGTTATTACATGTCACTATGTTCGCTGTTTCCCATGCCTGTTAATAAAGATATCGTGGAATAGTGTGCTTATGAGGAGGTAGGATTCTTTAACCGTCATCACTCTTTCTGACCTATCTTTTCCTATATTTCTTTTCTCTCTATCTATCACTTTGTCTTAACTCTCTTCATCAGTTTTATATTTTACCTTCTCTGTAACTAAACTGTTTGTTTTGCAGCAACAGCATCTGCACGTTATGTACTACTTGTTAAAGTAAACCCATTATACCTTGGAGTCCTTTCTTTAGTGTGTAAACAGTTCGAGTGTTAAGTTTATAATTGTTGTATTCCATCTCATATATAAATGTCCCGCAAAGTTTTAGAGCATGTTAAATAGGCAAATGGACTAAATTTCTTCTTAATTTTTTTTCACCTTAAAAAATCACTTAAATTCTGGGGGTTTTTCTTCATAATGAGAATTTAATAAACAAAAGAGAAAGTTTTTATTTTCAAAACAATTTACTTTAAGACATTGTTTTGGGTATCAATCAATTGTCAGGTAGTAATAAATAAATTTGTAAGCACATTTGGAAAACATTAATCTTTCTTATAACCTTTAAAACCAGCATTATAAATAATAATATGGACTTCATACCCTGTGGTCTACTGGTCACACAGTAATTCATAGCACCTTCAATAATGAAATGTTACTCTCACACAAAATTTATTTTTGCTACCTAAATAAATAATTTATATTAAATTAAAATAAAATATTTATGATAAATTTTATGTTTAAAAATATTTAACTAAGCTATACATTAAATCAATGTTCACTGACAAGCTCATTCAGAAGATATACTTCATTCCAAGAAACACAGTTGCGACAAAATTTTAATAAACTTATAGTATATGGAGAATAAAACTTTTTTATTACAAAACATTATAAGAAATTATATCAGGTTTTGTTAAAAATTATAGAAATGAATGATTCAAAGTCCATTTGTTTATTAGTGAAAAATTCAATCTTCTTCCTTGCTCTGCATGATTTGTTGTTTACTTTGTTTCTTTATCAACCCACTCGTCTTAGAACTTTCCAAATCAATTATGACAAAAGACACATTTATTAGAACGGACTTCCTGATTAGATATCATTATAAACTTATCTTAATTGATTCACATCTCTCGCACGTTATTATTAGATCTTCAGGATGATAGAATTTAGGCCAGTTATTTGTGGATAAACAGCTCTATCCATTTTTTTTTTGGAACAAAGCATGCCATATTCAATACAATCAAGTAGGAAACTATTTTTTATAATTATTTGAAAAATATATTAACTTATGTTTTATATACTAATGTAAATCAACATACATATATTATAGCAATAAAAGTAAGTAAATAAAAAAATATATAGAGATGGCAAGTTCAATTTTAAACGGTGCCTCAAAATTACTAAAACTATACATTCCATTAATATTTCATCCTTGAATGAATAGCAGTGTAATGAATATATTTAAAGAAGATTAAATTTGCAAAACCACTCTTTGATTACCAAATTCCAAGATAGCACTATTTTAATATCACAGAAAAATAATTCCATTAACCATCTTGCAGCTTGAAAACCAGCATTTCCACTTTTTATTTGTTTTGTTGGTTTATTATTTTTTTTTTCGCCATATTATAAATGGAAACCATTACCCTCTTAAAGATCTTTTCATTAATAGGCATAATAGTTTTTTCACAATTATTTAATGTAATATTAGGGCTAAACTGGCACTACTATAATACTTACTGTAAAATAATATCTGATGAATGATAGTATATCTCTATTATACGTATCATTTAATTTAATAATAGTATGTTTGTAAAAATTAATTAACACAAAGATGATCCAAGAATGAAAAAATGATTTTATTTCAGCCATAAGTTGAACTAATAATTATTTCAATGTTTTCTTAATTCATGTTTTTTTTTTGTTTGTTTTTTTTCTGATAATAATAATAAGTAATACAAGCAATCGTTTTGCCTTCCATTATCATTAAGCCATTCTAAGAGCTAAAAACAATCACCGTATATTTATTTTTAGAAGTACTTACTAGAAGATTCAAAACTATTTAGTTTCTAGCATTTATTGTGATCCAGAAAAAATCCTAAAAGTTTATTTAACTTCCAATGTGACCAGGATAATGGTGTCCTCTTTTAATATAATTGTTTTCTTACTTGCATGGTTGTAATCAGTATGCATAACTGCATGAAGAGTCACTACACAATCTAGTCAAAATATATATTTTTTCTTTTTTATATATGTGTTTCATGTATGATTTCATTATGTTTGTTTGTTTTTGTTATTCATTGATTTATTATTTTCTTCATTTATTATGATGGCCAGAGTTCAGTAAACTTGGAATCACATATGTGAGTATTCACAGTTAAAAAACAGTATTTAAAAAATGCAGTATTTATTTATAAGGAAAAAAAAAAAAATATTTCAATGAGTATAATTTATCATTTTTTTTCTTTCTACATTTGATTTGCCTTTACATATTATTATTGTCAGTGGCATAAACCAAGACAGTGATGAGCCTGCATTAGAAGAGGTATATGATTTGAGACACATAGTCTCAACTTTTACCATTTATTTATAAAAGTTATCTGTAATAGGAGGCTGGCAGACGATGACGATGAGCTATCTGAGGTTCAGCCAGACGCAGTTCCCCCAGAAGTTAGGGAATGGTTGACAGCTACTTTCACCCGTCAGGTCGGGCCAACTAAGAGACGCAGCGAAGAAAAACCAAAGTTCAAGTCTGTAGCTCATGCTATTCGGGCTGGTATTTTTGTCGATAGAATCTACCGCAGGGTCACTAGTTCAGCTCTTATGCAGTTTCCACCTAATGTTGTCAAAGTTCTTAAGGTGATTTTGCCTTTTAAAATATTTATGCTTTAAAAAAAAAAAAAAAATTAAGCCAAAAAATATTTATACAGTTAGAAAATAAGGTGTCTATTTCATTAGATATGATATAATTCTTAGGACCTGAATTTTATATGCACAAAGTATTTCATATTTTATTATTTTTTATAGACATTAGATGAATGGAGTTTTGACGTGTTTGCTCTAAATGATGCAACAAATCGTCAGCCAATTAAATACCTTAGTTATGATCTACTAAACAGATATGGACTCTTCCATAAGTTTAAGGTAAAACTAGCCTTGCTAATCAAGAATGTTAAAAGCTAAAAATAAAAAATGTATTCATTATTATTTTCATTACAGATGGTGCCAACAACTCTAGAGAATTTTTTAACAAAAGTTGAAGAGGGATATTGCAAATTTCGTAATCCTTACCATAATAATTTACATGCAACTGATGTAGCCCAAACTGTGCACTATATGCTTTGTCAAACTGGATTAATGGTAGGAATATTTTGATACTTTTAGATCTGTTCCTTGTTTTGTGGGGAATAACAATATTTTCTAAGTTCACTTAAGTTACCAACCTATTTTAACAAGAGGGGTAGGATGAAATTCATTATTTTGGTTTAAAAAACAGTTCCATCCCCACCACTACCTTAGAGGAAGTCAATCAAATTGACCATGTAATAATATTGACAAGGCATGCCTTTAATTTCCATTGATGTCAAAGTATGGGAGACTTTATTTCTTATTCAAACTCCTTCTTTGTAAGAGTAAGACTCGATATCTGCTCCCAGTGACTCTAGCAAGCTCCAAGTTCACTACTTTGTTTAATATTACTTTTCAGAAAGTAGTAAAAGATGTATTCAAAACCAGTACCAAATAAGGTTTGTTTGTGTGTCTATCTCAAATATAGATAAAAATTAGACTTCTTTCATCGGGTTCATAATCTGTGAGGATAAAACTGAATGAACATAAGACTGTTGGTAGATCTAATCATAAAAGTTTTCTCTAATATCTCATATAACTGTCACAAACCTTCATGCTAATCTTCTCATCAGTAAATAAAAAAAATAAAATAGTGCTAGAATTTAAGTATATAAAAATGTGTATATTTTTCAAATCTAAAGTTATTAAAAATTGTGATGAAGGAGGCACTATTGATAGAGGGCTCTAGATGAGGAGAAGATGAAAACAAGAGCAGATAAAAAAATGTTTAGAAAAGGGTGCCCTTTCTTTACAGTAATATAATTTTCTTCTTGCTTCAGATACAAAGTATAGATAAATTAAATAAACAGATGAATACAAATTATGGTGACATTTTTTACTTAGAGTTAATTTATCACAAATGATTTGTGGATTTTAATAGTCTTTGATAAAATAAGATGTTGACTCACTTATTTTTAATTTTTTTTATTAATAAACTTTTTTTTCTGTAGAATTGGTTAACAGATCTTGAAATCTTTGCTACACTACTGGCAGCATTAATACATGATTTCGAGCACACTGGTACAACTAACAACTTCCATGTTATGTCTGGTACCGATACAGCCTTATTGTATAATGACCGGGCTGTATTAGAAAATCATCATATAAGTGCTGCTTTCCGGTAATTTAACAAACATTTTAAGATGTATACAAATTCTTGTCTTACCGTCTATGAAACATTTAATTGTGATGGAACCTCATTCGTAGGTTATTAAAAGAGGAGGATTGTAACATACTTCAGAGCTTTTCTACAGAAGAATACAGAGAATTTCGATCCCTTGTTATAGATATGGTATTAGCAACTGACATGAGTTTTCATTTTCAACAGTTGAAAAATATGAAAAGTATATTGTCACTCGGTGAAAATAAGTGAGTATAACCATACATATATGATATTGATATATATGTCATTTATTCTTCTAAAATGTCATTAATATTTAACTTAATTGGAGCCAGATAACATATATACATACATATTCAGCGCAACAAACCATTATCGAGTCTAAGGCTCCCCGAGCAGCCTTCGCCAGACGGCTCTGTCTTGTGCTGCAGCAATCCAGTTCCTGATGTTGAGCAGGCTCCTCACATCTGCCTCTACACCATACAGCCATCTTGTTTTGGGTTGGCCTGCTCTCCTTGCTCGGTGCACATCATCTGTAATTATCGTCTTTGGGATTGCAGAGTCAGTCATTCGAGCCACACGGCCGGCCCATTGGAATCATCCTAGCTTTATAACCTTCACAATGTCGGCGTCCTTAAAGATGTTGTAAAGCTCCCCGTTTTTTCATTTTCTGCAGACCCCTCCTTCTCTTACTGCTCCGAATATTCTCCTGAGCACCTGTCTTTTGAAAATTAATAGCCTGTTCTCGTCCGCCTTAGTGGTTACCCATGCCTCTGATCCATAGGTGAGCACTGGACGTACCAGGGTCTTGTGAAGATTAATTTTTGTACTGGAGGAAAGATTTTTGGTCCTAAAATGCTTGGACAGGCCATGGAAGCATCTCTTCGCACCATTGACTCGCTTGCTGATATCCTGAGATACATCGTTCCTGGAAATTAATTTCGGATCCTAGGTACACAAAAGTCTCCACCCCTGGTTTTACAGTGGCCAATGTTTAGGAATGCAATATGGTCTCCACCACCACCACCCCCTACTCGCATATATATATTAGTTTTATGCTCATTAACTGTAAGACTAAATTCTGGAGCCAGATAAAAAAAAAAAAAAAAAAAAAAATGAGGTGCAAATATAATGGGATGGTCATCAAATTATCTGCACATCAATATTTAATTTTAGTGTATATATACATAATGTTTTAGTACACAATTCCTCTGGCTCTAGCTTGCATGTTGTCATAAAGATATGAGCTAATGAGACTAAATGACAATATATGTATATATTAGGGGAGCCCGTGGCTGAGTGGCTAGTGCGCTAGTCTCTTATGCTACAGGGTGAGTTCAAATCTCAGTCCCAGTGTGGTTTTTATAAGGATGTAATTAAATGGGAATTCACTCACAGCCTCTCATCCGAGTATGTGAGACCCGTCAGCCAAATTGTGGCCACTCACAAAATTAGGCATAGGGAGTGATGACCCTACCCTACAAGTTGCATCGAGAAACGGGAGTGTAATCTCCCAGATCACACTGCGAGGCCCAGAATCTGCATGGCCTGTCGTGCCACTGGGAAAAAAAAAAAAAAAAAAATATATATATATATATATTGCTAAGGCTCTATAATATATATATATGTGTTGTGTGTGTATGTGTGTGTGTGTGTATGTGTGTGTGTGTGTGTGTGTGTGTGTGTGTATATATATATATTATTTTTATTATTTATTTTTCTTGACTATTCCTTTAATTCTAAAGCATATAATGCGAGTGTAAATTTTTGATTCTGAGGATATAAATTTATTTCAGTTCCAACATGAATAAAAATGATTCCCTACCTTAAATAGTGAGAAGTGAAAAGACATGACTTAAAATGTAGGAAAAACAACATTGATAAAGAACGCTCAAAATTTTGCCATACTTGGAGAATGACCTACATAAGTTTGAAAACTTTATGATTATTATATTTATTTACAATCTGAACCATCCATTACTTTAAAGTTGGAATCCATGTCACCTTCTTAAAAATATTGAAGTTTACACACGAACGGGATGTTATGTATTTATTCCTTTTCGGTTTCAAATTAAAAATGCAATGTTTATTTTTCAATACAATAGAATGCTATCTTGATTTTTACATGTTCAATTCTATATCAATAAATAATCAATATCATATTGTACATTTACAGTTATTTTTCAAGAACTGTTTTTACTTTATTTTATCATATTATTTTTTTTTTGTATATATGTATGGATATTCGTGTGTGAAATGAACACTCGAATTAACACATCAGTGAAATAAGTAATTAATTCTGTTCCTTCTGTCTGTTGGACAGACATGTTGTATATTTAAATTGTACAATTCTGTTATTCTTAGGGGACCCAGTCCCAGATTAAAAATTATTTCCTATTTCTATTTCTACAAACAGCACTGTTTTGTTTTTAGTGTTGATAAATCAAAAGTATTGTCTCTTGTACTTCATTGCTGTGATATCTCACATCCTGCTAAAAGGTGGGATCTTCATCATAGATGGACAACTAGGTTACTCGAAGAATTTTTCCGGCAAGGGGATATGGAAAGAGAGTTGGGTCTACCTTTCAGTCCATTGTGTGACCGAAATAATACAATGGTAGCAGAATCACAAATAGGTAAATAATTGATCTAATAAATAATCATAATAATTTGTAAGTAAATTAATACAAAATTTACAAAACTATTAGGAAAATCAATTTTTTCACATTGTTATTTCTATATTAATGTTTTACAAATAATTCTATAACAACCAAAGCCTTTATCATTCAAGTATATATTAGTTCATGATTACCAAAATGCAGTAGTCCTTGTAGACACTAATATTATTTTACCATATTAAAAAATAATTTCACAATAACAAGCAAAACATGTTATGAAAACAATATATAATTCATGTTTGAACAGTTAAATTCACTTCTTTCATGTAGCATAAAAAATAAAATAATACATTTCCAACAAAACTATTTTACGAATTGTACCCATTTTTACAAAAAAGAAAAGAAATGAAATGAAAAAATAATCATAACTCATAGCCACTAATTTTCACAATTTTTCCTTTTATCATTGAATTTGACTGTAAAAAAATAATCATAATATGTGAATAGTGAAGTGACTCAGTTTAAAACTGTCTTGTTTTATTTTATTTTTTAAATAGAAATTTAAAATTTAGAGAAAATAAAGTTATAAATTAGTATTGATATAAATAAATAAGTTACCAGAATATATTAAAAGATGTTTAATTTGAAATAGTTGAACTTTTATCAATTAGCCTAGATAACAGAATGAATCTATTTATTTTAATTAGTAATAATAATGTCTTTTGAACACTTACAGGATTCATAGATTTTATCGTTGAACCCAGTATGGCAGTGTGTGCTGACATGCTGGAACTAATTTTAACTCCTTCACCACCACCTGCAACAACCACAAACACTCAACCTCCGCAACAAGGAGCTACAGAAACTGGTAATAATGGTAAAAAACTTTGGTGAAATAGCAGTTATAATTAGTATTAATATCTACATATCACCTTCATTCTTGCAAGTGCTATGATGTAAATAAGACCAGAAAATAAAAGAAGCTGAAGTTTAGTTTTCTGTAAATTGTAATTAGCCTTTGGCAAAATTCTTGCAGTTTATTATATCTTGACAGATAAGATGTCCTGCAACTGTGAATTTGCTTGGATTAAGGTGTGTAAGATTTAAGATAATTACATTATGTTTTAGGATAACCCAACACAACCTTTATTTTTTACAAAAAAAAACATGTTATAATTTAATGATAACAATGGTTTTATGATAACCCAAATCCTACACTCCTCTCTCCCTCCCCCCAAGGGTTAAAATCTTGAGGTGAGTGTGGAGTTTCTCCCTGAGGATGTCCTTCAGCTACCACTCCTTTTCGAAGCCGCACCCTTTATAATTTTCATTTTGGACCCATACCTCTTGACCACTTAGAAACTCTCTAGGCTTTGCTTTGAGGTCATGGTACTGCTATCGCTCCCCAAATTCGATTTTCTACTTCTTCTCGGAAGTCTGATCTGTCAATTTCTGTTGGCATCTTTCCCCCCATAAACAGAAGGGGCAGAACCAGTGGTTTTCTGAGGCGTGTTTCTATAAGCTAACAACACCTGGTGGAGAGCTAATGTTGTGTTCAAACACTCCTTTTTTCATGAGCTATATCTTATTTTGAATGTCTTAACTAGTCTCTCCACTAATCCGTTTGTTTTGGGTGGTATGGAGCTCCAGTTACATGCCGGATGTTGTTCATTACAGAAGTCTGTAAACTCTTTTGACCAAATTAGGACTTGTCAGATTCTATCTGTTTAGGTATCACATATCGAGCGAACCATCCCCTAAGTCAATTTATCATTGCTGATGTGGTAGTTCTGTCCATTAATTCCCCCTCAGCCCGCTTGGAGAAGGTATCTATTCCAAGTAGCCAATGTTTCCCTTCCACCGATTGGGCAAAATCTAAATGCAGTCGCTCCTAAGGACCACTTGGAACGTTCCAGGGATAAAGAGGCACCTCTTGTTCATCATCCCTATTACTCTGAAAATGTTCACATCTTACAAATGCTTCAATGTTTTTGTCAAAATCCGGCCACCAAACATAGAACCTGCTTAGTGATATCACAGCTGCAATCCCAGAATGGCCTGCATGAAGCTGTTTCAAAACGCTTTATCGAAATTTTCTTGGTATCACCAATCGCCCCAAGCGGGTTATGATTCCTCCCTCTAAGCACAATTCTTCTCTTTTCTTCCAAAATGATTTCATATCATTAGTTAAAACATTCGGGTCTTACGGCCAAACATGTTCAATATAGCTTATTGTTTCTCTTAATTCAGGATCACTTCTCGTTACTCTTTTTAAATCCTGATTAGGTGCTACAATACGGCTGTTCTCTTCCCCAATCAATCTGATTTCTTTATCCTCAATATCCTATGCCATCTCTTGTAAAGGCAATCTTGATAAACAATCAGGTTAAACGTTTGTACTACCATTCTTATACTTTATCTCAAAATCGTACTCTAGCCGTAACAATGCCCACCTTAACAATCTGTTATTTGCCATTTGCCACTTTCGACAGATCACATTCAAAACCAAAAATCCTCTCTAAGGGCTTGTTATCTGTAGTAAAAAAAAACTTTCAACCCATTACATATTGTCTAAACTTTCTCACCGCGAAAATTATTTCTAAAGTTTCTCTGTCCACTGGAGAATATCTCTTATCTGTAAGAATTGATGTTCATGAAAATGATATTCTGTAAGAATATCTCTTCTCTGTCCGCAAGGCGTATGCAATGGGCACTAAAGATGCATCTTCCAATTCACGCATGAGGACCACTCACTCCCAATCCACTTTCGGATGGATCACAAGACCATATGATTGGTTTCTCAGGATCATATGGACCCAAGGTGTTTTCACTGGAAAGTAAACTTTTTACACGTTGAAAATATTCCTCTTCCTTTGAGTTCCATGCCCAACGTGTCTTTGTTCCAGTCGATGGAGTGGAGCACAAATGGCATGCAGATTTGGAATAAAGTGCTCATGGAAGTTAATTGCTCCTAAAAATGCTCTCAATTCTTTTACAGATTTTGGATATGGTGCATTCTTGATGGTAGCAATTTTCTCTCCAGTCGGATGAACACCAAACTTATCTACACGATGACCCAAATAGTTCACAGAGCTATGAAAAAATTGACATTTCTTCAGCTTCCCGCGCAAACCACCAACGGCCTACCTCTGCCTCAAAACTCCTTTCAGAGTATCCAGATGTGACTATTTATTCCATCTAGTAATAATGAGGTCATCTAAGAGTATCCCCACTTTTAATTCCTCCATCAATTTCTCCATAAACCATTGGAATTGCGCTGGACTCGATGATGAACCAAATGGTAGTCTCTTATAGCAGTAAAATCCAACATGTATTGCAATTACTAAATAATCCATACAATCAGGATCAACTTCCATCAGGAGATATGCATCACGAAGGTCGGTTATGGTGAAATGCTCTCCACCCACAAGCTTTTAGGTTAGGTCCTCAAATGTAGGCATTACATGCTGTTCAGTAACAATTTTCTTGTTAACTGTTACCCAGAAGTCACCACAAATTGTAACGCCTCCACCACTTTTCAGTACCGTTGGAGTACAGCACTCAATGGGTGCTTCTGCTGGATCTAAACTCTCAATTATTTCATCTTTCTCTAATCTTCTTAACTCTTGCTCAACCATGGTTCTCTTTGGGAAAGGAACCCTTACGCGCGTGAAAAGCCACGGGTTCTGCATCAGGTTGCATATGAATCCTAGCTCTAGTACCTTTAATTGTGCCTAGTTCATCTTTGAAGACTTCCTTAAACTGAAATATCAATTCTCGAACTTCCTCAGGACAATTTTTGATTCTATACGTGGACACATCCGGAATTTCAGGCTTCTTAGCAATGGAACGCACACGGACCTCCTCTGGTAAGGATAAGTTAAATGCTAAACACCATGGTAGACCAAAAAGAGGAACACCCTCTGTTAAGAATTGAAATAGTCTTATGTTTATATCTCTCCATTTGTAATTTTATTTGTTTTATTTTGTGATTCATAATGTGCAAGCGTGACAGTCATTTGTTTTATTCTATTTGAATCAGCTGTTAGGTGACCGCTGGACAGAGGGCATTCTGGGATTGTGAGAGAGAGTTAATGGATTTACTCGCGAGTGTAGACGGTGTTTAATCAAGTTGGTGGTCGCAGATGTGTCTTATTGTTCTCAAACCGCACTTCATCGAGGAAAATCAAATGTCATAGAAAATACTAGAGAATTGTCGCATGGAGTAGGAGTCGCTAAAGGAAAGAAGGAACATCGCAGACGAGAGGGGGAAGGAAGTGAGCAAGGATTAAAAGAATCACCGCTTGCACATTATAAGCAGTATTTGTTTTATTTTAATTAATATAAGACTGTTCATGTTCTCTCTTTTATTATATCATTCATTTACCCTCAACAAAATTACACGGAATTGACAGAAAATTCAGCGACTCATAATAACGACGGGCGAGGTCAGGGTAGGCTGTCCAAACTAACAACTGCGGTAACGTTTTATTCCCAACTACCCTTAATTTAACTTCACAGGCATATAGTGGAAATTTTATAGTTTTATATTCCAGCTAACATTAATTTAATTCGGTTACTCCAGAAATTCGGATATGGTAGAAACTCGGGCTCCAGAATCGAATTCCATCCTGCTGTGATATCTGTTCAATCTGACATCGATAGTAGCCTTCGGAACCTTTGACGGAATGGCTTTAATATATCATATTTAATACATAAAAACTTTCAGAATCTGAATCTTCATTTTCTGTTTCCAATTCAACTCCTCGTATCTAGTTTCCTCTCTTGCCCCTACAAACACGTGCATAATGTCCCATTTTGGAGCATTTTCTACAGATAGCCTTTCTAGCAGGACATAGTTTAGATCCATGAGAGCCAACCCAGCCACAGTTTGGACACCTAGTAGGATTATGCTTCTTATCCACCTTGCGAAGCTCCTCATTCAGATGCTCTGGGGATGAGTCGCTTACCTCTCCCTAGCACTCTCCATCGATAGCGCTAGCTCTAAGAGAACATTAGCCCTGATAGGGTTACCCTAATTATCATTCCCATCAGGCCATCTCTAATGTATCTCAACCTCAACCTCGGAAAAATTAGCACCTACTGCAAAACGATCTCTCAATCGCTCGTCCAGGCCTTTGCCATAGTTACACTTTTGAGATAATGCTTTAAGCCTATTAAAATATTGAATTAATGGCTCACTTGGCTTCTGCTGTGCCCTTTCAAATTTGAACCGAGCCGCAAATATGGTCCCCACCGACCTATGAACAGAAGATCCACTGCTGCCTTAACCTCCTCAAAGACACAGTCTTCCCATCTCTTAGGATCAGAGGTGGTCACCGAGAGCCCTGAGGTGCTCTGCCCCGATGCTCCCTAGGATTAGATCCCTTCGTGACGCATCCTCTAGGCTGCCAGCTCCTCCGAGGCCCTTCATAGGACATACTAGCTCAAACTGCGCCAGGTAGTCTTCCCAAGCAAATCTTTAGAATACTCTTTGAAAGAAAACTTTTCCATTCAGTCAGCCACTATGTTTTGAATACACGCATCTTTCGATCGCAGTTTATCCTTGTCACCAATTTAAGATAATCTACATTATGTTTTAGGATAAATCAAAACAACAACCTTTATTTTTCACAAAAAAACATATGTTACATTTTAATGATAACAATGGTTTTATGGATAACCCAAATCCTGACAAGCGTGTATCGTCCAAATAATAAAAACTATTGATAAACACATTTAAAATGTTTCTTTTTCTTTTAAAACTATGAATGGCATTAGAGGAGACACCTGAGTTTAGATAGCAATCTCTTCAGGTTCAGATAAAAGCAGATATATTGAAGTGTAACTAAGAACCAAATAAATTTCTTCACCTTACAAAGCCATATATTCTACAGAAATATTGATTTTGCAAAGTTAAATGCTGTTTGGCCAATATCCAATTGTAGTTTAGTGTTTTTTAAAAAATAAAAATTATGCTATTGGGGATGTTCCTCATCTACTCAGAATAACAATAATCCACTGGAATTTGGGGATTTAGGATGCTTACTCGACAAACCATCTTGAATAACAAGAGAAGTGAGAATTGTTTGTTTGCTCATGAAGGATAAATGCATCTCCCACACACTATATGAGCAATGATCCTTGTTTGGATTAGCTATAATGTTTATCATTTTTAAAACTAATATCTACATTAAAAAACACATTCTAATTATTTTAATATTTTGTTGCAGTTCCTGGGCCTAGTAAACCAGAGAATAAAATGACAATTAAAAAACCTTGGGTTAGCTGTCTGGCAGAGAATAAGAGAATTTGGAAGGAAAAAGCCCTTCATGGTAACTATTCATAGTTAATTATAGTTTTTATTCAAATTTACTCATTATATTTGTTAAAACTCCATTCTGCACAAGTAATCCAAGATAATAAGTTCCCGAATGCTGATAGATTAAAAAAAAAAAAAAAAAGGTGCCTGTACCACTACAACCCATACAGGGTCTTGGGCTCAGTACATATAGAGATTCGTACTGTTTCTAGGCCGACAACCGTGCAGTGAGGTGATTAGGCCTTGATCACACTCAGCCACCAGGTTTTTTCCCCATATTTTTGGGTACCCACTTTATTGAAGCTGTGTCTGCCCCAGGAAGGTCTCCATACCCTAGAGTCGCCTTGAATCAACAGAATAAATAATATTCTGCCACAGCCAGGAGAACAGTAGAGTAGTGCTCTATCCACTAGACCACGCCACTCCTTGTTGATAGAGTGATATTAGAGTGTATTTGCTGTAATTTTATCAGTTGTTGCATTGAAAAAAAGCCTGTTTAAATGCAAAATATGTTAGTCATATAAAGTAAACTTACACACAAAGCTTCTAATAGATCGAATCATAATAAAAGGTTTATATTAATAAAATAAAACCTATATATAATCAAAAAGCAAAACTTAAATATTTAGATATCAAAAAATGATATCTAGGACTAATAGGATTAAAAACGTTTATTAAGATAAATTAATAAAACAATGAGGTATAAACATGGCTGGCACCTGATATCATTGTAATGGGCATTGTCCGTGTATATCAATAAAAATAAAATAAATATATGGGAGAAGTTGGTTGAGGGTGCAGTCAAATGAACACAAAATTAAGTATAAACTTAATATAATGGTGTCCACATTTCGGCCTAAATTATAGGCCTTCTTCAGGGCGATTGAAGGAGTGAGTCACGAAATTGTAAATTGCTGACTTTTACAATTTCGTGACTCACTCCTTCAATCACCCTGAAGGTCTATAATTTAGGTTGAAATGTCAGCACTATTAAATTAAGTTTATACTTAATTTTATGTTCACTTGACTGCACCCTCAACCAACTACTCCCACAAATACACATATTCAACCATTTTCATTTCACTAAAATAAATATAGTTTATCAACTGATGATGTAGTATAACTAAACATCAATATTTATTGTAGGAATTGTAAATTTACAAAATGTGCCTTATGTTTTAGAAACAGCAATTAAGAAGAAAAAAGAGCAGGAAGCAGAATGCGAAGACCAGCCTACCACTAATCTGAAAAAAGAAGAAGAGAGTAGTGAAAAAGTAACTTAAAACCTGTCCAACATCACTCGTTGTAAATACACCAAGCTCATAACAATACTTATAGAGATCCTCTCATCACAATTAGTTTTTCTACTTATGTTTAAAAATAAGAAGGCTGACCACCTGAGACTAATTATGTTAAGTATCTTTAAATTTTACTTCTTTTCTCCACTTTTGTATAGGTTGTTACTTGTTAATAATTGTAAGTCGAATTAAGGGCTGATAGAATGAAAAGTGATAGAAATAATTTTAATCTTGACATAAACCTATTGTAAATTTTGTATTTAGTGTTTATAGTTTATATCAAAATGGGATGTTTGTTTGAATATAGAATTGTTAATAGCTGTATTAATTAGAATTATATAAACTTGTAAGTACATAGGGGACCTACTATGTAAACTGTTAAAATTTCCATTACTGTCTAACCTAACTTATTTGTCCTATTTCATAGCATTGTGTATATGCATAAATATATTATATAAACACCCCTTGTTTCCTATGCGCACATATACATACAAATATGAAATATTGCCATTTAATTTCATGTTCAGCCTGAATGAAGACCCTTAACTATTATTAATTATATAAAGAATTTTTAAGGGAAAAAATCTTTGTGATATTTCAAATGCACATCTATATCTACCTTACAGGGGCTAAATTTAAGCAAGTTTTAGAATAAGGCATGTAAACATTAGATATATAAGTTTGTTAAGTTTCAAATAAAACAGTATTATAAAGAAAATATAATAAAAATAGTGTACTATAATTGAAAAGATCATGTACATAAGAATGAACATTTTTATGATGCAGAAAATATATTTGATAATAATTGTACTGAGTTATGAATACACCAAAAAAGTATTAACCAAAATCATTACTGTCTTATCATATATTTTAACAGATAAATATTTATTGCATAGAGATAATTTTATGAATTTGGATCATCATATTAATATGCAAACCATATCCCCAACTCAATGCATTGACAATGGGAATATAAAATGTTCTCAATATAAACTTTAGTATTGTTTAACCATTGAAGCTAAATATTTTTTATTTGCTCATTTATTGGGACATATTTATTATAACTTAGCTCTATGTAAAAATTTAAAGTTATTTTATTATTTAGATATTAATCTCTGTGCCTTCTAATCTTGTATTGTGTAGTAGGTGATTATATCCATTTTATAAAAAAAAAAAAAAAAAGAATTTAAGAACATTATATTTTAGCATTACCTTAAGATATTTTTAAAATACTTCAATATCATATTATATTTAAAATGATATTTCACAGATATCTCATGAATATAATATAACTTTGAACCAAACATTCTCCATAGAAAAAATAAAGTACATCTGCATTCAGAATAGTGTCAATCGAAAATGCTCTAGGGCCTTAAAATCTTTCCCTTTTTGCAATAAATCCAAATAGCATTATTCTATTTCATGGCTTTCTGTAAAGACAAAAAAAATGGATATTATAATTTCAAATAGAATTAGAATTAATTAAATCAAAATATGCATAAATTCTGTGACAATAGTTTTATTATTGAAAATACAAGTAAGAAACAAACTCCTGCAACCCATCTTAAATACTTCAGTAATAAATAATCCAAGTAATAACCCTTATAAGATTAAAGTTTTGTACTGAACAATGAGTTTAATTAGTAGAGATGACAATTTCATTTTTGTGACACCAACAAAAATCTTAATATTTTGATGATGTATTTAGATTTTCATACCGAATAAGTTTGTAAAAAGTTGAACTTAAGAAATGTTTTAGTAATGATTATTTAATGAAGTATCTAATGTACCTATTTTCTTAACAAATTTAAGATGGAGTTCAATAACATGTAATTCTTAGGCTCCTCTTTGACTGATATCTTTTATGTTGGTCAAAAATAAATCAACATATACAAACTCTTTTTTGTAATTATTCTTAAAATTCAAATTATCTGAGTTAATGGTTACTTTCTGTTATCTCATTAGGCTTCAGAAGAAAAACTCATAATTTTGACCTTTTTTTTAGCATTAAATATCTTGTAAAAGTCAATTCCTAAATATTTTTTGGACTCCATGAATTATTATTTTTTTTAAATGGATTAATGACAACAGCTCTTGAATGCCAACTTCTTTGCTTTCCTCATTCACTAAACTCTTCATAGAATACTGTTTATATAAGTAACTAACGTAGCTCCAGTCCTTGCACTTAAGACAAAAACTAGTTAATATCCAAAATTATAAATGAGTGTCATTACATGATAAAAGATAATTAATTCCTTAAACTGTTGTATTTTCTATCGACACTGTTCTGTACAAATTAGGCTAACCATAATTTCATATACCAAAATGAAAGAAGCTTATTTAGATTATCGGAAAATTTAATTACTACATAAATCTGTACCACAGTCGCAAACTATCGTATGCAAATTTATTTTATTTGAATATTTTGTCAAGATGCTAGAGATATCAGTAATTACAATATACTATTTTAATGGATCTGATTAAATAGACCCTCAAATATTCGTCATGTCACGATAGTTTACACTTGAGGTACAGAAATATTCATGGCCAAGATAATTGTACTTGTTGCAAACTATTGTATAATATGTAAAATTATATTTCTTTGTATGTTTAGAATGTTTATATTATATAATGTTGCAATGTGCATAAGTGTATATATACATATTGTCAGAATCTAAGTTCCTTTATTATGATCAGAAACTAATTTATACAAAATACAGCTTGTACAAATAATTAGAAAAAGATATTTATCTCCTTTTAAAAAATGCTAAGAAACCTGTTGTTTAAAATTTGGGGCTTTATGGCACTAGATTAAAAATTTATTTTAATAAATGCAAATTATTAAATGATTTTAGCAAGAGAAATGATTTTCATTTTTTTTTTTTTTATCAACAGGTTGTGATAAATAATATAATTTTACGATCATTTAGTAGTGATCACTAATTATTTCTTATCTAGTGGTTTTTGAAAAATATGAAAATTAGAACTAAAAGATTGTATGAGTAAGAATCAAGTTTTATGTTATGTCCAAAAAAAATTAAAATTGTTCAAAAGCTTCAAAATGCACCTGTATATCTATCAGTTATTGAGTGAAAACTTTTAATTTAAAATCTGCTAAAAGTTTAAATGAGTCACACCTTTTTAATAGCCTGACATCCACTACAAATTATTTGTACTAAAGGGACCACAACTTAAATGAGAAATGCTGTCATGGGCTTATGTATGAAAATTTATATTTTAATTTACAAATCTACTTGATATGTTTTAAGTTTCTATTAAAAAGCCATCATTATCAATGTAAAGAGATATTTCCTTTAAATTTATTTTTAATTTTAAAAAAGGATACTTGTATATAATGTAATTTTGTCCCTTTTATAGAAAATAAAATACAAAAACAAGTCTTATTCTAGTTTTAATAAGAGAACAATATCATTATTTACACAATTTGACCAATGATTCCAGTAAGTTATAGTTTATCTTTATATCAAAACAAAAAAGTAACATTTTAATATCCAAAATTTAAACCTCCTAGATAATGGGTATCATTTGCTTATACTTTTTTTAGTCTTTAATATCAAAACAATAAAAAAAAACAACAACCAAACTTTCAATTTTCACAAATTATTTCATACTAATAATGCAAATTTCAATGATACTAGAAAACAACTTACAACTTAAAAGTCTCAAAAATAAATGTTATGAAACTGAAAAAAAGTACATCCCATTAAAAATGCCTTTTCTTATTATAATAGATGATGTTTGACGGTATAAGAACCTAAAAACAAATAATTTAGACAGGGAATCATTAAAGTGATATAACAAAAATTTGATACTTTTTCTTTAATGATACATATATTTATTCACATCAGGAAAAAAAATCTGGTGCATGCAACACACGACTTTCACTTACCTCCGTTGTTAAAATCAATTTAAGAATTTTTAAATACATGTAGAGATAAAAAGAAACATGTGTTTTATTCAATAATCTATTTAATAAAACACATTATTGCTTATTAAATATTAAATTAAAACTTTATTATTGCATATTTTTATCTACAATCAGTTAGTGTTTGGGGTAATCACCTCCAACTCAAATGTCAAGATGATCACAACTAGGGGCTCTGCTTCCTTGACATGCCGCAAGGTGGCAGCATGGTCAACATGAATTTCCCTTTTTAGGAACCAGAAACTGTTAGTTTTATCCGTTTTTCATCACTCTCCATTACCCTTTACAATTCTGTGTATCAGAAAATTTTTTTTTTTAATTTTTGCTATCCAATGGTATATTATACATCTATATTACTATCCTTGTGTTCAAAAACAAAAAAATTGCATAAAAAAATATGTTTGCACTTTTCTGCTTTAGTTCACATTCGCTCAACTTTGATATATATCCGTCCTTCATCAGTGCCATTAAGATGATATTGTTAATGTTTAGGAATGTACAAAATTAAAGGCAGTTTAGAGGAAGAAAATTTAAAATATCGGCATTTAAGCCCTGTCAGACTTTTTCAATCAGAATTAAACATACATGATATTAAAGCCTATGAAATTTTACATCAATATAGCGAGTTTAATCAAAATCGTTAGATTTGTTTTTGAGAAAATTGTAAAAAGGTTGTAAATGCATGGGAATGCAAGTAGGACTTCCGGTCAGCCAATTTTAGTGATAAAGTTGCTGTAACATCTCGGGTTTATAGTTGTCTTAATTAAAAATTTTCAGTTTCATACGAGTTATGGTTTATGCGCTAGACTTACAACACACACACACAGACCTTTTTTCGGGTCTTGGTCATTTGGACTCAAAGACCCTGAAACGTGTATTTCCATCGAAAACTGGAATTCGAAAATTTTCATGATCGCAATATTTTCCCTTACTTTATATAGTAAGTGAAAGTAAAAATTATAATACATAACATTATTTTCTTCTCATAAAAATTTTTAAAAATATCAAAACTATGATGTTTCATGTAAAAATTTATAAAACAAAACTAAACTGATGATGATGATATTTTGACTGTGAATTTTGGCAAATATCTTTCAAGATGATGCAAGGAATGTCGATTGCCAGTCTTGGAAATCATGCAGCATTGATTCCGTGGGTATTGGATGTGTAGGAACGATCTTTTACCTTGGAAGGCTTTCCTTCAGAAATTCTGAAAGTGTCATGGAACAAGAAGGGAAATCCTGAACCATGGCAAAAATATGAAAAAAAGCAGAGCAAGTCTTTCTCACCATCTGTGAATAATGTCAAAGATGAGTCTCTAGCTCCAAAATATTAGGATGATTTTACCGATAATAGAAAACAAGGATAAACTGAGAAATATCATAGTTTCATTTTTTTTTTTTTAAATATTTATATGAAACATCATAGTTTTGATTGTTTTTAAATTGTTTATATGAAGAAAATAATGTCATGTATCATATTTGATAAATATTTATAATAAAGAAATTAAAAGAAAATACCAAAGTTAACTATAGAGCTGAGTTCTAGACAAATGAAAATATCAAACCAATTCATTGATAATTATGTGGCAACCTTAAAAGGAAAGAAAAATAATGTTACTCGAATTCAATAGATGCAAAACCAAAATTATCAATTCAACTTTTCGAAAAATGTTTTGTACACTGATGAAACAAAAATGAATATTATTTCTAATCTGAGAAATATAAAACTTACAAAAAAATAAATAAAAGTAAATGTTTCCTTGCAGAAGAAACGATAAATCAGAAAACAAATTAGAACTGGAATTTAAGCCACCTTTCATCAATTATTGCCTGTTAAGACCTGTATACAAGTTGTACTTTTGCTAACAGTCTAGTTTGTGCTTATTTTTAAATTAGTGTAATTTGTGAGGGTTTTTCATCCTAAGTCCAGATTTCTACCAGTAAGTATAACTCGAAGGATAGTTAAAATGTTTCATTTTTCTTTTATATTGCCCTAGTAAATAATAGATAACATGGATATGGTAATACCTGCGGTAAGCACCAGTCCGATAAGACAGACTAGCACGGGCCACCAGTGGTATGCGCCACCCTATGAAACAGACTAGCGCAGTTACCGGTTGTACATGCCACCCCATGGGGCAGACTAGTGCGGGTCACCGGTGATACGCACTGGAGTGAACGTGTTAAAACTAAAGAATGACACATAATACAGCTCCACTATCTTCAGGCCTCAATCAATGAGCAACATTAAAAAAAAAAAAAAACTATGACAAAAAATGCGTCAGTTCAATGAGAAAATTACTGAAGATTGGTAGAAAATCACAACTATGTAACACCCAAAAAACTTATACAATCAATGTCAAAGAGACTTGATAGAGTAATTAAAGTAGTCAACAAAATATTAGAGTTTTTCAAACAGATAAAATAGATTAATTATGAATTATATGAAAACTAAAGTTGTATAAATGAAGAATTTAATTTTTGCTCCAGAGCTAGATAGGAGACATTTAGAAAATTACGATCCAAATATGAGACTGCTGACTGCCTTAGGGTTCCATACTATGTCCATATCACTTCACATTGATGACGAAATGGTAGAACTCCTTTCATCCATTCATAGTTCCATGAGTCAATTAGTACCCTATGGCGATTAGGAGCAATTGGTGCTTGAGATTCATTTATATACACCTAAAATTGAAGGTCCAAGTCCAACCATTGTGAGCTAGAGGAGAGCAGTTGGCAAGTAATGTATTCAAACACTAGAGTTTGGTTGTTGAGGAAGAAGGTATCGTAGAAGCAAATATTTAGGACAAATTTTAAAAGAATAACCTTGAGAAAAAAAATAATCTAAATACCCAGGGATCTGGAGATAAGTACACACAGTGCCTAACCCACTAAGAAACTCTTCTCCTTTAACACAAGAATTAATGTTTTATGAGTTGAATTAATATGTGGACAATTTAAACAAAACAAAATATTCATTAGTAAATAGATCAAAGATCCATAAATAGTACAGAAACTGAATTGGAGAAAAAATAAACCATTTTCATGAATAAATAAATTTATTTTAAATTCTGTACATAAATATGATACAAAAGTCAAAACCACAATAAATAAATATAAGTTAGGTCAGTCCACGATCACTTATAGATTATTCTTATTCTTTGGTGTTTGTTTAACAGATAAAAAAAAAAAAATTATTTATTGATATTTACAACTGTATTACATAACACAAAAAGTAAATAAGCTAAAATGTAATAGAAATGAACCAGTTAAATATGTAAAAAAATTAAACAAAAATTGTTTTTTTCAAATAAAATATTTTATCTCATCATTAAAAGTTTGGATTAATGTCAAAAGATTTGAAAAAGATTTATACAGTATAAAATCAATAAACAATTCAACAATTTAAAAAAAAAAATCGTAACACAAGAGACTAAAATAATTTGGTCAATTAAAATATAAATAGCCAAACAACCGAAGTTAAACATTCAAATTACAATTCTTAATTTATATACAAACTTATAAAAATAAAGTCGAAGTTAATTCAAAATCATTTCAAACATGACACGTCATCTAATATAGTTGCAAGTAACTGTTTGTCATGTAAAGCATTTTCAATTTCAGCTTCATCCCACATCAATAATACCTAGAAAAATTAAAAAAGTATTGAAAGCACATTTGAAATTTAAAGAATACTAACACTATTTAAAGAATAGGAATAGGAAAAATAGTAAGTGCTACTTATGGCAAGCAAGAATAAGCACAGTAAATGATGCGGACAGGAATGTCTGGGACAGAATGATTAAGCAGGCCAAGGATAGCTTCAATGCATCTGTTGCATCAATAAATAAACAATTCTTTAGCGTAAAAGTACAGAAGGAAAACTTTTTTTAAAGTTTAAAATTAAACTTTTTTTTTTTTCAATATATAATTTTAGTTATGAAAATTGGAAGTACAATCTGCACCCCTTTAAAAATTAAAATTACTCCTGGTCTACATTAGTATTTGTAGTAAAGTGTTTCTACTGATACATTAATTAGAAATACTTAACTAGCAGTTTGGAATGGTATGGTTCTATTTTGATAAGACTACTTGCTACACATGTTTATTTCTAAATGGCTCACAAAAATATTTTGGAAACAAATCGTTCCCATCTGATCCTAATAGAGATGGTAATGTCAAGTGTCAATTTCAGAACACTTGTTTGAAAAACTTAGTAAACATATTTCTTTACAAGAACAAAGAACTAAAGCCAACTTACTAGGCTGAAACTAAACTAAGGACTAATGATTTCAAAGCCAGTATAAAAAAAGATAATTCGAGACTCTCCAAAATATTTTTTTCAGGCACCTCTCAGAAAAAATAAGAATAATAAGTTAAGAAATTTTGGCCAAATAGTGAGTGAATAGATGAGAATACGTAGTACAAATAAGTTTTGTACAATAAATAAACAAGTTTCAAAGGATAGCAATTTAATCTTTTTTTTTTTTTTTTTTAAATATCCTTCAAAGGTATTAACTCGAATACTTTATATATATATATATATATATATATATATATATATATATATATATATATATATATATATATATATATATATCAAAGATATGTCATACCTTGGATAATCTGTTTCTTGTTTTCCCTTGAATTTTAATGGCTCCTCGTGATTCTACTAGTTCAGTAAGTCCTAGAAACTCTGATATTTCAATTGCAGTCATGTTTTTTTTGTTACAAACTTTTTTATAAACATCATGAAGCTAAAACAAAGAAAGAAAAAAAAGAGATCAGAGAAGAAATTCGAAAACATTATTCCAGCTCCTTAAACAATATAAATGACAGCAGTATTGAAAAATTCTTAGCATTATACAAAACTTACCCTTCCAACAGTAATTTCTTTACATTTGGAATTTTTCTTTATTAAAATCATGGTACATATCAACATTTTTGATGTAAAGGAAAACTTTCGCCATTTTCTGAATCTGTAGAACCAGATAAGGTACTGGAAGTCCCATAAACATTATTAACTACTAAAAGAACATCCTGTAACGAAACTTGTTTACTGCCTGTAACACAAAATATTTTAAAATTAATACAGAACAAATTACTTTAAAAGTTTAATTTACAATGATTACAAAAAAAAAAAATAGTTAACTACAAACCACAACAGACAATTTCATGAAAAACTAAATGGACACCCCAATAAAATCATTGAAGAAATGGCTAGGTCTCTGATGCCTGCAAAATATATGGAGGAGATGGGCAAGTGACCTAAGAGGTAGTAACTTTAGCAACCCCAAAGGCACACGGTGCCACTTTGGTTAGAATGAAATTTAAATGAAAAATAAAACATTAATTCTGGGACCAAAATCCCCTTAGATCAAAAACAGTTAAATAAATAGGTGCATATAGTGAGACTACTATCTAATATAATTTATGTAGTTTTATACATTACGCATACATATAGACATATGGAACACAAAAAGAACCTATCAGTTTTTTCACTTTAATTTGATTAATATCTATGTCTCATAAATAAAAATTATCAAATGCACCCAATTGCAGGTGATGAATACTATTTCTTTATTGATCTCACATGCATTACTTAATATCTTTGCTGAATTAACACATTCCTTTTTGTAATAATTCCTCTCTTCAATCCAGACCTTATTTCTAGAAGTTAGCTTTCAAATCTGCAATTAGCACTAAATTATCTGGAAATATCTACAACCCATGAAAGGTCTCAGGTTCAGTACATATAGAAATTAAAACTGTTTTACGGTCAACGCCCGTGGAAGGAGGTGATTGGGCTTAAACCAACAGGGTTCCCTCCAAATTTTGGGTACCCACTTTATTGAGGCTGGGTGTGCCCCAGGAGGGTCTCCGTACCCCAGGGTCGCTCCACAGCTGAAATAACAGAATAAATAATTCTGCCTCAGCCAGGGTTCGAACCTGGAACCCAGAGAACAACAGACTAATGCTCTATCCACTAGACCATGCGGCACCCTCAGAAATATAAATGCTTGCACCAAAATAGGGATAAGGTTTCTAAAATAATTAAAGTTCTTCTGAATTAGACCTTAAGAATCTTCTTCTTCATCAAAGATGTGAGACACACCTACGCGGTCCTGTGGCAAGGATATTGTCTACAATTGCTATAAAGAGACGGGGACAACTTAAGTTGCTACTTTTCTTGACACCATTGTATTTAAAAAATATTGGACTAAGTTCAATTTAAATAATGAAATGAGGTGTAATGCTTATTTTTCAAAGTGATTATGTGATATAAAAACTGTGGAAAGAATCTCAAGAAGGAAATACATAATCTTACCTTTGCCATCTGGGAACAAGAAATAATGCCAATAATGGACAAAATGAATTATATGCCCATTACATAAGAAAGGAGATCGAGTAGAGTGCAGAAACTAATGTGGAATAGTAATATTTTCATGTGCCTACAAAGTGCTCTCAACCATCTTTTTGGAAAAACTTGTTCCTCATGCAGAAAGAGAGATAGACGAGTCACCAAGCAGCGTTCAAAAGATGTAGATCCACTATTGATAAAGCGTTCACTCTTCAATTGTTATTGGAGAAGAATAACGAATATAGGATTATTACTCACCATCTCTTTGTGGGTTTTAAATCAGCCTACTACAGTGTATCCTGGCCAGAGTTGTACCAGGCATTGGAAGAGATGAATCTCCCTAAAAAGTTGATACATCTGGTTCGAACTGTGCAGTACGCATTGATCAAGACCAATCTGAGCCATTTGACACAAACTGCTGAGTAAGGCAAGACAATGCCCTTGCCTGTCTGTTATTCGGTTGAAGCAGGATAGAAAACTGTGCCTGAGTCAGGCATCCAACTTTAGGCCACCCTATTCTACAACACGGTTCGATTCAGTTACTAGGTTAAGCTGATGCTTTGGCACTATATTCAGATCAGAACGAGCCTTAAGGGAGTCATTTTTGAATCTGGAAAATGCTGCCAAAAAATTCAGACCCATTGCCATTGAGAATAAAACAAAATATATGAACATTAGAGATTGCAGATCATAAAATGGCACTTTTAATGCTGGACTGTATAGGTTTGAGAAGGTGGTAGTTAGCTTGGAACCGAAGGGATATGCGCAGAACAACATTTTGCAAGAGATCAACAGAACGATAGGTGCTGTTAACAATTGCTGCTATGGTCTGGACAGAAACATTTCAGAAGCGGATTCCTCTCGAACCGGATAGAGATTAACTTGTACAAGATGCTGGTACCTTTAAAGTAATATACTTATGGGTCAGAGGGAAGGGCCTTCACCAAATTGGACGAAGACAGACTTCTGGTTTTCAAAGTAGTGTGCTCACAAGAATTCTTGGGCCTGTAAGAGAGGGTACTGCTTGGAGAAGAAGAAGGAATACAAAGATATCAGACTTATTCAATGACATGGATATTGTCAAATTCATCAAAGTTGGAAAGACTCCGCTGGACTGAGCATGTGGAGAGGATAAGCGGCAGTGAGATTCCCTGAAAGGTACTTGTGGAAAAGCTACACAGCAAGAGACAAGTTGGAATACTGAACATAAGGTGGCTAAAGCTGCTAGCACGGATGAGGGGTCCTTTTTAGTACCCAAAATTGGAGAGGTGCAGCAGCAGATCGGATGAACTGAAGGAAGCTGTTAGAGCAGCCCCAGGCCCGGTAGAGCTATAACTATAATGATGATGATTATATGATTAATTTAGTGTTTTTTTTTGTTGTTTTTTTAATAATACTTATTATACTTATAAAAGAAGGTGCCATTTCACTTGATTTTCTGGTCATCCCACTATCTCAAAAATGATATGGTGGTGAAAGTGAAATTTTTCCTGGAGATTGGTCTTACTGTATAGATGTGCAATAAGGCTGGGTTTGGAAAAATCGGTTCTTAAAGTGGTTAAAAAAAATATTTTTCTTAAACGTAAACAAAATTGGTTTTCGAATAATTGAAAATCTATACATATCCTGAAAAGCTTGTAAGTACTCATTTGAATGACAATCAAATTTTTAACTGCATAAAAGCAAAATCATAATAATCTGACATATATTAGCAAAGATACTAAGATTTTATAACGAAATATATTTAAGCATATTTCGCATCATATCAATGTTTTGTTTCTAGGGACCCATAGACACATGTTAAATTTGTATTAGTTTTTATAAATTTATTTAAGGTGAGTAAAGACATAGTAGGAATTATTTCTGAATTATAAAAAAACAAATCCAGTTGTTACCTGGAAATTGAGGGAAAAATTGGTTTTCGGTTTAAATATCTGCTAATCGCCTCCTTGCTTGGCCATAAAACATTAAGGATTCCTTTATTAGTTTTGTTAGTTTATTTATTGAACATCACATTTTTTGCCATTTTCATGATATATCTCAGCTACTGTAGTGGGATAGTGTTTATGGGATTTACAAGATACCCTAAACGTTCTGACATTAGAGATGCCTTAATGATGGGCTAAAGTATCATGATAGACACGATGTAATAGTTTAAACAGTGATGCATACCTTCACTGTAGGTTCCATTTTGGTTCAGGTTGGTGTTTCATAGAGTGGTAGAAGCAGTGCTTGCCGGGTTTAATAAAAAAAATTAGACGGTCTGGGTTTAGTACATCTTATTTGAGATTTTTCCACATTTTCGGGAAATCACTTGGAGAAGCTGGATAGGAACCAGGAAGGTCTCCCTACCCCAGGGGCACTCCACAGCAGCAATCATAAAAATAAATAATTATACTGCCACAACCAGGTTTTAACTCAGAATCCGAGATCAGTAGTCCTGTACACAACCACAAAATAGATAACCGCAATTAAACTACATGGGACAAGGAAACTAAACCAAGAAAGTCGAGAGTAAAAGATCTCTTGTGTAAAACCTTTAAAGAAATGATGTGAAAGATTATAGGTACTCAATCGAAAGGTAGTCAAATTTCTTACCACATGAATGCAAAACCACCTTAATCTGATTGGTATTACCAAAAATAAAAATATTAAAGCATATCAGACTATATCCATGGTTTTTGTGCACCATGGAAACACTTGCAACTGTTCTGGCCATTTTACAATGAATTTTAGTGGATTAAAAAGTTGTTTTTTTTTTTGGACTTGAAAAAATCATTCATTGAACCTAATTTTAAATCAACCAAGCAACACCGCGGGGTTACAGCTAGTTATTGTATAATACAAAAATACATTCAGTAAATGTGAAAAATGATTATTGGCTTCATAGAGGCGTGAAACTACCCAGTGGTGGCACTTCAATGTTAATTAAATTTCAAATTAATGACACCAAAAAAAAATTCACTATGGTTTTTGGGGCTTATAATAGTAATACCTTTTCAATGCATGAAATATAAGAGGAAGGGTTGTGATAAATTTCATAAATGCTTGTAAACATAAATATGTTTCAAGGTCTCCTGTGCTCAAATAAATTGGTCACAATGACACCAACAGCCAAAAAACGTGTGAATGATGATACCAAGATTAAACAAAAACTTACTTTCAGATTTACTTTGAGTGATTTCAAGGACCCTTCTTCCAATGTCTAATGCTTTGCGTAGATCTCCTGAAACAGCTGCAACCTTACTGGCAAGAAGTTGAAGGGCTCCTCCTTTTAGAACATCATCTACTCCACCCTAGAAACACATAGGAAATACACTTAAGCTATGCTATAAAATAAATTTTATCTAGATCCTCTGATACTTGAGAGGTGTTTAACAAAGGTTTGCATAAAGAATGTATCTCAGGCTCAAAACAAACTGCAGTCAAAGACAACACTTGTTTCAACTGTACATTTCACTTTATCTTTACTTTAATTAAAACCTGATTATTTAATATCATCTGTAAGGATTATTTTATATAATTTAACAGAACGCTAAACAATAATAAATAAATGCCTTGGCTTGGCGCTGTATTCAATTCAGAAACAAAAGCTTTTCAAAGACTGTGTAAAAACCTATGCAACTCTTTTTTCTTAACCATGCTCATAGAACTTCCATAGAGATGAAAGATCCACAAGAATCCTTTAATGGTCCTGTCCAATGGAAGCTAGTTATTGATGAACAACTTAACGAGTTGCGGAAACTGTTGAGCATGTGGTCATGGCCACTTCCGCATTCAGATTTAAGAGCCACTTTGATGAAAACCACTGGAATTTAAGTCCTCACTGCCGTGGATTTTTCTCAATAGGTGAGAATCTGTAATTAACAAGTAGGAGAAGGCCCTGCTCATGGCAACATTTAAGCCAAGTTTGGAACTAAGTGACAGAAAAACTCTACACGTAAGAAGATGAAGAGAAAGAAAATTAATGAAATCAAGCTGTGTACACATCTCATATGAAAATTGTATATTACAATCCATTTATGATATAGTCTTAGCCAATTATTGCAAACAAATGTAATACCCTCTATGCAAGGAAGGGTAAAAATTAAAATAAATGATATATCTAAGTTTAAAGTAAACATTAACTAAACATAGTATATAACATATATCATAAGACGCATGATAGGCAACACACAAAATATAAAGCCCACAATACTCAATTGCTTGCGAAAATGAATGACTACTGCTAGAGACAAATAACATCAGTGGCTATAATTAACTAAGGTTTTTAACCCAAAGAATAGTTAAATCTATGTAAAACATAATTACCTCTTTTAATCTATCAGTCAATATTTCACAAATTTCTTCCCTCGAATATGGTGGAAAATTAATCAATATTGGTAATATGTCCAACTTAGCCTCCAGTCTTGGCAGAATCCTATCGGTTAAATCGAGAGCATTTGCAATTCCGACAAGGACAAGATTTGATTTGTACAATAAAGGCCACTCAAAGATTGTATATAAAAGAGTTTGCTTTTTACTTTCCAACTGATCCATTTCATCAAGTATAAGCATTCTAGAAATAAAGAAACATTTATAAAATTACTAAGCCAAATTTTTTAATAGCATCCAAGTTGCACAGTAACTAAATACTTAGCATGCAAGCAAACATATTAAACTAAAACAAAATGTTTCACCATTACTGCAATGTAAATTCTTAACTAGTTAACCTTAATTAAATGAATAAACTAAAACAACAAATTAATAAAATGGAAATGAAAAAAGTTTTATAAGTGTTTTTATCTTACATCATTTTTTGAGTGGACTTAAGATATTTCTGAATAGCATCTAAAATTTTCTTCTCACTAATTCCAACCTTTATTTTCAATTCAGAAGCAATTCTTTTATAAGCAGCATTTGCAGATTTCAGACCAGTACAGTTCACATAGACAATTTTGTAATTATTCGAAATCTAGAGGAATGAAAAAATGATTACACATACAAACAAAACCAGCAATAATAACTAAAAATAAATACACTTACACAACTCTGAGAAATCACATGATTCACACAGGCTGTTTTTCCAGTTCCGGGAGGTCCAGATATATATAGTGTAGTCGACTCCCTTAATTCAAGAGCTTTCAATAAGAGCTCTGAAATCTTAGCAATTTTATCATGGCGTTGGTATAATTTTTCAGGCTTACCAGAATGAAGAACTCGAATAGCTTGAGACAAGCTTTGGTCTACAAAAAGCATGTAAATAAAAAACAAATAATTAGGCAACAAAAACAAGCTACTTTTGTGAATATAAAAATAAATAACATTCAAACAATTAAATAAATCATCAATTTACAGAACTTAATATAAATAAATCTTTCAGAATCAACAATATGTGATTATTGGATAGATGACAATAATTACATAATGGAGATTAAGAAGCTTGGATTAGCAGTCAATGAATATTTACCAACAGTATAAACTATTGGTTGAGACATTTTGAGCCACCTTTCAGTTCTTCATTTGACATATGACATAACAAAATACAATCCTATCTTGATACTTATTATTTTCACAGATTCTAATATATGCTATACTAGACATAAAAAAAAAAACTAATGATCTCTATCTGAACATCTTATCCTACACTATTGAGATCAATTTTTGAAGAAACTAACTTTGACAAGACTTCTAGATACACACCTTCATTCAGATCACCATTTGTTGCTAATCCTTTTGATTCACTTTTAATAGCTTTGGGAGGACTGCAACTATTTTCATTCAAGATTACCTCTGAAATGAATAATTTCTGTTAAATAAACTAAAAAATAAATAAAATCAATTAGCATGCTAAAAATAAGTTTCTTCCGAAAAAATTACCACTACTGCTTCTTTTAGCAGCCTTATCCTTTACGGGAGAGTTGCTTTCCTGATCATTTACAGCAAGATTATTTTCTTTTTCATCATGTTTTGCTTGAAAACGAGTCAAAAATCTCTTTTTAGCTGGAAAAGTTATGGTTTTCTGAACACTCGTCATCGTCTTGGATAAAAATATTAGAGTAACAGGGGGGAAAATGCACTAAATCGCATAAAATGCTAACACAGAGTGTCCTAAAAAATTTGAATAAACTTCCACAAATCTGCTGAAATCAACGATAATAGAATCAACAAGTGAAACGCTGACACTAGGACAGCTGAATCATAAGCGCGGGAAAAGACCAAAGCGGGAAAGGAGAAATAACAACGCTTTGATTGGCCAAACCAACGAGGTTCGTACTATTACAAATTCCTTTAGCCAAACCAATTGAATTAGTTCCTGAATGACAAAAAGAAACGAGATGTCTTTCCGTCTTTGCTTAAAAACAAAGTAAGATGTGTGCAGAAAGTTATTTACATTATAATAGACCACAATTAGAACGAAAAAGATATACTGTATGTTTCCGGCGGCAAAGGAGGGCGATGAAGGAATATAAGAGACATACTCATGGGTGTTTGGGGAGTCAAGGAGTGGCACTAAACATCGGTGGGATAAATATAAATTATAAAAATAATAGATAAAAAATAAAATAAGGTATTAGGCTAAAATATGTAATTACAAAATGTTTTTATTTCCAAGCACATACTTAACTCTTAAATTAATGTGTATAAATAGTATTTGGAACAATTACTTATATTTTCGACCAACACGGCCCCATCCCTAACGATTTATAACCAACTTGTCTTCCTCCCCAAACGAAAATCATGCCTATGCCATTGGTTTTTCATATACAAGATAGGTGGCATATATGTGGTCTTCCACTACAAAAATTTATTTATAAAATGTTCCCATATTTTAATAAAAAATCCAGTTTAAGCACTCAGAACAAACTAATACTACATAAAACAGTCATACATGCCCAGGTCTGTTATGCATTGCCCGTCTGGAGCTCGACTTGCAATACCAATTATAAAAAAATAGAAACAATACAAAATACATGTATGCGAATCATCAACAACTACCCACGATATACTAAAATTTTAAAAATGCTCTTTGAACTAAATATTCCAACATTAAAACAGTATATCTACACAGTAACCCACAACTATTTTGATAAAACCACAGCTTCTGAAAACCCATTAAAACTAGAAATTGGTAATTAGAACAAAACATCACTAAAGCGCTGCACGTACAAAAGAACCAAACATGTACTTTTAAATTAATATTGTAATTTATATTGTGTAGGGTTTTTTTTTTTTTTTTGGTGTTACCTTTCCTACTGTCTTAAAAAAAAAAATTGTGTGAGCATTTGTAAATTCAAAGGATGATTGAAACTCTGTTATCATGAAAAAAGGTCCACTAAAATCATGAAACCAAACATATTTGTATTTAGTGTACATTGTAAATATTATTAAATAAATAAAGTTTCTTTCTTTCTTTCTTCTTTCTTCACTACCAACACCTTTATTTTACCGGCCCGTGCTCGTCATAATCGTTGGTAGGTAGGAAAATAGTCTGTTAGTTGCTATCCTAAGTTTTGGCGATAGAAATATGGAAGCATCCAAATACTTGCAGGGTTTAGGCGCTACTATCTCGAGTTAGCGATTTGCGCGAGTTAGCCGGACCATATCAACTTCCATGAATATATTTTAATAATTTCACCAACGATTTTCACATAAAATTACAGCACAAACTAGTAAATATAAGTGAGAGAAAAAAAAATGCACCTCTACAGCCCATATAGTGTCTTAGGTTCAGTGCTTATCGAGGTTCGTACTGTTTCATGGCCAACTGTCGTGCTAAGATGTGATTGGGCCTAGATCACGATCAGCTACCTGTTCTTTCCCCCCAGTTTTTGTGTACCCACTCTAAAAAAGCTGGGTGTACTTCAGGAAGGTCTCTATATCCCAAGGTCACTCCATGACTGAAACAACATAATTCTGCCACAGTTGGGGTTCGAACTCGGGGTCCGGAAAAAAACACTATACTATTGATCTATTCACTAGACCGCACTGTTCCCTAAATATAAGTGAGACTTATAAATTATTTATTTCATTCAGGTGATATTCAACTAAAATTTCAACAAGGTCCTAGCAAGAAGTGTTATATTTACAGAAAATATTCTCCACTAAATTTTTTTCTTAGCCTCGGAAAATGTTGGGCTGTGGTCGGATTTGATTCCTCTTCTGGTGGTCACTTCCGCTACATTGCATGGGCTTTAAGAGGGTTCTGATGAATAGGGATTGCTCTTACTTATTTAGCAACAGTTCATTCCAATCAACAGCTACTTCATATTGAAATAATATAATGCTATCAACAGCTTCCTATGGTACAGGCTATTCGCAGACAAAAATTAAGCACATCTTTAAGTCGACTTTTCTACCTATCTATCCTTTTTAGAGATCCATATTATTCTACATTTGAAAAAAATTTTCCATAAATAAAAAGCATAAATACCGAAGCGTACAAAAAGGCTGTTAAAACCTCCAAAAATTGATTAGGATTAATAGCTCTAATTCATCTTTTAAATATCATTAATAAAACCGCACGATGAAGTGCATGTGGTCTCTTTTTTAGATAATCTCGCACTCAAAAAAAAAAATAAATAAATAAATAAAGTTTATGGATGTTTCATTAAAGGAATGACGTTTTTCTTGAATAAAATTATGAACAAATCATTTTCTCCTAAAAGAAAACAAATTATTTTCGCTGTATGGATCGAGATAATAAAATAAATTTAAATAGATATTAATTTGCTTAACAATTGCAAGTTTATTATAAGAAATTTGTCATGTATGTAGATCAAAGATCGTAGTAATAGTCGTTCGTATCTAAATTCATTTTCATCTAAAAGATAGCTTTAGAATTGCATACGAAGTGCTTTGAGTTAAGCGTTCTTGATGGAGCTAGATTTTGTTTGTAAACATTTACGCGAACATGACGGCTTTTTGAATGGTATTATTTCTAATCTCAAGTTATTTGGAATTAATACTGTTATTAAAGTTTAAAGATTTTCTAAAAGGTGTCTAAATGGCCGTCAGTTCGCTCTATACCCTCCAACATGGAGGGTTTCTTCAAAAGAGTTAAGTTTTAGTTTCAGGTGTGAACTGCATTTTTAGTTTATCAAAATGAATGTCCCAGGTACAAGTGTTATTAAACAGCTTCCTCCTAAAGATCTAAGAGCTGAACTCAGATTATTCATAGCTGGTGTTGGTAAACCATCAACTGGCAGCCCTCTGGAACTTATCAGAAAGGGTTTTTCACTTTTAAAATCTCTCCCAGCTTCTAAAGATGCAGTACTGGAGTACTTTGGATCGTTTTATGAAAAGTCCGTAGCGAATTATTTAAAAAAAATAGAGGTTTGTTACTTTCTGTAATATTTTCCCCCCTGAACTTAATTCATTATGTTCTTAATCCTGTTTTAATTATCTATTTATTTAGAATGGAGGTAATCAAGATCCATCATCTGCATCATTTGATCAAGGGGACAGTATTTTAAATGAAATTCATTTATCATTGTATAACTTCATATCTACAAACCCTGCTGGTTGGAGAATTATTTTTATTAAGTGGTCCTTAAGTTTATTAGGTTTGAAAATGTTCTTATTTTATATATGTTTTAAACGATACTTATATACTATCTGAATCATAATGAATCACAGGTACTATATCGACTAAGTATGCTGATCGAGGTAGGGCACCAGTTAATGGTTCACTGAGTGATAGCCTTCAACAATGGTTGTCATGCAGAGCCACCAGATCTTTGATTGATATTAACAATCACTGCATAACTTTACTTGAGTCACATGAATGTTTTGAGCCAATTATATTCTTGTTAGGTAATTATTGATTCATCTTTAATTTATTATTTTATTTTATTAATTAATCCAATTATTTTTTTTTATTGATCTATTTAATAATATATTCTTGAGAAATAAGTGTACAGGAGTTTTTTTTAATATTTTCTTCTTTAGTTGGTTACATCTTGCTCTTATATACCTACCTACAGGTATTTTTATCAATGCTAACAAAATGAAATTAATGAAATAATTTTTTCAAATCCGCATAATTAAGAGTAATCAAACTTAAAACTTTAGTATTTAAGCCTGTCAGACTATTTCAAACAGAATGAAACTTTCGTGATATTAAAGCTCACTAAATTTTACAAAGATATAGCGAGTTTAATAAAAATCGTTTGTGCATTTTTTTCTGAAAATTTTATAAAAAAAACAAACAAAATTCATGGCATTAAATGGGTCTTCTGGTTCATAGATTTTGTTGAAAATGTTGTAGTAATATCTCTGGCATGTTCGCTTGAAAGCTAAACAATTTCATTTTTATAGAACTTGTCGTTTTTAAGCTGGACTACCCCCATACACTCACCCAGACCTTTTTGTCTAGTACTTGGCCATTTGGACTCTGAGTATCCTAAAACTTGTATTTCTAGTGAAAACTGGAATTTAAAAATTTCACAATGCAATACTTTCCCTTACTGTATATTTCATATCTAGGCAAATGAAAGATAAAAATAATATCCTGATGATCACTATAACTTATTTCTTTAGAATATTATTTATAATTTAGGTTATAATGTATTGGTTATAAAATTTATTTATCAGTATTGATTTATTTTATTACTACTCTAAGTTTAATAATCACATATTTGTTTCTTCGCTTTAATCTTCTTCTTTCCTTCCTCTCAAAGCCTTTCAGCATAGAGGAGCCTCTACCCACTGGAGCCAGCCCTCTCCATCTTGAGCCTTTTGCTTCATTTGGTCAAGAGTCATTACTTTTTCCTTTCCCAACCAGGCAACATAGTCAATGCACTGCGTCCTGGAGCCTCCATTATTTTTCTTAAACTTTTTAAGAAAATTTTTTAAAAAAATTTTTAATAAATTCTCTATTAAATTTTTCTTGGTTCACGGTTCTCATTCATTCTGCACACAAACCCAAACCACCTTAATTTGAGCCTCTGTAAGGTTGTTTTCAATGATCATATGGCCTCTCTTATGGTTTCATTTCTTATCCTGTCTCTTTGTGCCTTGCCTGCCACCCTAACCCTAAACTCACTTCGATAGCGGTGATACAGCTAATATATTTGTCTAATATCAGCCAACTTCAGGGCCTTAAAGTAGGGTTAGTAGAAGGACAGCTTAGTATATGTAGAGCTTGACCTGTTTTTGTGACCTCTCTTTTGCCTACTATAGTGTTGACGTTCTGATAGTATATTTTATTCGCCTTGGTAATTCTGCTTGACACTTCTTTGTCAATGGTGGCAGTGTTACTAACCATGGTTCCGAGGTATGAATATTAATCAACTGCCTCAAGCTCCTCACCCTTACAGAACAGGTGCACATATTCTTCCTTCCTTGAGATTACTATTATTTTACTTTCAGTGATGTTGATAGCCATTCCATTTCTCAATTATTCTTCATGGCATTCAATCTGAGCCCGCTGCAGTTTTCCTTTATCATCACAAAACAGAACAATATCGTCCGCGAATAGATATGCCTGTGCTTAAATTCCACTTCCCTATTACAGTCCTCTTTATCCTTCTCTTACATATCTTGTGTATTTCATCCATCAATATGATAAAAAGAAGAGGGCTGAGACTGTCTCCTTGTTTAACTCCTAGTGCCCTAGGGAAGGGTTTAGAACACACACCGTTTATTCTTACAATACCTTTTGGGTCTTGATAAGCAGATTTTATTGCTTGAATTAAAGAGCCAGATATATTTTTTGATCTTAGTGCCTCCCCTATGAATACTTGTAGGACTGAGTCAAATGCTGCGTTGAGATCCTGAAAAGCCAGATACATATTTCTGTTGCTATCCCAGCACTTCTTCAGGGCATAAAGACATTGTCCTGTGTCTGCCTACCCGGTCAAAAAGCCGCCTGGTCTTCCTCCAGACCATCCTCTATTAAATGCCTAACTCTGTGTTCCAAAATGGATGTGTACATCTTATAAACCACAGAAGAGAGGCAAATTGGACTATAGTTTGTACAGTTGCTTGGGCTTACTTTTTTATTTGTTTATTTATTTAACGTCACTTTAAGCTACTATGGCTAATCGGACGATGTTACAGTGGGAGTACTAAATTTTGCCTATCCAGGTTTTATTAGGATAGGGATCTTTAACGAGTACCTGACATCACACAAGCTCGGGACCACCTTTTAACATCTCCTCCGAAGGACGGCATAACTAAGGATTTTTAACTCCCATTAAAAAATCCTAGGACCACCTGTAGGTTTCAAGCCGTGACCTTTGGCATCCCTTTTTTGTGAATTGGCATTATAATGTTGAGTTCCCATTCTTGGGGGATCTTCTTACTTTCCCATACCTTTTGAAAGAGTGCTTGTAGAACTTTAACATACTTTAATCTTCTTTGTTATCCAAATGTTTATTTTAGATATAAGTGACATATTAATTTATTGAAACTCAGATCTGTATTAAATACAAAATAGAATAAATAAGTGTGAAAACTATGTTCTTATGACATAACAAACCTGTAGAGAAAACGATTAGTAACAGTTTTATTTTTTTAAAGATTTTGAGATACGTTCCTTTATTTTGTAATAATCTAACAGCAGTGCTGGAACCATTGCACCAATATTATGGTATTTTTTATGTTAATGATGCTTAAACAATTATGGAAAATCAATTCTTTTTAATTTTATATTTGGTAAGAGTTTAAGGAAAGATGATAGAATTTTTTCCTTTTGATTAGAAGTATTTGAAGAATTTAATGCATTTGAATTGGGAAAAAAAGTTTGGAAATTAGAATTTTATGGGGTTACATTCTATTGCTTCATTAGTTATTTTTCCTGTATATTGGGTCTTTTATGGATATGATTCCCTCACCACATCTGCATTTATAGTTTGTTTTTTTGTGCACAGAAGTGGACATGTGAGATCCATCTATTACAAGATATGGTCATCGAAAATTGACTTTACAATCAAAACAGATTGAGCCTTGTGATTCATTTTTTATAATCACAAATAATTTAAGATAAAAAAACCTGTCAAACATTGTTACAAATCTGTAGAGTTTCTAGGCCAAGATCACTCTCAATGGCTCGGTTACTTCCCTTCTTCCCATCCAATGTTTTGAGTGCTCACTTTATAAGAAGATGGGTGATAATTTTTACTAGAGAATTAGATCTATCCAGTATTATGCAGAAATAAATGATAACTTAAATATTTTATGATGGAGAAGTTTGTTAGGGGTGCGGCCATCCAGAATTTCTTGGTTATCACACCCCTAACAAACTTCTCCATCATGTAGTCTCAATGGTCATCTAAAACTACATCATTAACTATTTTATGTAAAAAGTTTTCTATTTCCCCTCTCAATTTTTTGTTTAAAGTTATAATAAATGTTCTTTATTCTTCTATTGTTAATGTGAAACAGAGTGATGTATAAAGGATTTAATTCTATATTTTGTTTTGAGATCCTTCTTCAGTACATGTGTGTTTATTTGTTTTTTCACTGAATTGTTCTAGATACATGTGTGATGCATAGCCCTCACTTCGATTGGGTTGTTGCCCAAGTTGGAGGTAGTTTTCCAAATATTGTAATCTCAAGAGTTCTTATAGCTGGTCTTCAGGATTTTGCACAAAATCAAGGATCTACTAATGTAAGAGATTTCACAAGGAACTCGATTTTTTCAAAAGTTTTAAAAACTTATATTTGTGTTTATTTACTTTACCTTACTTTTACTTATTGCAGACTCCAAAAATTAAGTCAGTACTTGACATACTTATACATCTGGCTGGTTGCCACCAAGACGAAATTTTTGCTGCTTTCAAGGAAATATTTAATGTATGTTTCATTTTGATTATAGTTATGTTAGTGTAGTTTTTTGTTTATTTTAATTATTTATCTTATTTTCATGCCTGCATTACTGATTTTGCTTAATGTAAGGTTTGTGATATGGATTTTCAGTGTACTAATTTATTACCCTTATTTATTTTTACTTTTTAAAATGTTTTGTCCTGTTTTATTTCTTAGTGGACTTTAGATCCTGATGTACCAGCTGATGACAGAGGTGGACCTGTTGAAAAAAAGGCAGCTGTGGCATACCTTCTGACTCTAGCTTCTAGATCATCTGTATTATTGACATCACTATGTGACGTAGCTTTGGAATTAAGTAATGCTAATCACTTTAATTTTTAATACACATTGAGCCCAGTTTTAGATTTGTAAGTTCTTTTTTCAATTCAATTACTTCTGTATTTATGTTGATTGTGGTTAGAGACAAGATCACAATAGCTTTCTCAGATATTAAAAAGCTTCATTTATTGTGCCAAATATTTATCCATTCTTGCATCATCAGAGTATTGTTATATTTGTCAGAATTTGTGAGATAGAAAAAGACAATTAAACACTTTACCAATCAGGGACAAAGGAAGTTTAAACATTCAGTCTAGATGAATTGAATAGCGGAATATTAAAAGGGCAGCTCTCCACTTGAACCAAATTTAAAAGCCTTATTAACATTTTTTACTTAACACTCGGATAAGTTATAGGTTTAAGTTTAGATCGTTCTTTGATACTTTAAAATCTTTTATTGAATGTATCTTTCTTCATTAACACTAGGTTTAAGAACATTGCTTATATACTTCTCTCTATGAACATATGTCAATTTGACGCATTAACGAATACATATAACATACTTATAAAACAATATAATTATATACTATAAGGAAAATATGAGATTTATATTTATGAACATTATTCCTTATTCAATAATTTTATTATGCATTATTTCAATTTCTACATTTATTTCGCCCATCTCACTCTGACATCAATTGATATTCTGTGTTTCATTCTTTCCTTTATTGGTTACCAGCAAAAGTTGTTATCGCTTATTTCGCTTGAGATAACAATATCGGATAACAGATAGGTTACATTAATATTTATTATTGATGTGATATTTGCATGTTTATTCAAATAGGTATACCACATAAAGTCATGTCAACACTTTAGAAAAATTTGACTTCTATATATATTTTCCTTAATCAATGAATAAAAGTCATTAAAAGATATAAAATAAAAATGCAAACAAGTTTTGCAATTCATCTTATAAATATTGAAATACATCTAAATGATGTGTCCTGTAAACCTAGTGTTAAAGAAAGCAACACAGGAGAATGAAGATAGATTAACTTATATATTCTTCTCTCTTCTCTTCTCTCTCTCTCTCTCTCTCTCTCTATATATATATATATATATATATATATATATATATATATATATATATATAGATAGATAGATAGATAGATAGATATCAAGTACAAACATATAAAATACATGCTATTTTTGTCTTAAAAAAACATAAGAGCTAGAAACATATCAATATGAATTTTAAAATCATTATAATGCAGATCACTTTTAAGTATATTTAAGATAATGGTTTTTGTTTGTTACAGTTACTCCTGAAATATGTGAAAAACTGATTCCTTTTGGAAAACATTGGATCCCCTATTGTAACAATCGTCAAGCTCTTTTTAATTTAGTTGTACATTTGATAATATCAATAAATGACAAGGCTGATGAAATATTTACCCAACTGTTATTACCATATGCAACCTATCAAAACAGTGAGATTAGTGGTGTTGCAGATGAAATCTTAGGTTTGTACATTAGGATGGAATTATATCTAACAAATTTTGTTTTCATTCATAGGAATGCAGATTTCTGTGATTTTAAAATTCTATTCATACTCTGTTGAGTTTATTTAACTCAGTTTAATCTTGATTAATTTTTGCAATCCTTCATTACTAACTCTTTTTCTTGAACATTAACTCTTTGATGAAATAACATTAAAGCTAAAGTTTTTATGTTATGTTGTTTTAAACTTTACTTTTATATGTAAATGTCTTTTATTTGTGTGTTTGATAGTGAATAAATTTATAAATAATTTTTCTTGTCATTTTTTAAGCGTTGTTACTCAAAGAACTGGATATTTTATCAAGAGGGAATACATCCAAAATCCCCTTCTTAGATTCTATTGGGAAAAATAAAGACGAGTTGCTGCAATTAGTCTTATCTGATAAAGAATTATTTAGATCTTCAGCTGTTTCTATTATATGTTTTATGGGTAACTATATTTTTAATTTATGTTTTTATTTTATTTTACTTGATGAATTGTTTTATTCTTTATTTGCTTTATTTTAGGTCACCAAAATTTTAACGTATTACCAAAATGTGTTGCTCATGTTATGTTACATTCCACTAAAGACGAACATTTAGATGCAGTAGTGAAATTCTCACAGAACTATACTTATAAGGAAGTCTTGGCTCCTGCGATTGGTGAAGCAATAAATCAAGAAAGTATACTAAAATTAGGACATTTATGGGCAAATTTAATTAAATTATCCAAGTAAGTATATTATCAACTGTACATTTAGAGTTTAAAACACATTTCCAGATAAAATATTTATAAAGTATTAATTTTTGCAGATGGGAATCTAGTGGTACATTTATTGCTCTACCTGTTATGGAATCGGTTTATAATAATCTTCATTTAATAGCCGTAAAGCTATGTGATGAAAAAGATGTAAAAATAGCTTTATCGATGGCAGAATTGATTTATAAGCCAATAGTGGAGCACAATCGTCAGCCTAAAGTTCGATTAATAAGGGCTCTGACTGATGCAATGATATCATTTTTTTATCTTTATACTATGCAATCAGGTAATTGAGTTATGAATGTAATCTCTTATATGTTTGTCTATAAAATTTATATTTCCAATATGAAATGGCAATAGTGTGTGTGTGTGTGTGTGTATCAATAAAAATATAATTTTATATACTAATATAATAGAATCAATACTTATTCCGATTCACAAAAAAGGACCGAGGTCGGATTGTAACAACTATCGTGGGATCTCTCTTCTCCCAGTATGCTATAAAATATTCTCGTCAATTCTAACTAGTCGAATCACGGAATACGCTGAGGAAATTATCGGAGATTACCAATGTGGTTTTAGGCGGAATCGCTCGACTATAGACCAAATATTTTCCTTACGTCAAATATTAGAGAAAAAATTGGAATACAACGGTGTAGTCCATCAACTTTATATCGATTTTAAAAAGGCTTATGATTCAATAGACCATCAGAAGCTATATAACATCATGATTGAACAGGGAATACCTAGAAAGTTAGTAAACCTAGTAGAGATGTGTTTGTCGGAAACATTCCATAAAGTTAGAATCGGTCATAATTACTCCGAGAGATTTGAGGTGCGATCGGGTTTGAAACAGGGTGACTCCCTTTCACCTGTGTTATTTAATATAGCTTTAGAATATGTCATAGAAAAGGTGATGTGTACCGAGAAAGGCTTAAATATGGGTGACAAGATTCCGGTTTTGGGGTATGCCGATGATCTGGTACTGCTAGGTGAAGACACGGAAACCATACAACTAAATACAAGTGTGTTAATAAAAACCGGTAAAGAAATAGGACTCGAATTAAATACCGATAAAACGAAGTATATGATTAGTAGCAGAAACGGTGTCGATCTTGGTGATATTGATGTATCAGGTCATACTTTTGAACACGTAGAGAAATTCAAGTATTTAGGTTCAATTATAACTAGAAAAAATGAAATCCAGGAAGAAATAAAGTCCCGATTAAAGGTGGGAAATGCGTGTTATTATTCAGTTGCTAAGTTACTTAGATCGCGGCTTCTATCTAAAAACTTAAAGATTAGAATTTATAAAACTATTATTCTTCCAACGGTTCTTTACGGATGTGAAACGTGGCCGCTTACTTTAAACGATGAACAACGGCTTAAGGTTTTCGAGAATAAGGTACTGCGTAAAATATTTGGTCCGAAGAGAGATGAGGCCACTGGGAGTTTAGAAGGTTGCACAACGCGGAATTGCGGAGTTTGTACCCTGTGAATATAATTGAGTTGATAGCATCGCGGAGACTCAAATGGGCGCGTAAAGTTGTTGGGCTTAGTGAGGAACGGATTCCGAGAAAGTTGGTATTCGCTGAACCGACTGGTAGGCGTCCGAAAGGTAGGCCGAAGCGGAGATGGGAGGATTGCATTAAGGCTGATCTCGGGAGCTTGGGCTTGAATGGTGAGCATTGGACGATTCTCTGTAGGCGGAATTTGGTGGTATCGGCATCGAACCTTCGGGTTCGCTAAGCCTATTATTATTATTATTATTATACTAATATAAAGATAATATGTGGATGTTAGGATGTTTAGGTGGTATATTAGGTTTTTCTTTCATTTTTATTACTAATTTCCAAGGATCAGGAAAATATGTAAATCTGAGATTAGCATTGTATATGTAGGTAAGGAAAAGGAGGGTCTTTATAGGAAGTAGTTTGAGGATATGGGATATGATTAAAACATGGTCTGGAGCTTTTTTTGGAGATAGATTTTTAATGATGTTTATGATTTCGGAAAGATGAGAGGTTTTAGGAGGAAGAGATATTTGTAATACAATAGTTAGCTCTACTTCAACAAAGGTTGGATTTAGGATATCAGAGGGATAGTTAAAAATTTTAAAAAAGTGGTCACCAAATATTTGGAACTTATCTTAATCTGATCATTTATTTAATAGATTCAGTGAGGAGCAGGTGATTAAAAGATTTAAATTTTAGCCTTTTTTAGCTACTATTCACAAGGATTTATCAGTGGTGTTGAGGTATTCTGTAAATTTTTATTTGTAATCTGTTAGTTGAATATTAAGAGTTTCTTCGGGTGGATATCTGGTTCTATTCCTCTTTGTCCTTGCGGAGGTGTTATGGTAAGTTAGGTAAAAATAATTTTTATTTTTAGGGTGTAATCTGTTGCTTTTAGGCGTAGGGACTAATGACCCTACCCTACAAATTGCATCGAGATACGCGAGTGTAATCTCCCAGGAGATTACACCACGAGGCCCGGGGTCTGCACGATCTGTCGCGCCACTGAAAAAAAAAAAAATGTGTGTTGTTATTGATTACTGTTTCTATTTTGAGTTCTTCAATAGCAGAGTAAGTATGTTTTTAGATTTTTAGCAGGACTTATAAGTTGAGTTTGTTTTTAAGCTTTTAATGGAAATTGTCTAAGTTATTAAGTCCTGTAACTGGGCTTTGATCAGAGGAAAGGTCAACTCAGGATTTGATTGTAGAATTGATAATAGGTATTTGGAATGTGACAAATATATCAAGGACATCATCGTTTTTTTAAAGGAAAGAGGACAATAAGTAGATTCTGGGGATGACAAGATAGAATAGCTATTGGAGTTTGTGATTTGGGAAAGAATCCTACAATACAGAATTACTTGGAGGGCCAGTGTACATCTGAGATTGTTATGTCAAATGGCGGCAGGTAATAGAGGTTGACTGAATGGTGTCAGTTGGAGTGGAGGGAATCAGGGAGTAAGGTGTAAGGTTAAGATTTTTGAATAAGGATACATGGGCCAGAGGTCTCATTCTCGACGTAGCCTTCCTAAGCCCCACTTGAGACCACATGAACAGCAAGAGATTTAGAATTTAACCTTGTTTTATGCAATCAGAGATCTTTATTTTTTTTTTTTTTTTTTTAGAATTATTTCTGGTTCTAATGATTTCTCTCTGGTTCATTCATTTGATTGAAAGATTTCAAACCTCACAATGAAACATTACATTTTACACAAAAATTTGCCATTTTATGTACAAAATTAAAACTTTTGGGTGGTCTCGAGAATAGAAATAGGCCTTTGCATTATGATTAATGAAATTGTTAAAATTTGCCTAGACAGGGCCTCCTCATTAGTCTACGTTGATATTTCATGAGAAGAAGTTTCTCCTCCAAAAAAGTTTTAAATAATTGGATTTTTCAATGGAATATCTAGAAAAAATGATCCTGCTTTTAATTAAAAGCTATAAAAGAACTTTTATGTCATTAATAATTATGTTAATTAACACTAAATAGCAGTTTGATTAACACAAATTGTTATGCTTTGACTTTTCAACTCATTCTAGATACTTTTATTTTTATGATGTTTTAAAATGAGTTAATTGAAATTATTTTAGTATATTATATCTCTTTTGTAAAAATGAATTTTTTTATAGAACGAGTCGACCAGGTTAAGTGTTTAAAAACATCATGTGCTATATTGAAAAAGTTATGCACGGTTGGAACCATTTCCCGTAATTATGCCATAAGAGAAATTATCAATCATTGTATTAATAAAAAACCTAGCATATTGTTTGGGGCTATTCCTTATTATGGTACCAAAATTATCCAACCACCTGAAAGTTTAATGGAAGAAAACAATAGACAGGTAACCTTTGTAAATTTATTTATTTAGTCTATAATGATCTAGCTTTTTTATTATTTATATTATAAATGTAGATTAGTCTGTGATAACCAAGCATATTATTGACTTTTATTTTGTGACTGTCATGTGTATACAACTTGATTTTACATTTTAAAGTTGTAATAACCCACTTCTCTTGCTGTTGTTGCATAAAAATAATGACGTTAAACCCAATAAATTATATATATATATATATATATATATATATATATATATATATATATATATATATACTGTTGGAAAGTACAAGATTTAAGAAAAGTTAATGTGCAATAAAATAAGAAGTAGAACTTAATAAATAGATAGTTGCTACAAGAAGACACTCTTACTTTATATTGTTGTATATATAAATAATAACAATAACAAAATATATATATTGTTGATTAGTTCTTCGAATGAAGTAATAATATATGTATATTATTTCTGTTGAAAAGATTCCTTTTTGAGATCATATACTGAAACAGTCAACAAGATGAATGTATTATTGGAAACACATTTTCATTTAGAGTATGTGAATCTACTTTCAAATGTAGATATGTTCCGTATTTTCTTATTGATTAAAAACCTGTGTCTTTGATAACCTTATTCAAATTGTACTAATTGTCACCAGGTACTCAACAATTTAAATATTCCATATAACTTTTTATATTACTATTTTAGGGTTATTGTTTATACTTAAGAAAAAAAAAACTTAATTATTAAATAGTCTTATCTCCAATGCTATTCACTAGTGTATTATTTTTAGAGAGAAAAAAATAGTTTTAGAGCAATGGATAGTAGGCTTTATCACTTTTATTTTTAACCTCTAGCATAGTTGTAGATTTTTGAGTCATGTTTATTGTAGAATATCACATTGCTTTAGAATTTCTCCTTTTCAGATAAATAATTTCATATGTATATATTTTTTTAGGATTAAGCTTTAGAATTTGTCCTTCTCAGATAAACAATCTCTTATATATATATATATATATATATATATATATATATATATATATATATATATATATATATATATATTTTTTTTTTTTTTTTTTTTATTTTTTTTTTTTTAGGGTACATCAGCTATCCTGGCTCAGAAGCACTCAGTTTTCCATGCCGGTGTAATAGGAACTGGTAAGAGGAAAGCGGAGCCCCAATGTCCTATTCCCCATGAAAAAGTTGTTCACAACACAGGCCTTCTTCTACAGTTTCTTAACTCCGCCACGGAATGTGGGGCGCCTCAAGCGACATTAGAATCTGTTATATCTGTAGCACTTCTCTTAGTTGAATTTGTTTCTCCTAATATTATGTATAATGGTCTTCCCTGGCCTGAAGAAGAGTTTTGTAAGGTAAATATTTGACACCCTTTAACCATCTTAACTCTGATCCTTAATACTTCTAATGAACATTCTGTAAAGACCCCGACATGCTTCTGAAAATTCCTTATCCCATCACTTTCTTAAATAGTGTTTAGTGAAGTAATACACGAAAGACCCTTTTGGGTGAGTTTTTCTAACAATTTAAACCTGATAATGTTATTTTTCTTTTTTTCTCCCACCAGTGTTATAAGACTAAATTATTAATTTTTTTCTTTATTCAAAGTCTTTGCTATTGAGACTAATCAATACTTCTCACTTATGTTTTTTACTTTCACTTATTATACATAGTAAAGTTACGGAAATGAAAAGTCCTATGAAACTGAAATTTCATGTTTAAGACAACTATACGCCTAAGATGTTACAAAAACTTTTTCGTCAAAATCGGCTAACCAGAAGAGCATCTTTATACCATGCATATTGCACCTTTTTATGATTTTCTCAAAAACGGTTCTGACAATTTTGATTAAACTCGCAATATCTATGTATAATTTAATGGGCTTTAATATCATGTAGGTTTCATTCTGTTTAAAATAGTCTGACAGGGCTTAAATATTTAAAATTTTCTTCTTTTAGAGTACCTTTAATTTTGTAGATTCTATAAAAATAACTATATTATCTTGTTACCACTGATGAAATAAAGGTAAAATATATAAAAACTGAAATAATATTTTTTTCAATGCAATTTTTTGTTTTTGAATATAAGAACAGTAATATACATGTGTAATATACCGTTGGAGAGCTAAGGTTGTTGAAAAAATATTATCTTATACACAAGCTTGTAAAAGTTAATAGAGTGATGAAAAGCCGATAAAACTAACTGATTATTTTAGATGATAATATAATTGTTTTTTTAATAAAACAAGTGTTTCTATAGAAATTCAATTTAATTAATTCTTTAATAGTTTCACTAATTTTTATCTCAAACTGTATTTGAAAATTCTTTTTATCGATTTTTAAAACAGAGGTAAGTGAAAGTCGTGTGTTGCCCGCACCAGATTTTTTAATTAAACACATGTTTCTATAGAATTTCAATTTAATTAATTCTTTAATAGTTACATTATTTTTTAACTCTAGCTGTATTTGAAAATTCTGTAATCGATTTTTAAAACGGAAGTAAGTGAAAGTCGTGTGTTGCCCGCACCAGATTTTTCAATTTTGGCTCATTGTTCTGGACATAAAATTAAATTGTTTTTTTAAGTGTTAAGTGATGCAAGTGATTTGGCTAGTATGTGGTCCAATCTACCGTTACAGTATATCTAAATTTATTCTACTTCTACCATCATTTTATCTATGATCAACTGACAAAGTTGTTTAGGCACTTAAGTAAACATAAATTATTAAAATAGATATAAGCACTATTAATATTTGGCTATACTGATTATCACATCTTCTTCCATCTTTAAAATTTCTTGTCTGATGGTAAGAGTAACAGGTCTTTGAAAGAATTTGATTGTGATATGAGGAATTTAGTAGCTTTTAAATTTTAAAGTTTAAACTATTTTAATGTTGTTTTTATTATTATTGATGAAAATTCTAATTTAATACAAATAAAACAGGTCACCATTGAAAGAGATCTAAAAATAAGAAAAATGCTGGATGATATTCCAGTTATATGGTCATTTTTGTCATACATCGCCCACCACAGACCTGCTTTGTGCTATTGCTCAGTCATTCTGAGAGCTTTGGTAAGTAAAAACATCTCTCATTTGTTGATTAAATTTAACAATAAACTGATATATTAACAATAATACCATGGATTATGTCAGAAGCATATTACATCATTTTTTCTCATTGATTTGGCTTTTGGATTATTATAATACTAGAGCTTTGTGCATAGCATCTTTTTGACTATTCATTTTAAGATGGCATGTTCTTTTGATATTTCTTTACTTATAGAAGGTTGGTATGAATGTTACAAGGCTGGCAGCCGTTTCATTTCCTTCTGCCCATCTCCATAATAAAAATGTTACAATTTTTTTTTTTTTTTTTTTTTTATTTAAAAGAAATTTACAACTGTATTACAATAAAATACAATAAGTAAATGTGCTAATAGATCAAGTGGGCGTGATACAGGCATGTGAAGAAACTACCCAGTGGTAGCACTTCAAAGTTTATTCAGCTAAGTAGGTCTCGAGGCCATCGTCTTTTCAGCCGCCTAGGAAGATGATCAGGAATAGGAGATGAGAGTTTGCGGACGAGTGGGTTGGAGTGGACGGGTAATTTGGAATAAAAGGAGGAATATCTAGTTCGGGCTAGATCTGCGACTAATGGGATATTTAGGTCTTTATGAATTAATTTATTGGTGACAAAGTAAGGGGCGTTTAGGATCTTTCGGAGGATTTTGGATTGCAAGGATTGAATGCGGGAAGAATTGGATGGTTTGGTGGATCCCCATAACTCAATTCCATATGTCCAAATAGGCCTAATGATGGTTATATAAATTAATTTTTTGTAGTATGTGGAAAGTTTTGATCGTTTGTCCAGTAAGTGTTGTAGTAAGCGGTATCTACGAGCTGTTTCTTGTCGTTTCAGTCTAGTGTGAGGATTCCAAGTAAGACGTTTGTCTAGATGGAGTCCTAGGTACCGGATCTGTTCAACTGAGGTGAGTGGAATATTGTTAAAGGAAATAGTGGGACAGGCGGACATAGGTTTTCGACGAAGGGTGAAGGTAATTTGATGGGATTTAGTAGGGTTGATTTTAATTCTCCACTTTTGACACCATTCTTCAATGGAAGAAATGTGGGACTGAAGGGTTTTGGAAGCAACAGATGGGTCATTATTTACGGATAACACACAAGTGTCATCTGCGTAGGTTGTGAGGATAGTACCAGGATGGAGTTACAATTTTTAAAATCATTTATGTACTGTAACTCTTACTTTAAATAAATGAAGCTATAACTTGCTATAAATTGTTCAATTTGCCTATGTTATAATTTGCCTAATTACTAGTTTAAAGCTCCATTATTTCTCGTATCAAGTTTCGTCAGAGGGAAGAGTAAAATTAGGAACAATTACTTTTTAGATGTTTTTTCACCAAAAACTATAATTTTTATCACAAACATTGTAATGTACAATGCTAAAGTACTTAGAAATTTCTATAGTAATGGCTCAAAACATTTTTGATCAAATAAATCTTAACAGAGATATTTTAGGAAGAAAATTGAAACTGTGATGTCCAAAACAATTGTTGATGTTGAGTTTATTTATTAATAAAATGCCTATGTTTTGATCAATATTTCTGGTGATCATTAGGGTACTTATAGTTAGGAAAGGGCACTGATAGCTAGGAAAGGGCTGTACCTAGAGGTGACTTGCAGTGACCATCTTTGGCCAATATAATGCCTTCAGAGTGGACACATACCGATTTGCAGCAGTAATGTTGATAAAGTTATGTATAAATTACAAAAAGTCTTGAAAATGGGGGGAAAAAACCTGAAACACGTCGACCATATATTGAAATAAAAAAAAAAAACCTGTGCCACTACAACCCATGAAGAGTCTTGGGCTCAGTACATATAGAGATTCGTACTTTTTCAAGGCCAACAGCCGGAATCACGCTCAGCCACCAGGTTTTTCCCCATTTTTGGGTACCCACTTTATAGATGCTGGGTCTGCCCCAGGAGAGTCTCCATACCCCAGGATCGTCCCCCTGGCTGAAATAACAGAATAAATAATATTCTGTGACAACCGGGATTCGAACCCAGGACCCGGAGCACTGTAGACTATCTACTAGACCACGCCGCTCCCTTATATATTATAAATTGAAATAAAATGAAAATAAATTTTATTCTGGGACAAGTAGTCCCCTAAGAATAACAAAAATGTACATAACAAATGATATTTGTCTAGTCTTTTAAGACTTAAGTATAAATATGTAACAAACGGATTATGAAACAATGAATAGTTATCATCTATAGCATAAGATATTACATATGTTGGGAAGATTGATGGTTAAGGAGATGGATAAATAGTTGATGTTTAAAAGTGGTAAAAGATAAGGATTTATGAATGGATGTGGGCAAAGAATACCAAAATAGGGTAGGATGAATGACAAAGGATTTTTTGAAGGAGATGGATTTGGGGGAAGGTATATACAAGTTCATGGGTTGGAATGTAGTGTTTAATGAATGGACAGAGGAACAAGTGGTAAGCATATCGAGAATATAAGGAGGTTTTTTATTTTGAAAAATCGGAAGAGACAGACACCAAGGAGGTATTGCCGACAGAAAGAGGGATAGAGCCAATTCAACTCGGTATACCTACTAGAAACATTGGTGTGTTTGGCAAGTCCACATATGAATCTCATGAAACAATTCATTAGTCTTTTGAATCTCATATTCAATTTCTCAGACAGCCTGTCAAATATGAGGCAATCGTAGTCAAACTGGTGAAAAATGAGAGAAGAGACCAGTTGCATATGGGTTTTAGGAGGGATAGAATCACGATATCTTAGGAATTGTTTTATTGGGTTGTGTCTCATGAAATGTCCGTTTTCAAGGCAAAGGATTTTTATTAAAAATATGATATCAAAACTAGATAATTTTATTCAAAGTATTTACCTTCTTTTTCTACACATTTTTCCCAACGTGAAAATGCACTTTTCACTTGATCATCATTTTCAAAAAGTCTTCCTTTGACGAAGTTGTCTAAATTCCTGAACAGGTGGTAATCTGTTGGAGACAAGTCGGGAGAATATGGTGGATGCGGAAGAACTTCGTAGCCCAGTTCTTTCAATTTTTGTATGGTATGTTTTGAAACATGGGGTCTTGCTGCCGCTCAGTGAGATCATGAGGTATCCATGTATTTTTACTTTCCCAATACACTTTAAATGTCTGGAAACGGTAGATGCACTTGCATTTAGTTGTGCTGAGAGTCCTTTAACTGTTTGGTAGTGGTTTTCTTCTACTGTATGTTTGAGGTCATCGTTGTCTATTACGGATGGAGGTCTTCCTCGGGGCAAGTTTTCCAAGTTGGTATCCCCAACTGAAGACTTGGCAAACCAACGGCGAATGGTCCATTCATTAACACTCCCTTCCCCAAACGCCTTGCAAATATTTCTAGCGGCCTCAGCTGCTGAATGGTCAAGTTTAAACTCGTACAAAAATATTACTCGAAAATCGCGTGTTTCCATGTTCATATTTGGAGGTATACTAAAAAGTGGGTAATTGATTGGGAAGCTAATGTTTATAATACAAAGATAGAGGATTAGTAACTGTTTACTTTAAATATGTAAACATTCGGAAGAAAACAGCAGAGACCTGCAAAATCCTTTATGTATTTCAGAAACTATAAAAATGGACATTTCATGTGAAACAACCCAATAGAATATCGATGGATTTTCGGGTGATTTGAGAAATATGGTTATTCCAAGATAAGTTCTGATCAATGATGACTCCAAGGCTATTGAGGTAAAGTAGGAGATAATACGAAAGAGAATTTAGAAGGTTCTTGGAATATGTATGTTGTTAACAGAATGAAATGTGATAGGAGGAGTTAAATGCTTAGATAAACTAAAAAAAAAACCTTAGTATCTTCTGACTTACTTTTTGGATTTTGATAGGTTTATTTGGACTAACATTTTATATTTTATTTTACTTATTACATTAAGTATTATTTTGCTATGGTGTTAGTCTTTACTTTATGAAAAAACTACAAATTTTATACACAATTCATTGTTTTCAATTGTTTGAGTTCTCTTTAATATCCTGAAACTAGCAGTGTGTATTTAGAAGATTGTAATGTTATTCATTTCACATATTTCTTGTATTCTCAGACCTCAACTATAATCAGCGAGTGGTCCCGTATCAGCCAGCAGGATGAATCTAACCTAATGGATACAACTAAAAAGCTTCTCCATTTGCTAACCCTAGGGCAACTTCTTCCACCGCCTTTTACAGCACTTGCAGATATCATTCCACACATTCCACCTGAGCAGGTATTTATGTTGAACCAGTTATTGTATAATACCCTATCACAGTCATATATCATGAAAAAATTAGTTTGTTGTTTTTTTATAATGGTTATTTCAACTTTCTATTACCTTCATTTTGTTGAAAGCACCTTTTAATTAATTCCTATAACTATAAATTGATTCAATGTTTTTAATAAATAATTATCTTCATTTATTATGATAGGTACATATTCTGTTGCGGGACTGTGTTTGGAACTATTTGAGAGACCACGTACCTTCACCAGCTTTGTTCTCGCGTGATGCAAATGGTGTGATGTGGCGAGAACTGGCTGTTGCTAGAGCGCCCAAACAATACACCGAAACTATGAGACATCTTATGATACAGAATATTTCAGCACTTGGACCATTATACTACACTTTGTTTGTTCAAGACCAAGATGAAGACTAACATTGATTGTTCCCTTCAATACTTTGGTCTTTTTCTTCCAATTCATGACTGATACGTTTCTATGTATGATAACTTTACAATTCTCTCTTTAATCTGGATTTGGAGACCTCGTGATGATAGGAGTTAAAATTCATCTTATTTTGAATTTATTTGTTTTACTATTCTTAATTTTGTTTTTTAATGTTCCTTTAATTGTGTGTTTTATTCTTATTGATTTGAATTTTTGTAGTTTTTAGCTTGAACTAATTTGTTTTATTATTCTTAATTGTTTGCTTGTTTCTTTAATTTAGTGTGTTTTTTGTATTAGATTTAAGCTTCCTGGGTTATACTGAATAATATCAAGCTTCAAATAGTAAAACTACTTTTACAGAGACCTGAAGTCAAGACTATAGAACATGTTTAGATACATTCCAATTTTTTAAATATGGTTTTTGTGTTCTTGTTAGATTTTTAGTAACTAGGTATAACAAGGTTTGATACCTTATATGTATCATACTAAAAAAAGATTAATCATATGATAACAGATGCTGAAGCAAAGACCGATTATCAAGAAAATAGTAACAACGGTAAAAATAATGAATAACAATCTACATATAAAAACACCTTATGAATGTTATTCATTAACTATCATGCTAGGCATCATGATACACAAGCAAGTTATACCATCATCATAACTTACAAGCAATTTTTACATTTAGTAACTTTTTCCATCTTTAGGCTTGATATTTTAGTGTTTTTATCGTTTGTTCTTATGCTTAGATTTAAGGAAACTTGATATCAGGAAAAAAAAATCATCTTAATGTTAAATATTTAGGAATGTAGAATCGGATTGGATAATAACAACAGATTCCACCAAAAAAGGAGACAAACAAGGATCTAAATAATTATCCAGTTCATAGTCTTTAAGGTCTTAGTGTTAAGTTGGTTCATAAGATTATTCTTATAACCTTGGGCTTCTATCTATGTTTTATTTTTAAGTAATTGTACTGTAATTAACTTACAGGATACAATATTTTTTACTTATTTTTGTTTGTTTTTAATATTTAAGTTAGATTTAAGGAACTTTGATATGAGGAAATCATGAGTAATGATTCAATAGAATTATGCCTTATCTATTATTTTGCTATAGATATACTGAAATAAATTAACATAATCAGCATACGGTGGCCGGAGGTAGTGTATTTGGAGGGCCTTGTGGTGTTAATTAATTTGTTTGTTTTTTTGTTGAAATCTTTTTGAAAAATTAAACAAGAGAATCTTGTTTCATTGCAAAAAAATTTCAGAAGGCTTTGCCCCCAACATAATTTTATTTAATTCAAACAATTTTTTAAAAAGATTCATCATATCAAATGTTCAATGTGTTTGTTGAAATGAAAATTTAATGTTCTACTTAGTTTTAAGTGTTCTGATATCAAGGAAAATAATAATGTGTTTAATGAAATGAAAAATTAATGTTCTTAGTTTTAAGTGTTCTGATATCAAGGAAAATAATAAAGTTTTTAATGAAATGAAAAATGATTGTTCTTAGTTTTAAGTGTTCTGATATCAAGGAAAATAAATTTTACTCAGGATGATGTATGTATGCTTATTGATTGCACTCCTTTTCCCATTTATTTAAGACCCTTAGATTAATTCTTACCTATACAAATTCCTAGTTAATTCCTTTATACAAGCTAGACTTTTTGTGGAAGAGCTCTGATGTCTGCGCTGCCTGTGATTTGTTTAATGTACCAATTTCTTCTCAGGCATTAGTAGAGCCAGAGAATTATTACGATAGTGAAAATTTTCGAATTCCAGTTTTCAACAGAAATACACTTTTTACGGTCCCCTGAGTCCAGATGACCAAGTCCCGCAAAAAAGTGTGAGTGTGTGTGGTGTAAGTTCAGCGAACAAACTGATTGTCGTAGATAATAATATAATAGATTATTTAATAAAACACATTTTTCTATTAAAATCCAATGTAAATAATTCTTTAACAATTTATTTTTGTTTCTAATTTTGTTTAAAAATTCTTAAATTGATATAAATAACAGAGGTAAGTGAAAGTCGCGTGTTGCTCTCACCAGATTTTTTTCTGGCACTGCGTGTGGCATATCTGTGAGATTTAATGTGATACAATGTATGTTAATTTCAAAATATGATGGGATTAGTTTGAACAGTAACTGCAGTTGTAATTTGCTTATTTTTGGTACAGAATATAATTTAAAATTATATAACAGTGATGTATAATATTTAACAAGGAGTGGAAAAAAGTGATCCTGAGAATTGTTTTTTAAAGGAAACAACAAATCGGTTTTTATAATCTAATAAACTATAATCTCAGAAATAGTAATAAACTTACTATTTTTGAAATCATCTAGAAAAAAATGCCAAATACATATTAGCTCATCCCAGAATGTAAATTTTTTTCATTTTTTGTTGCATCTAATTGAATTGAAGTTCAGAGTACATATCATTAAAAAGTAGGCAGAATCAGATTTAGTACATTCCAAGATTTATCACAAAAAAATAAAAGGAATATTTTAAGATTGAATATTCTTCATAAAGTATTTTTTGACTAACAATGAATGTCAAAAGTATTTGGTATTCACTACTATTCTGTCATTTAATTGATTTTAAATTATTTTTTTCTGTTTTTAAAGAGTTGTTACCAACTTTATGACGTTAGGAGGAAGGTATGCAATAGCTAAAACCAACAATCGCGACAAGAATTCTTTTATTTAAAATGTTTTGAACTTTCATTTACAAAAAAATTAAAAATATAAGTGTCAAAAGTATTCAGAATCGCTTGGTTCCCAGATTATATTAATGCACTAATCTTATATAAACATCCAGTTGGTAAACCTTTTTGTACAATTATATATTTTAGCCTATTAGGTTAGAGTTACCCATCAACATATTTTCATCATTTTTTTTTTTTTTTATTACATTTGAACTATATCTCCTCATAAAATTATTAGAAGCAGCTGTTAGATTGTCAAGTTTTTACTTTTAAATCGTATGTTAAAAACGCGGCTAAGGATGGCTATCAGTTAGGTGAGGGAGAAGAATTTTTTAAAACATAAAATTATATCGAAGATTAGTGAGAATATGATTTTTTTTTTTTTTTTCTGGCTTATCTTATGCACTGCAGCCTTATTAGGCTTATTGTGTGCCGTCCATTTCCGTTAGTACAGGCCTAGTGCTTTGGTGGATCTGACCAAGCTATAGGGGTTAGTCAGTTCACACAACTTGGGATCTATAATACGGTCGCTGCCAAAATGGAAAAACCATATCCTAGCAATCTTTGGACAACTGCATACCACATGATCGCAGTTTCATCTTCCTTCTTGCAGAAGCTCATAGTTACCCATTGACATATTCTCATCATTTTTTTTTTTTTTTTACATTTGAACTATATCTCCTTATAAAACTATTAGAAGGAGCTGTTGAATTCTCAAGTTTTTACCTTAAAATCGTATTTTAAAAATGCAACTTTCTAAGGATGGCTATCAGTTACGTGAGGGAAAAGAATTTTATAAAACATAAAATTATGTCGAACATTAGTGAGAATATGATTTTTTTTTTTTTTTTCCGGCTAATCTTATGCACTACAGCCTTATTGTGCGCCGTCCATTTCCGTTAGTACAGGTCTAGTGCTTTGGTGGATCTGACCAAGCTATAGGTGTTAATCAGTTCACACAACTTGGGATCTATAATACGCTCGCTGCCAAAATGGAAAAACCATATCCTAGCGATCTTTGGACAACTGCATACCACATGATCGCAGTTTCATTTTCCTTCTTGCAGAAGCTCATAGTTACCCATTGACATATTCTCATCATTTTTTTTTTTTTTTTTTTTTTTTTTTTTTTTTTTTTTTTTTTTTTTTTTTTTTTTTTTTTTTTTTTTTTTTTTTTTTTTTTTTTTTTGTGGTACAATATATATATAAATTTCTATGGTGCTACCTAGTGGACGGCTGTCCACCTTTATGGTGGGGTAGCACCTTATGCTGCATCCGTCCGGCAGGCAGCGGCGTCCAGCCCTCCTGGTCTCCGCATCCGTCCGGTCCCTTACCGCATCCGTCCGGTGGCGGCGTCCAGCCCTTCTGGTCAGCCGCATCCGTCCGGTCTCCTCTCTCTCCGATCTCCTGGCTGCTCCACTGGTGGCTCGTTGAGGTCGGGTGGTCGGCCAAGGGAGAAGTGCGTCGGTCCGACCACCTCCTTCCACCCGTTAATGAACTCCTTGAAGAAGGAGAAGTTCTCCTTCTCCATCAGGCGGGGGAAGTCCGTCTCATCGAGGGCGAAGATCCCGGTATGCCTTGACAACCTGGCACGGTGTCCTTCCATCAAGGTGCAGGAAACGATGATGTGTTCCGCTGTATCAGGGACTCCGCAGGTGGGGCACCGGGGGTCGATCTCTCTCCCATGCTTTTGCAGCTTTCCCCGGAACCCACCATGTCCTGTGAGGATCTGCGAGAGCCAGTAGTCCGGGAGGACCCATGTGGCCTTTAATCTTGACTGGACGGTGGGGAAGAACTTTCTCAGCGTGGAGCCCTTCTCACTTGCCACCCACCGCCCGTTCCACTCTTCAATGGAGTCCTCCCTCAGGATTCTCTTCCATCTGTTAGGGGTCTCGCCGATCCTCTCCCGGAGTCCCGCCGGAAGCGCGTCTAGCCCCTGCCTCTTCACATTGTGCTTTATTAAATCTTCCTTTAGTATAAGGTCCAGGGGCATCGCTCCGGCCAGCACCTGCACCGCTTCATGCGACACCGTTCTATACGGCCTCGTGACCCGCAGCAGAGCCAGTCTCTGTATGGTGGCCAGTCTCCTCTTCTGTTGCCGCGTGAGGCTGCTGCTCCACGCCGGGGATGCATACCTCAGGATACCCAGGACCACGCCTTTGTAAATGGTCATCGTAGCAGGATACCTGAGGCCCCAGAATGCACCCCCAATCCTGCTTAATCCGTTTAGTGACAGGGTCACCCTATCCCTCAAGTACACCAGGTGAGGGGTGACATCAAATGCTTTCTTGAACTTTACTCCTAGGTATGTCACCTCCTCACCCGGTCTTACCCTTTCGCCTTCAATATCCAGATTGATAGGGTGGGCCCTGTCCGTGGAGCCTCTAAGGAGTATGGCCTGGGTCTTTGATGCGGCCATACTCAACTTCCGCCTCACACACCAATCGGCAACGAGACTGGCGCACGTCTCGGCTTGTGTCTTCAGCCTGGCTCTGGTGTTCGCGGCCACGATGACTGCCAGGTCGTCCACATAGGCCGTGGCAGGGAACCCTCTCTCCTCTAGATCCCCCAGCAACTGATCAAATACCAATTTCCACAGGGCCGGGCCAAGAACCGAACCCTGTGGGCATCCTCTCTCAATCACCTTCTCGACCTCGTAGTAGCTACCTCTGATCTTGACTCTCCTTTCGCTGAGGTAGCTACTGACGAGGGAGTACAGGTTGCTGGGGGTGTCGAACTGTTGCAGCCGCTGGAGAACGCAGGGCCACCACACGCTATCGAAGGCGGAGGATATATCGAAGAGCAGCAGCATTACGTACTCCTCCGCCCTCTCTTCCACGTCCCTGCGCACTCTCAGCAGTGCATCAGTGGTTCCCTTGCCACGGGTCGAGCCGAACTGCCGTGGATATTACAATATTATCATCTCAATTATGTCTACTTCCATACTTTATAACTATCATCTTAATTTTGTTTATTTCCATACTTTATAACTGTCACCTTATTTCCATACTTTATAATTGTCATCTTATTATCATTTTACATTTAATATTATTTATGTTCCCATAATTTATTACTGTCATATTATTATTATATACCTAACGCATTATTAAGTCTATAATTACATTGGTTGTTATCTTGTTTATTTTAGCCCTGATGAAGGCCCACATTGTAGGCCGAAACGTCGGCACATAATATAAATAACGCTTATTTTTAATTGTGTGGTTTTAATTTATGACCGCACCCCCAACCATCTTCCTCATCTAATTTCTCTACGGTCAACAAAACTCCATCATGATAATATGGTTAATTTTTTCTAACCTACAAACAAAATTAAAGTTACTCAGAGAAAGAAAATTTAAAATACTTTTCCAATCAGAATTAAGCCTACATGATATTAATTTCAATTAAATTTAACATCTATATAGCGAGTTTAACCAAAATCGTCAGAGCCGTTTTAGTGAAAATCGTAAAAAGGTACAAAATGCATGCATGGTATAAAGTGGCTCTTCTAGTTTGCCGATTTCGATAAAATATTTTCTGTAACAACTATAATATATTCTATATTATAGTTGTATTAAATATGAAATTTCAGTTTCTTAGTACTTTTCGTTTTCCTGCTTGAATAAACACACACAGATCTTTCTGCGGGACTTTTAGCCCCGTAGAGATAAGATTTTGGCTAGAAACAGGTGGGGTAAATTTAATTTTTAGGTACCATTCATTGTCTGTACTGCTCCCCTCATGAAAAACACTAGTTTTTACCCTAGTTCATTTTCCGTCAACCAAAAAAAAAGTCTTTAAAAAAAGCACTTGTTTTAATTTTTTTCGCTTAATCTCTTCCTGGACATTTTAGAGCAAACTTCGTCGTTTTAATTTTAAATAACAATAAATTGCGTACATTTTTGGTATGTAGCATGTTGGAAAATAAACACCTACTGAGATACGTGGGCGTCAATATTGGCAAAGTTGTCCAAAAAAACACAAAATGTCAGAAAAGTCGGTGGTTTCGCTTCAATTAATATTTTGGTATGCAGTTTATTGCAAACTACATAGGAAACAATCTTTTAGAGCATTAAATTTCTAACAAGTTAGATGTATAAGATTTCTAATTACTCCTAATATACACCAAGAATTATTGCAGGATTCGAATCCGCAATAAAGAAATATGATAGAACATCGAAGTCCAGCTTTTTTACAGCTACATTTGTTGCCACATTTCAGACAATGTCGATCATCGCCACTAATCTTAGACCTCCAATATCCTCGTTTAAGCCCCAGTTCAAGGGGCCCTTCACATTTCCCAACCACATTTCTATCTTCAGTTAAGTTCGATAACCATGAAATTCAACTGCATTCCTTGTTGGAGGTAGACGTGCCAAATCGACTTAGGGCTTGCAGGAGCTTAATAAAATCGAAGATACCGCAACTCATCTATAGAAGTGTTCATATAACGACCATTATCTATGATCTTATACCATTCTGTTGTATCTGCGATCTTCTTTTCTTCGGCAGCTGGCTCATTAAAAATCACAACACTTTTATTTTGAAAATCATTACCCTCGAGTGTGGTAAAAAAATTTATTTTTCCTTTCCCCAACAAAGCAGAGGTTGTATCGCAACCACTTGTAGCATGGATTTTTCCCCCTCTAAATCTTTACGTTTAAGAGATCTTGTGGAGTAGATCATGTCTTCAATGCCACCTCTTCCAGATTTGTAAAAATACATACTATCTGGAGCTAAAGCCGTCACTAAAACTAAAAGACCAATGTCTTCTGCAATCACAACTACAAAGAAATGGCTGTTTTCACAATTAAAATATCTGCATCTTTAGTTGCTTGCATAGTGACCATTTGTGCTCTCTCGAATTCCTTTACATGCTGTGATATAATTATGGATTTGTTCTTTTCATTCGATAAAATCTTTTCCTTTAGCATCTTCGGAGACATTTCACCATTTAAAAGAAATTCTGAACAAGATAGTAGCCTGGAAGGACGGGCTACCAATTCAGTTTTCTTACTAAAACTTCGTTCACGTGATTCAAAAAATCAGAATGTACTATAAGTTTCACTTTTTACTTGTCTCACGTAATATTTTTGCACCCCGTTCCTTCACTAAAAAGGTAACACCTTTATTCAAACTTTCAGTACAGATAAAACACACAGCCCAGTGTGAACCCGACATTATGAACAATTAAGAATAATCAGTACCTAAATATTTAAAGTAATCATAAGATCACCAAGGGCTTTCTAATGGAAATGGAAAGACTGAATAAAGAGAGAAAATGAAAAAGTGCTTTTATGTCGAATTCGATGTCGAATTGTATGTTTCATATATAGGGAAGTGAAAGTAAATGGGAATACTCAAAAGCTCAATTTCTGCTTACTATATTTATTATAGTGTTATATACTATTACATAGCGTTATGTGTTGAGAATACTGAGGGGAGTAAGTTCATTATTAAATAAGTTTGATATTCATCAAGTTTAATAGTTTAAATAAGTAGTTGGGGTCGCCATTTTGGACGCGGAAGGTTATAACTGTGATAAGTTTGCTCTCTAGTTTTTTCGGATTTTTGTTATGTTTTAAGTGAAAAAATTTAGTGTTTACAAACAAACTTGCTTCCTAACTGTGTGCTGAACAAGATGAGAAGTAAAATTTATTTAGTGAAGTGGGTTCTCCCAATGACGGAAGCCTCAACTTCAAGTGCTCCAACCAGTGGCTTAGACATTTCTAATAATGCTATCGAGCACGAAAATATCTCCTGGGAGCTTGTGTCAGGAAGAAAAAGACATTTAACTGCAGAAAGAGACCCCAGGAAAATTATGAAGGTTAGTCCACCCACAAATACTCAAAACAGGTTCGAACCGTTATCACCCTCAATAGATGAACCAGAGCCATCAACTAACCAACCTACCAACACCAAACCGCCACCCATACATTTATCTGACGTTAAAGATTACCCTGCACTCATAACATTCCTTCATAATGAGGGAGGGGCAAACAGTTTCAGGCTCAAGACATCTGTCAGGGGAGTAACCGTATACCCTGAAAACTCAGATGTTTACCGAAAGTTAGTAAGTAGTTTAAGAAAGGGAGGTGCGTACTTCCACACATATCAACTACCAGAGGAAAAAAGTCCACGAGTTGTTATCAAAAACCTACACTACGGCACACCACTAACCACCATAAAAGAAGAACTGGCCAAATATGGATATGAGGCAACAAGTATTGTCAACGTCATTTCACGATTTAAAACACCCCTTCCCATGTTTTTCGTGGACGTCTCAAAAGCAACATTCAATGACAAAATCTTTGACATTGAATTTTTGTACTATACCCATATAAAAATAGAGGAACCGCGCAAAAGAAAAATGATTCCTCAATGTATTCGATGCCAGCAGTACGAACACACAAAAACGTACTGCAACTACCCACCAAAATGTGTAAGATGTGGACTGGGCCACGAAAGCAGTGCTTGCACAAAACCAAGAGAAACAGCTGCAACCTGCGCCAACTGTAATGGCGCTCATCCCGCCAACTATAGGGGCTGCCAAACTTTGAAAGAACTTCGAAAACATCGCTCGAAGCAGTACGCTCCTCTGCGACCTCCAACAGTAAGACATGCACCGCCTGCCCTCAATGAGTTTCCACCTCTTCCACAACTAAATCAACCTCAGCCACCTCATCCAAGAACTGACCGGGAGCATCAGAGGCAGTTGAATCAACCAGCTCTAGCACCAGATCATCAAGATCAGAGACAGCCACAACAACCAGCTCAAGCCCAGTACCAACAGCACCAGAGACAGCCGCAACAACCATCGCAAGCCGCACACCAACAGCTACCAGCTCAAGCGCCACACCAACGACACAGATATACAGGTATGAGTGGGGGCACTACCCCACCGGTCCCGCCGGTAGATAACTCCTCTGGCCAGTTATACAATATTATCAATAATTTAAACAATCTCATTCAGCCCCTCTTCGGTCTTCTTCAACAACTCTCTCAAACTACCCTTGCCCTTAGACAATTATATGCCCATTAATCAGATGACTGTAGGCTCCATGTCTATCATACTATGGAACGCAAACGGACTTAATCAACATAGGACAGAACTAGACATATATTTACACGAGAAACGAATTGACATAGCACTAATCACTGAAACACATTTTACACCAAAATCCAAATTTTACATTCATGATTACAAAATCTATAGAACTGACCATCCAGACAATACTTCACACGGAGGCACTGCTATTCTCATCAGATCAACACTAAAACACCATCCTTTGCAATTACCCATATCACCTGACATACAAGCTACAGCCATTTCACTATTCTCTGAACATCACAACATTACTCTTGCTGCTGTTTATTGCCCTCCGAGATATGTCCTGACTTCCACGATGTTTAGTAACTTCTTCAAACGTCTCGGCAGATGCTTTGTCGCAGGTGGCGATTATAATGCTAAAGACCCGACTTGGGGATCTAGATTATCAACCCCAAGAGGAAGAAATCTTAGGTATGTCCTTCACGAACTTTCATTAGACACGATATCACCACACTCACCTACTTACTGGCCAACATCTAGACGTAAGACACCAGATTTACTTGATTTTTTCATAACTAAAGGACTCCGCACTACACCTCACACAATAAGTACGAGCACAGATCTTTGCTCTGATCATTCTCTTTTGCATTTAGAACTATTTGAAGAACCACTTGTAGCTAAGAAACACACATCTCTCACAAATGGCATAATGGATTGGGATGCGTTCAGAAACTGTCTAAATACTGCTCTCTCCATTCCTTTGGCTATTAAAAATGAAGAAGAGCTTGAGGATGCTGTAGAATGCTTCACACAGAAGCTACAAGACGCTACATGGTCCTCATCAATTCCTAGACGAAGAAAACATGAAAAGCTACCAATTTATCCACAGTACATAAGGGATTTGATCAGAGCAAAAAGAAGAGCCCGGAAAATATGGCAGACAGACCGACTTCCATCAGACAAACAAATTTACAACCGACTCAACAACGAACTCAAACGACAAATTGCAAAATTTAAAAGAACAACTTATGATAACTACATTAGTAACCTTTCGACTGACGATGGCAGCTTGTGGAGGCATACTAAAAACCTTACTAAGCATCGGGAAGTGCCTGCACCCCTCCGAAAAGAAGATGGTTCCTGGGCCATGGCTGACGGAGAAAAATCCGAACTGTTCGCCGAATATCTATCTTCTATCTTTACACCACACACAGAATTCGACAACATCGAACATGATAAAATTGTACTTGAAACTCTGGATGAACCTTTACAACTGACATTACCTCCTCCTTCCTTCACACCTGCTCAAGTCGCTGAACAAATCAGAAAGTTGTCTAAAAAGAAAGCCCCTGGACACGACTTAATTAACGCTGAGGTACTCCAGCAAATGCCCAGGAAAGCTCTAGTGTTTCTGACTTCAATCTATAACGCGATACTGAGGACAACCAAATTCCCGCTTCAATGGAAATACTCACATATTACAATGATTCACAAGACCAACAAGGACAAAAATACTCCCTCATCATACCGACCAATAAGCTTACTTCCGCTATGCTCCAAAATTTTCGAACATCTACTACATAAAAGACTTCTTGATGTACTAACTAACAACGACATCGTACCAGATCATCAATTTGGATTCAGAAGACATCACTCGACATTGCACCAACTACACAGAGTGACGGACTACATATCCACCGCACTAGAGCAGAAGTTATACACTACTGGCGTATTTCTCGACGTTGCTCAAGCCTTCGACAGAGTTTGGCACCAGGGGCTTCTCTTCAAACTCAAGACTATCCTTCCGCCTACTTACTACCTCATTATTCATTCTTTCCTTTCTCACAGATTTTTCTCCGTTCGACAGGGATCAGAGCTATCTGCCATGAGATCTATCGCAGCAGGAGTACCCCAAGGTGCAGTGCTCGCTCCGTTACTCTACATTATTTACACTCATGACATACCTTACAGCCCCAATATTCTAACAGCGACTTATACCGACGACACAGCGATCTTAACAAAACATAAAATTGCAACCCACGCCTCAGAGATCCTACAACAACATCTAATAAAATTACATGACTGGTTCAAACTCTGGAAAATCCGATTGAATAATGACAAATCACACCATATCACCTTTACTCTTCGACATGACACGAGTCCTCCCGTTTTCTTAGACAACACACAAATTCTAGAAGTAGACTAGAAATAGTAGTGACTAGAAATAGTAATCCCCTTAAAATTTGAATTTTTACGGTACAAGAAAAGCAAAATTCGAAATTGTCCAAGAAAGTAAAAATATATGCTGGTAGATTTTTCAATATCAATCAGTGACTTCTATGCCTAAGGTCATGGGTTCGAATTCGGCAGATGGTTCTAGGATTTTTTAATGGGAGTAAGAAATCCGTGGTTAGGTCGTTCTTTGTAGGGAACGTTTGTGATGTCAGGACTTGTTTAATGTCTCTATCTTACTTAGACCCGGATGGACCAAATTTAGAACTCCCATCGTCGTATCGTCGATCGTTGCAGTGACTCACCTGGAATCTCAGGGTTTGTCTGAGAGATCGCCCTTGAAGTAGAGAATTTAGCCTCCTTCATTTTGTTTAAGAACCTCATACTAAGAACCACTTCCAACGCTTGCCTAAACATCACCAATATTCTTTACGTAGAAACATTTTAAGTTTAATTTTAAACGCTTCAAATTATTACACAATTGTTTATTATTTCCAAATAACAATATTCGAGTACAATTTTTATAAAGCTTTTGATAGGCAATTAAGTAATATGAAAAGCAATAATTCAAAAGATCATATCACATCACTACCGCAGATTCCAAAACGCAATATCTAAACTAGTTTTTAACCAATTTCAATGATTCTTTTTTCATTTGGTCGAAAATTCAAGTCTCTATCAAACATCACAAAAGCAAATTTTGGGTATTTATTTATTAATTAGAAAAACAGATTTTTTTTATTCGTTATTCATATTCTACGCATCTTGAAACATAAACACTCGAATTTTGAGGGACGGTTATTATTGTTTTATTTTTTGGTCGGTTACAAAGGTGCATTATTGAAAATAACAAATCAAGAGCATTTATACAGGACTGCGTTACTATTTCCTTTTCTTTTAATTTTCATTCAAATAAAATTTCCTAAATTCAGAACACCTCACATTTTATCTTTATCATCAATAATAACCGAGTTATCAGGGAATCACATCTCTCATAATTTGTGGCTTGACCATTTCAAATGATTTTTTTTTAGTTTTTTTACTTTGTTCATCGCGTTGTCTTGATTTCGAAAATCTTTTCTATTTTTCTCTATCATCATTATAATTTGTTACTTAAATATACATATGATCTTTTTTTTTTTTTTTTTTTTTTTTTTTTTTTTTTTTTTTTTTTTTTTAATTTTTAATTTTTTTATTTTTTTATTTTTACCGCGCTTTACTGATTCTAAAACTCTATACATACTTTTCTATTTCGTCAAAAATAATTGAGTTATGAGCGTATTTATTTGTAACATTTCAATTTTTGTTTCTTTTCTTTTTATATTGGGTTGATGCAAAATTAATGCAGGTTTTTAGTAGGTATTGTAAATACGCCATATCTTTACTTTAACCATATATATTTAATCGAAATAATTTCCATCTGAATCAATGCACTTTTGCCAACGTTCAACAAGCTTTCTTATTCCACCAGAAAAAAAATCCGAATCCCTGGACTTAATGAAATCACGAAAAGAATTTTCAATGTCGTCCTGGTTTTGAAAATTTTTCTCCCTCAAAAAGTTGTCCAGATGCCTGAAAAAGTGGAAGTCTGTAGGAGAGAGGTCAGGTGAATAAGGCGGATGTTGGAGAACTTCGTAGCCCAACTCGTGCAGTCGTCGAAGCGTTGGTCGTGCAACGTGTGGTCTGGCGTTACTACTGGCACCCACTTGGCCAACTTTTTTACCTTACCAATTGCTTCCAAGTGGCGTACAACTGTGGATTGGTTCACACCGAGTTCCGCCGCCATTTCTCGTGTGGTTTTGGTTGGGTCTTCTTCCACTTTTGACCTCAGCTGGTCGTTGTCCAGAGCAAGATGACGGCCCCGACCTTCCTTGTCTTCGAGGTCGAAATCTCCTCTGCGAAACTTCTGGAACCAACGCTGCACCGTGCACTCATTAATAGCCCCCTGACCCCACACTTCATTAATATTACGAGCCGTTTGCGCAGCGCTGCGCCCTAATTTAAATTCGTAAAAATAAATTTGACGAAAATCGCACTTTGGCATTTTCGATTCAAGACCTTTGAACACACTGAACAAAACGATTTTACTAAACAAATTCATGGTGAAAGAGAGGGTATTAGATAAGGTTTGTTTTGGTATAATAATGATCAATGTTAGGATTAGCTTTGTTTACACAATTGGAATTAAGATATTGCAATAGAGGAAACCTGCATTAATTTCGCATCAGCCCAATATATACACTTACAAATTTGTTCTCTATTTTCAAAAATAACTAAGTTATTGAATTAAATGACTTTTAATCAGCCGCCATTTTAAAACTAAACAGCTGATATCAACGTCTAGGACCTTCGTTGCATGGACTAGTATTTTTGTGGCAAATTTCAAAAAAATAGGTCCTGTAGTTTTGGAGGAATACCGCGGACGGCGGACAAGCGGATTTTTTTTATTCGTTAGGGGTATTTTTTTTTTTGTCGATTACAATGGCTCATTATTGATTTTTATTCATTAACTTTTTTATTTATATTTACAACTGTTAACAAAAGATACATCAAGTAAATGTGATAGTTATGTAATACAATGACATGAAATACATAGAGAACCTTCCCATTGGAAGCACTCTAAACTTTTTCTATACTAGAAGATCCCGGGGCCATCTCCTTTTCAGGCACCTCGGAGAATTATCAGGAATGGAGAGGAAGAAAGCATTGAGACTAGTGGGTTAGAGTGAGAATGGAGTTTGTCATGGAAGAATTGATACCTGGTCCGGGCCAAATCAGTAACATAGGGAACATTAAGGTCTTTATGGATGAGTTTAATTATTGAAAATAATAAACCAAAATATATTATTATGTTTGTCATCGACCTAGTATGATTTTAATAACCCCTTGTTTTTGTCGATTACTGAGCAATCTTATGCTGTAGAAAACTTATACTGCACGGAATAGTTGATCTTGATGGAGTACATGTCTAAATCCAAAAGTTTTACTACTCATTATTAAATTAGTATTTTAACGAAAGCAAGTGAAGAAAAAAACTGTATCATTTTGTCATTGAGAACTAAGATATTATTCTATTTATTTGGAATCGAAAGTGTTTTTTATAATAGCATGGTACTCTCCAAATTTAGTATGAACTCTACAAGTACGATACCAAGCTATTGTGATTAACAGCTTTATAATCCAATGTTCTATTATAAAATTAATCTAATATATAAAATTCTCGTGTCCCAATGTTAGTTACCATATTTCCTCCAAAACGACTTGACCGATTTTTATGAAATTTTATGTGCATATTCAATAGCTCTGAGAATCGGCTATTATCTATATTTCATACCCCTAAGTGATGAGGGTTGTCTACCTCTAACATTATTTTTTAATTTTTTGGACAAAAAATTTTTTTAATTGTGTTGTAACGTTGCTTTAAAAATAGATACAACCCTAAATAAGGTGTAGATTCTTTAAGGTGAAGGTCAATTTTATACAACCCTAAATTTTCACCCTTCTATCACCATCCCCAATTTTTTTTTAATAGTATTTTCATAATCTGATGAACTATCACTTGGTAAGTTATTCCCGCCAGAGGTTTACCGGTATCACTTCTCAGCCAGTAAACAGCACGGAGAAGAGATGAGAACGAAGCCGCCGGTCTATTGTTTCTCTCGGGCCATAAGCCTTCTCTCACTCCCTCCACAGTTTTTGGCCATTATTATTGTTTATGCTCCAAGCGTTGTAGTAACCTTTACAATTATCATTTTACTATCTCAGTGTAACTCATGTTTTTCACATACATGCTCTTGAGTGGGTGTACCATCCAGTTTGTTTGCGTAAGGTAAAGATGGGCTAACAAAAAATATTGTTCACGCTATAGCATCAAAAGATTGATATTGTTTCTATCGTAATTAATTAATGATATATATTATTTATAATATATAAAAATATTATTGTTATTTATATTTTCCTATATAAGTATATTTGACTAGATTTAAAAATATATTATTATATATAAAATCTTTTATTATTTAATAATTTTATGAATAAATAAGAAAATTAATGTTTTATTATTTTCATATTCCCTCATCATTCACAGCGCTCCATGGCTATTTGACTAATAAACCATATTGTTACATACTTACTATAAGTTAGTTGTTTTTTTTTTCTACACTAGAAATTTCCTGAAAATAATTTATATGGCAAAACAACGTTTGCTGGTCAGCTAGTAATTATATATAATTGAAATGATTTTTACCTAGCTTTTGAAGAATTTATGTATTATTAAAACAATGCCGTGTTGTATTGTATTATTGAATTGAATTTAGAAAAACAAATTAAATCTGAATAAACAAAGGAGAAAAATGATCGCCTCTCTCATTGAATCTTAGTATTCAAATAATGTTAAGACTCAAGAAGTGGAATAGGAATCATAGATTCGTTCTTTTCTAAATTTGCAAACTTCAATACAGCGCGGTGGCTAGGTGAGAGTATACGTCATTAGCGACTACATAACGTATCAGTGAGCCTACAAAGGATCTAGCCAGGCATCGATCGGTGAGTGTTAGTACCGGGTACACTTCTGCCCCAATTCGCCCAGGTCAACCACTTGAAACAATAACTACCTGTTACCCCTCACTTCTTCACCTCCATTTTTTTATGTCGTGCCTGCCCCCCTCTCCCCTCTCCTTTAACCTACTGACGTACTTTCATCCCTCCGACTTGAAGGTAGCGATCGTAGAAACGTATCAAGTCCACTCACTGATCTGGAGTTGTTCGACGAACTTGGTAATTTGGATAAAGCTCAAATTCCTAAACAATTCATATTCACTAACCTTGTTAAGTTAATAAGAAAATGATTATTATGTTATATGAGACCCAAGGAAGAATTTTAGATGCATTTGGTATCATAATTTATGATTACTGTTTTGATTTTGATTTTTTAAGCAAATTAAGCGACTTTTGGAGCACTTCACTCCACCTATGAGCAATACTATTTTTATGAGGAACGATTCATAAAAACAATTAATCAAAATTGTTAATGGCTAAAGCTGAGTATACATTTAAATTCATTTTTTTTTTTTTTATTATTATTTATTATTAAATGTCCACATAACATACTTCTCGTTACCTGCCAGACAACCGCATAAAGAAGGAGATAGCAGAACTTCTGGAAAAGAAAAAATACAACTGTTTCCAAGAGGTATTTTGCCTTGATACCGAGGGATCAACAAGATTTGTGGACATATTGGCATTTAGTGCCACAGAAAAGGAAGCAAATGATAGTGGATCCTACTATCAGATACGAAACAAATGACAGGGAACAAGGCAAAAAATTCAAGAGGAAAGGAAAGCATTTATTCTAAATGTATTTCATACCTACAAGAAAAATTCGCGAGGAGTTTGGCGAAAGAAAATTTACAGTCACGCAACTTTGGTTCGGAAGCAGAGGACCATCCCAGTAGCCACTAGATCATTTTTGGAGAGGTATGGACTGGAAAGAGTTTCACAGTTGCAAAACATAGCGGAGACCATAACCCTGGACTCATTGGGAATCCTACATCACCATATATATTGAGGCTAGGCTCGATTTATATATATCCAAGTATTTCAATTTGGCAGAATCACCCTCTTAGTTTGTTCGTTGAAAATTGTCTTCAGGATTGATGCGGTATGCTGTGTACTCATACAACTGAGCGAAGTTGAGCAGGAGATCCAAATTCTCTCTCTAATAACCCTTATTTATTATAATGATAAATATGAGTAATTATTATAATGAGTATGCGATATAAACGTTTATAAAAACTGGCATGCCAAGCATACGGTAGGTCAGCACCCCTTTTGAGGCTAAAGGGGGCGACTTAACTTTGTTTATGAGACGACAGATCCAGCACTCTCGTTCAATTTTTCAGCTGATCTCATCTAACATTGTCCGATTTTTATTTTAAAACATTCATTCCGGGAAAGTAGTTTTCGAATTTCCTTCTTGAAAATTTGAAATCTAAAATCGTTATTATGCATTTTTTCAAAAAAGAGCAAAACAGCGCAAATGCAAAACAATCTTGAATTACTTTTCAGATTTGAAATCCGTCAAACGGTGCCATCAGAAACAGAAATTTACGATCTCAAAGAAATATCACCGCCGCGACAGCGACTGATAGTAAGTAGGGGTTGCCAGGTAATAAGCTCAGAGCTCAGCAAGCGGAAGCATTTGGCTCCGTAGAGGGTCCAGTCATTTTGTATTTCAGAAATGATGATATGTACTGAACCACAGTTAAAAATTAAATTTGTTTAACCTGTATTTTAAAAGTTATAAATTTGTTTGGTCTAAAATAAATATATGATATATAAATAAATAAAAATAAATATAAAATTATGTTTAATATGATTAAATGTAAAATTATTACTTTCACTTACCTATATATGAAATATATACCATGTTTTTACCAGAGATACAATTTTTAGGGTCCCATAAGTTCAATAACTCAGAATGGGGGGAAAATACCCGCAAAATGGTCTGTATGTGTTTGTACGTCATTAGTATAGTTCGAAAACGATATTTTTTATAAAAATTAAATTTCACATTTTAGAAGCTTATATGCCTGAGAGATGTAGCAGCAACAATTTAAAAAAAATCAGACACTTTTTTACGATTTATCCGGAACGGTTCTATGATTTTGATTAAATTCGCAGAATCGGTAATACATTTAATGTGCTTTCATATCAGGTAGGCTTCATTCTAATTGAAATATTATGATATGAGTATTGTACAATTAAAAATCTGGTGCGCGCAACACACGACTTTCACTACCTCCGTTATTTATATCAATTTAAGAATTTTTAAACAAATTTAGAAACCAAAATAAAATCGTAAAGAATTATTTACATTGGATTTTAATAGAACCATGTGTTTTATTAAATAATCTATTATATTATTATCTACGACAATCAGTTTTTGTTTTATCGGCTTTTGATGACTCTCCATTAACTTTTACAATAGTACGTATAAGATAATATTTTTTCTAAAATTTATACATGTATATTACTGTTCTTAATTGAATAACTATAAAATATAACTGCCTAACCCTATCATAGCTTATTTTCATAGAAAAAGGAGAATCAGTGTTAATTAACTATTTCGATTCCTCTTGGACATATCGAAATTCTTGATATATTTGGCTAAATTATAGAATGCGATTCAATGCCTAACAAGTGACCGAGGTCTTTGACAACCACCTTCCTCTGACTAATGCTCAGAACAAATGGTCGAGTTAGTTCCATTTTTAGACTCAGTGGGTGTAAGGTAGGTGTTGTCTTGACATACAGCTATTGTAAAGTCTGTTCCAGGGGCCTTCCTATATTTTATTTACGACCGAATTCGCTATGAGTCATAAATACATCTTCTTTTTGTTAACATATTTAAGATATATACATTTTTTTAAATTTAAACGTTGAGCCACTTCTTTAAATGCATCTTAACATATTACAAGGCGTCGCGACTAATCATTTGAATTTTTCGGCGGGTAAAAGATAGAGCTTGAGCATAATATATTATCATTGCCCCTCTAAGTAATATAATTTCTAGATAGAATAAAGAAAAACTTTTTTTTTAAGCATGGCATCCTTATTTCTTTAACACAAATCTCATCTTAGAAAATTTATCCTTTCTTCATGTTTCTAGGAGCGTTACCCGTTTATTTAATTTTTCGTTGCCAACTATCCACTCACAAAAATCAGGTGCCCATAACACACGATTTTCACTTACCTTTGTAGCTAAAATCAATTTAAGAAATTTTAAGTACATTTAGAGATGAAAATGAATAGTTAAAGAATTAATTAAATTGAATTTCATTAGAAATGTGTGTTTTATTAAAATATCTATTATATTTTTATCTATAATAATATGTTATTTTTATCGGCTTTTCATCACCCTCCATTAACTTTTACAAGCTTGTTTATAAGATAATATTTTTTTTTCTAAAAGCTTTTCAACAGTATATTATACATGTATGTTATTTTATATAATACTGTTCTTGTTTTCAAAAACACAAAAATTGCATTTAAAAAAATATGTTTGGACGATAAATATTAGGCCGTTTTACAAAAGAAATTCTTGGATATATTTTTTTAAAAACAATTTATTTAATCCAGTCATCGCGACGATTCAGCCTCTAGGGCCATTATCAAGCTTCATGCATATCCATCTTAATTATCTTTTCATTTCACCGCTTTTCAGCAGCGTCGACATAATTTTTTTTAAAATATCATTTTTCAAAAAAAAAAAAATTAACAGTTTTCGGCCGCCTTTTAGGTGTTCTCGTGCGCTAAAAGGCGGCCGAAAACTGTTAAGTGTTTTTTTTTTGAAAAATGATATTTAAAAAAAATTATGTCGACGCTGCTGAAAAGCGGTGAAATGAAAAGATAATTAAGATGGATATGCATGAAGCTTGATAATGGCCCTAGAGGCTGAAACGTCGCGATGACTGGATTAAATAAATTGTTTTAAAAAAAATATATCCAAGAATTTCTTTTGTAAAACGGCCTAATATTTATCGAACAAATATTCAAACAAAAGAACAATTACGACAATGATGAGGAAAATATGTTTGGAGTTTTCTCCTTTATTTAAATACCGAATTCGTCCAACTTATGTATTTACCTGTTTGTTTTTTTTTATCGTTGATAATAAGATTATGTCCTTATTTTTTTAGTATCTACAAAATCAAAGGTACTTTAGAGAAAGAAAATATCGGCATTTAAGCCTCGTCAGACTATTCCAATCAGAATGAAACTTACATGATATCAAGGTCCATCAAATTTTACATCGATATATAGTGTTTAATCATAATCGTTTGAGCCATTTATGGGAAATCGTAAAAAAGGTGCAAAATGCATAGTATTAAGTGGCTCTTCTAATTAACTGATTTTGATGAAAAATGTTCTGTAACATCTCGGGCGTATAGTTATCTCAAATATGAAATTTCTATTCCATAGGACTTTTCGTTTACGCGCTGGAGTTACTACACACACAGTCACATCCAATGTCTGTGGGACTAGGTCATTTGGACTCAGGGCACCCTAAACTTGTATTTCCGTTGAAAACTGGAATTCGAAAATTTTCACTATCGCAATACTTTCCCCTCACAATTTATTTCATATATAGGTAAGTGAAAGTAATATGAATTTAACAATGTTCAAGTCGTATGAATTTTCTATTGCGTACATTGAATATAAATGCAACAAAGCAGTTCGAACCATTTTCGTAGATTTTAGGAACGATGCGGTTCTCTCGATACTATAATTGTGGGTTTACCAACTCTTGTTGTATGTAGTAGTAATTACAAAAAATAAATTACATTGAGAGTGATTACTTCCGCTAAGCTGGCCATTAATGGAGGCCACACCTTTATAATTTTATAAAAATACTAATACTCTGCTTCGCACGGGTGCAATTTGAATGAGATGTCTTTATGATTAAGAAAACTCTGTTTGACTGATTTAAAATTTATGACTTTATTTTTGATTCATTGTAAACAAAATTGAAATTAGGAAGAAAATGTGTTTTTTCTATGATATATATTCATTATTAATTTTATTAAGTAACCATCATCAGATGAAATAGGGAACTTTTTTTTAAAAGTGAAGTATAGATTATTGACAATTTTATTATTTTCTCATCTAAACTTGATTGTAATGTATGTTTTCAAAAACTTTGGAAATAATAAAAGTTCCCATGCCATTCGTTTTATTACTTTATGAATTTAAAAAAAAAAATATTTAACATACATTTTACAGGTTTGATTTAGTTTCCGTGGGAATACCATTTATTTTACAGTAAAACATCTGTTATCATGAAATAATAATATTTCTGAAATAAATAAATAACGGTTGAAATGATTAATAGCAATGTCATTTTACAGATTTATTACAACTTTCCGTTTATTTTAGCAGCTTACGAACACTTTAATAATTTAATATTTTTTCTAATATCTTGTGTGCTGAATGGATAAATATAACTTATACGATACTGAATGGAGACAACACTGAATTTACCATAACCTCTCTCATGACAACAATAAAAATAACATATGTTCATAATTTTATGGTTTTATTACAACTTTATTTGTTTGTTTGTTTATCCTTTTATACTGTTATGGCTAATCAGACGATGCTACAGTAGGAGTCCTAAATTTTGCCTATCTAGGTTTAATTAGGATAGTGATCTTTAACGAGTAACTGACATCGCACAGGCTCGGGACCACTTTTAAACGTCCCCTCCGAAGGACGGCATAACTAAGGACCCTAATCCAAGGGCCACCTGCGGGTTTGAACCGGAAAACGTTGCCAGGCTGTTATGCTAACCACCATGTTACAGGTAACCCCGTAACAACTTTATATCAGGTGGCACGACTTATTTTATCGTATATTAAAATATTGAGCTTTTTTTTTATACTTCTATACCATTACTCATATTTGAGGAATAATTTTTTGATGATATATCATGTATATATATATATATATATATATATATATATATATATATATATATATATATATATATATATACATATTAAATCATAAGGAGGCATTCAAAATGTATTTAGAGCAAAAATAAAAAGATTGTGGTGCTAATGGGTCAATAAAAATGTTTTGTATTACAGTTTAATGTGTTGTAGATAATCCTGCTGATCAAAATATGGCTCCTCTTCATGAACAAGTATTACATATCATATGCTATATAACATTTATTTATACATAAGCGCTACATATGTTATCTACCATTATAATATATATTATAGTTTAATAAGAAAAGTATTAAAAAATGATAATGATAATTAATAGAAAAATAATGCCCACATATTGAAGAGACATTAATTATAGCATAAATAACATTAGTAACAATAGGGGTACTCACTACGTTTGCTATAGCATGCTATTTGTGTTATTTTGCTAAACCCGTCGAGTTTCTACAGTTATTTCCTGTATAAAATTGATGGGTTTAGCACAATAGCACAAATAGCATGCTATAGCAAACGTAGTGAGTACCCCTAAAAATAATTCACAGTTAAATATGGTTTAAGATTACATAATATTTATTTTGTCCTCCCAAAAGAAAATTTGTTTTGTTTGTTTTTATGTTTAAGGCGCAAACATCTAGGTCGTAAGTGCCAAATAAAATATAGATTGCTATGTATTTTACTTATAAAAAAAACATTAAGAAAGGATGCCCTGAAATGCAAGTAAAAATCGTATCAAAATCCGTCCAGTGGTTTAGGAGTTCGCGATAACCAAGCCCAGCGGTATCATTTTATATATATAGAGTCGACACAATAAGTAAATGTAAATATATATTACAATACAATACTTGAAAAGAAAAAAATATTCAAGTTTAAGGAATGCTGATAGTGGTCAATGCGTGCTGATTTAAGTTCTAGTTCAAGAAAAGATTAGGTCTACTCACGATAAACGAAAAAGACTCAACTATTGAACTCACGATACGAAATTTTGGCCAGACTGTTTGACAAACGATCTAAACTTTCCTTAACGGCCCAACAACTTTTCCTTTCCTCGATTAGGATTAGAACTCTGTTGAGTAGTTGGAAGGTCGAAATACAGTGTTTTCAATCAGAAGTTTTATTTTATTGAGAGAACAATACGCGATGATTTGAAAGTTTCTATCAAAAATTTAATAAATCAATAGTACGTTGAAGACAAGTGTTTGTCTACTCTCCAGTCTACACAGACAGTAACCTGATACCACTATCCAATTCAGTAACGTACTTGGGACTTTTTATTGGCGAGAGGTTGACATGTGACCCATTAGTCAAGACAAAACATAAAACGTTAAACTTTCGACTGAGACTATTGTATTTATTACTACATGGACGTTCTAAATTATCCACCAGATAGAACTTAATGCATTCACTTATTTATTAAAACCTATATGGATTTACGCTTGCCAGATTAACGGACCTCCATTAAAAATATACAAACATTTCAATCTTAACTTTTAAGACTAGCAACGTACTTACCTCATTTCTAAAGATACCCTATATATTGACTTAGGTATTCCAACTACTACAAAACACATTCGATCGACTTACAAAAGATTTCACGACAAACTAAATTAAAACATAAACAAACTTTTGCAAAGCATGGCTACAAATTACATGCCTGACATAACTTGGCTTAAGCTGAAAAGGAGTTGGACGATGGACCTCCTAGCTTTAATAAAATAGTTTATTTTTTAATGTTAGGAGGATGCAAAACGGGTGCTATCTCCCTCATGCCTACCCATTTTTTGCTAGGTGAACGCATTGGCTTGTTGTATGTATTTCTTACAGGTTTTGTTAAAAAAAAAAAAAAAAAAGTATCATAGGGTGTATTATCTGTCATTTTCAACAGGCTCATAATTAATGGCGTTTATTTCAAAATATAATTTTTACATTGTTGAAGGTACGCTTGAGTATTCTTCCGATAGACTGGCATCGTCATTATGGTATCTGATGGTTTCACTATATTTATTTATTTAGAATTTAGAAAATTATGGTTCAAATACGAATCATAATGCACAATCAAGTATTGGAGGAGAATAAAAAGATCTATTCTCTTTACTTTTATCTACCTACCTATATATATAAATGAATCCCCTTTTTTCATGAGTGAACGGCTTGACCGATTTGGCTAATTGTTTTTTTGTTGTGTTTCTAACGGCCAGGAGAAGGATTTTATCGAAAATTAATAAAAAATTAATTTTCTAAGGTATTAATTATCTCTTTATCTATCTATCAATCTCTCTATCTATCTATCTATCTATCTATCTATCTAACTATCTGTCTATCTATCTATCTCTCTATCTATCTATCTATTTATCTCTCTATCTATCTCTCTCTCTCTCTCTATCTATCTATCTATCTATCTATCTACCTATCTAACTATCTCTCTCTCTCTCTCTCTCTATCTCTCTCTCTCTCCTCTCTCTCTCTCTCTCTCTCTTACTCTACCTCTCTCTCCTCTCTCTCCCTCCTCCTCTCTCTTCCTCCTCTCTCTTCTCTCTCTCTATCTCTCTCTACTCTTCTCTCTCCTCTCTCTCTCTCTTCTCTCTCTCTCTCTCTTCTCTCTCTCTCTCTCTCTCTCTCTTCTCTTCTTCTATCTCTCATCTACTCTTCTCTCTATCTATCTATCTCTATCTATCTATCTATCTTCATCTATCACTATCTATTCATCTTCCTACAGACTTCACTTCTTCAGCCATTGAAACTTTTGGAGATAAATTTACACACATTAAAATTTTTTCGTATTTCATTGAGTCCATGGATCGGATTTTTTGGGGATAAAAACTTTTGAACTTGGCAAAAGTGCATTGATTCAGAGGAATTATTTTGTTAAAATAATGGTTTAAAGTAAATTGGCGTATTTCAATATATAAAACTGATTAAATTTTGCATCAACCCAATATATAAAATAATCCCTTTTCTCCTGGTTATCGTTATCGACGCGTAAACGTTTTGACTGATTTCGCTAATTCTCTTTTTGTTGTGTTTGATAACAGTACGGAGAAGGACTTATGGAAGAAAAAAAGAGCAAGAGCAGCCAGAAGTGTGTGTATTAAAATAAGTTAAAGATGAATGGTAGTGCTAACAAAGTATTTTGAGAGTTATGTAGGAGTACAAATAAATTGCAGTAAATATCCTTTATTAAATCTATTCATTATTCCTTTATCTTGTTTACAGGCTCCTTATTGAGAACGCTGGATAGTGATATTCATAGTTAAGACAGGACTTCTTCCGTCGGGTCAGCTTGTGGTATTATAAAAACATGTAAATTTGACTCTTCAGACAAAAGTTTAATCTTGTTACTGTATCAAGTTTTTCCTCAGGGAAAAATCCTGATTTATTCAATCTCATCTGGTTCAAGTCCTTATCAGTAATTGAATCTCAGCATGATAGCTAACAGTACTACTTAATTGAAGGAAAAATCAAACAACATCGATAATGACCTTACAAGGAGGCTATTATGAACGATTCGTTCAATTGTAATAGAATCGATGCCTGAATAGGCCTAAGAGATTGGAAGATTAAGTGAGCTAGGAGAGGCTAGGGCGCAGTGCCGTCAGTCTCTCTTCAACTGCTGAAGGGGTTGGTTTCTGTTCAGCAGGTAACAACACGTCGTGCTTCTTTACGTCTTATAATTATTATAAGTATATTTATTTATATTGTTTAATATGACAATAATATCAATACTGAGGTTTAGTAACTTATAACATATTTTATCTCTATAATATAGTTTAAAATTTACTGTGAAAACAATTTATTATTATAAGATATATATTTGGCCGTTTCACAAATGAAGTTTATTGATGTATTTGTTTTATTTACTTTTACACCTTAATCTTAATAACCATGAAAATAGCCCGAGAGGCGGAAAAGTTGTAAGTTGTAAAAGTAAATAAAAAAATATACCAAAAACTTTTTTTGTGAAACTGCCAAATATACATCTTATATACACAAATATTGAACCAAAAGAAAACTCAGGATAATGATGGGAAAATGTATCATTATTTTTTTTAGATTTACGTTAGACATTATTTCATATGCATTTTAGGAGGGGGGGGGGGAGAGGTCATTCAAGAATAATAAATAAAGCAACAAAACAATAACTCACACGGGTATAATTGTTTACATTCACTGTGTGCAAAATATATAGTAAGGGAAAGTATTGCGTTAGTAAAAAGTTACGAATTCCAGTTTTCAAAGGAAATACCACGGTATAGGGACCCCTAAATCCAAATGACCAAGTCTCCCAAAAAATATGTATTTGTATCTGTGGTAAGTCTAGTTCGAAAACGATTAGTTGTATTAATCTAAAATTTCACATTTTAGGAGTCTTCCCGCATCCAATCCTTACAATCCAAAATCCTTCGTAAAATCCTCAATGCTCCTTACTTTGTCATGAATAAACTTATCCATAAAGACCTTAATGTTCCCTATGTTACTGATTTGGCCCGGACCAGGTATCAATCCTGACAAACTCTATTCTCACTCTAACCCACTAGTTTCGATCCTTTCTTCCTCTTCAATTCCGGATAATCCTCTGAGGCGCCTGAAAAGGAAATGGCCCCGTTACCTTCTAGTTTAAAATATTTTTAGAGTGCTGCCACTGGGTAGTGTCTCTCCATGTTTTTCATGACAGTTTTGTATATTACCATCACATTTACTAGATGTATTTTTATTTAATACAGTTGTAAATATCAATAAATATGTTTAAAAAAAAAAAAAAAACATTTTAGAAGCGTATATGCCTGAGATGTTACAGTATTTTTTAAAACCAAATTGGTCAGCCAAGCCACTTAATATGACGCATTTTGCACCTTTTTACGATTATCTCACAAACGGCTCTAACGATTTTGATTAAACTCGCTATATCTCTGTAAAATTTGACGGACATTAATATCATGTAGTTTTCATTCTAATTGAAATAGTCTAACAGGGCTACGGAATGTATCAATTCTCTTCCCTTAAAGTACTTTTAATTTTGTAGACATCCTGCCCTACAGTATCCTTTAATAATATTCCGCTTGTTCCAGTTGAACAGATCCGCTACCTAGGACTTCTAATTGACAAATGTGGAATCCGCACATTAGACTGAAACGACAAGAAACTGCTCGCCGCTTTCGGTTACTTCAACACTTACTAGACACACGCTCTAACTTCCACTTAACTACAAAAGGCTCATCTACATGACCATCGTAAGACCTACTTGGACATAGGTAGTTGAGCTTTGGGGCTCTACAAAACCATCAAATTCTTTCCTACCAAATCCTTACAATCCAAAATCCTTCGTAAAATCCTGAATGATCCTCACTTTGTAACGAATAAACTGATCCAAAAAGACCTTAATGTTCCGTATGTTGCCTATTTTGCCCGTTCCAGATATCATTCCTTTCATGACAAACTCCATTCCCACTTTAATTCTCGAGTTTCAATCATTTCTACCACTTCAAGTCCTGATAATCCTCCGAGGCGTCTGAAAAGAAGATGGCCTCGAGACCTTCTGGTTTAGAATATCTTGCTATTAAATATCTGTGCTGCCGATGGGTAGCTTCTCTACATGTCTTGTTCACGACTATTTTCTCTTAGCCTATTTACTAGTTATGTGTTGTACAATACCGTTGTAAATATCAATAAATTATTTTCATTAAAGAAATAATAAATTTGTTTTGTAGATTTCAAGAAAATAAAAATATTGTTTTATTATTAGTTATAAAAAAGCTGCTAAATATAAACGAATTTGACAATCAACTAGAGCAGACAAGAGTAAAATTATTTTTTGGGGGAAATTTTGTTTTTCCGAACATAAGAATAGTAATATAGATATATAATATACTGTTGGAAAGCTGAAGGTGTTAGAAAAAATATTATTAACAAAGTTGCGAAACTGACGAATAGGGCAAAAACTGCAGTGATTATCGTTTATAACAATTTTATATTGTTACATTATTTAATCTAAAGCATATTTTAGCAACGAAACTGAATATAATTCTGTTAACATTTTTACTTTCCCTTAAATATATTTTAACTCTAACTTTATTTAATAGTTCTTAGATCGACTTTAGCAACCGAGGTAAGTGAAAGTCGTGTATTGACCGAACCAGATTTTTATAGCAATATTGCAGCCAATATTTAAATAAAATGTTAGTCACCGAAATTCAACGATGCTTGCGCGTAATTAATAATAACAAATATTAATAAAGTTCCGAATCACTTTTCGAATTTTATTTCATTATGGTTTTTGGTAAATAAAGCTTAGTAGTCGACCAAAAAAAAAGGAAAAAAAAACTCTTCCCCCAGAAAATTAGACAATTGTCGAAAAAAGAAAAGCCGTTCTTTTATCAAGCCAAACCTTGATCTAACATTATACATATTCAATTTCAATAGACAGATGCTCGAAATTCCTTACTAACGAAAAGAGATGTCAGAAACACGTACCACTATTAACAGATATATACGTTTTAAAATTTTCAATCGCATAATTACCAGATTGATGGTGTTTAGTTGTCAGATAAGTCGAAACTACGTCTTGAAATAAACGTGTAGCATATTTTTTATTATACTCAACCAAAGCCATAGAAAAAGTGATGAGAATGAAAATATCTTATGTTTTTAATATATAAATATCTGGAAATAATAAACCATTCTTTAATAATTTACAGCGTTCTTTGTTTTTCACATTTATTTTATTAACCAAATCCCTTGGATTGTGAAAAATATTAAGTTAGTATTTATTTTTTATTTACTATGTTTCATATTATTTATTTAATTGAAGCGAAATATCATCATTGTTATCGATATCCGATTATATTAATAACTAAACAGTGATTTTAATATGCCATTATAACTATCTTTTCTTTTTCTTATAAGGATTGACGTATTAAGATGTCGGCCGAAACGTTGCCAAAAAATAAATAAATTAATTAAATGATTAAGATTTGTGTAGAGGAATAAATAGAATACTAACGCTAGCAATTGGTTTGTAGAAATAACACTCATCTAACCATTATAAAATACATAACCATTAAAAATACACGCATTTTTACACATTTGGTGTGAGTAAACAATACTGAAGTCAAGCAGTCACGAAATTATTTATCCCTACTTCCGCTTCGTTTTATTGGAATTAAACACGATAGAAATTGATCTGGTATAAGCTGTTATGCGGTTTTAAATTTTTATTATTTTATATTGTTTTAGCTCAGTGGTTCCCAACTAATATTAATATTGTTCCCTTCATCTAATCATTTCAATGGCAAGGACCCCCTAAATCCTACAAATGGCGAATATATCTCTGGCGGTCGTGAATAAGTGGTTAAGTCAAAATTTTTCATTATACACGTGAGCGACTTAAAGTTTTACATAAATTTCTTCAACCAATTTAACACGACGTAGGAGATGTTCCAAGGAGCGATACACACAGACAGACCATCTTGCAAGACTAGATTATTTGTACCTCAAAACTTAAATTCTATTAAAAACTTATATTTGATTATAATAAATTTTCTCAGTATATCTATACTAATATTATAAAGCTGAAGAGTTTGTTTGTTTGTTTGTTTATTTGAACGCGCTAATCTCAGAAACTACTGGTTCGAAATGAAAAATTCTTTTTGTGTTGGATAGTCCATTTATCGAGGAAGGCTATAGGCTATATAACATCGCGCTGCGACCAATAGGAGTGAAGAATCAGTGGAAAATCTGGAAAAAAAACGGGAAAAATTAGGGAAAATAAAAACCTCGCATCCCAATGATTCCAAATGATTTACTTTTTATTTTTAAAATAATTCAATTTCCCTATAATTCATCTTTTGCTGTAACAATTAATAAATCACAGGGCCAAACATTTAAACACGTAGGAATTGATTTACGCCAAGATCGGGTTGCGGAGAAAATCAGTATGTTCTTTTGCCACATGAAAATAAAAGTAAAAATGTCATTTACGCGGAAGTTCTTTCAAATATATTCTTTTAAAAACTTCTTAATAGCGATCATAGTAACAGAAATTGACGCAGACGAAATCGCTTTAGAATATGTCAAAGGAAAGGTGACGTGTACCGAGAAAGGATTAAATCTGGTTGATAAAATTCCGGTTCTGAGAAACGCCGATGATTTGGTACTGTTAGGGGAAGACACGGAAACTAATAAAATAATAACCGGTAAAAAAATAGGACTCGAAATAAATACCGATAAGAAAAAATATATGATTAGTAGCAGAGACGGTGGCGATCTTAGTGATAATGATATATCAGGGCATACTTTTGAGCACGTAGAGAAATTTAAGTATTTAGGTTCAATGATAACGAGAAAAACTAAGTCCAGGAGAAAATAAAGTCCCGGTTATAGGCGGGAAATGCGTGTTATTATTCAGTTGCGAAATTACTTAGCTCGCGGCTTCTGTCTAAAAACATAAAGGTTAGAAGTTATAAAACTATTATTCTTCCGACGGTCCTTTATGGATGTGAAACTTGGCCGCTTACTTTGAAGGACGAACAACAGCTAAAATTTTCGAAAATAAGGTACTACAGGCAAAATATTTGGTCCGAAGAGAGAGGCCACTAGGGTGTAAAGAAGGTTGCGGAGACTATATTTATATCAATCTATATTATTATATAAGTCATGTTTTATTTCAAGAGTCGTTTTCAACTTTAATCGTTATTACCTTGAAGCATATAGTACATTTATAAATTTAAATAAATTATTATTTCTTTTGAATTATTCGAGTATAATAATCAGAACTATTATTTTAATCATATTTAGGACTTTTATTAGCTATATGCCTATGGTTATAAAATATATCACTCAATTTTTGGGTCATCGCAGTATCTAAAAAATGACTATGGTTGTGAAGCTAAAACTTTTCCTGGAGGTTCGTCTTAGTGTCTAGATGTGCAATAAGGCTGGGTTTGAAAATCTTCAACTTACAAGTGGTTGAAATTGTAAATTTGACAGGAAGAAGTCTAGATCGGGCTTTAAATAATAACAAAGAGTAGCAGATAGTTGATAGTTATTATAGCTACTCTTACTATAGACGCACATAAATTAATACGAAATGCAATATTCGCTAGCAAAGCTGCGGTTTACAGCTAGTGTTATATAATTACATAAGTAAAAGTAAAAAAAAATGTTTAAGATCTACATATATTAATAATTCTTTATTTCTTGTTTCCTTAATGGGATTTGAAATATCTTTCCGCAGTTCATTAGTTGTTAAATTCCTCTTTTAGGAGTCATCACTTGCACGAATGATCCCACGCACGAAATAATGTCTGATAAAATGGAACATTCTATTCTGTTATGGTCGCTAAAATATAATTTGTCTTTAAATATACTAAATCCTCGTTTCATCAATTTTAAATAAAATTACATATGTCGTGGATAAGAACCTATTTCAACTTGATTACAAAGTTCTTTTCTCATAATACCATTGATGAATTAAATGTAAAAGTAAGCAAAATTTTCCACTTCTGTTCACATTTTGTTATAACTATCTAGAATTTGGAACAAGTTTGTGATAAGAAGCTGGCGGCTCAGTGAAAATAAAACTAGTGTAGTACGATAAAAGGTTTTATCGTTCCAATTTATTTCAAATGAGGTTTTTTAAAGATATCTCATTTTGTTAATTTATCACAAACGTTAATTTATCTACTTTTTTAATATCACGCGAGACATATTTTTTAATGTTCTAAATTATATTATACTAGCTGTTGCGCGCGACTTCGTCTGCGTCAATTTCAGTTATTATGATCGCTATTAAGACCTTTTTAAAAGAATATATTGGGTTGTCCGAAAAGTTCGTTGAGAAATTTGGACAACAATTAAAATTGAACAGCTTAAAATTTATTTATTTAATCTGCAAAATAGTTACCACCGTCAGCGATTACTCTTTCCCAACGCCTTGAAAGGTCCACTATCCCTTTTTTCCAAAAATCACTGTCCTTCCTCCTACAGAACAATAAAAGGTCCTTTCTGACGTCATCTTCTGAAGAGTAGGATTTCTCTTGTAGAAAATTTTCGAGGGATCGGAAAAGATGTAAATCCGAAGGAGCAATGTCAAAAAAGTACTGTGGGTAAAACTTCCCATCTGAAGCTTAATAACTTTAACCGAGTCGTTCAAGACACATGGGGTCTAGTGTTGTCTTGGTGAAATAGCACTCCTTGCCGACTCGCCAACTCTGGGTGTTTCTCTTCAATTGCTGCCATCAACTGGGTCCGTATTTATAGTAAAAGTCCGTATTTATAGTTCGGTTTTGTAGAAGGAGCTCAAAATGTATGGGTCCCTTCCAATCCCACCAAATACTGAGCAACACCATCCTTGGATGCAAGCCGGCCTTTGGTGTTGCAAGCGGCGTCGTTCCAGGCAACCCCCAAGATTTTTTTCGGCTGGTGTTGATGTGGAGAATCCATTTTTCGTCACCAGTAAAAACTCGTTTCAAAAATGGATCCTCCACATTTTTTTTTTAGCAGCAAATCACAACATGAAATCCTTTCAAAAAGGTTCCTTTCACTGAGCTCATGGGGAATCCCAACTTCGTAACGACAGACGTACTTTAGATGATCAAAAACGGTCGATTTGTAGGCTCTTAACTCCGCAGCTATCTCACGAACAGTAATTTTTCAAAAAGAACAGCATAATATGCCGAAAATGAACCGAATCGTCACTCATGTTGGTTTGCAATAAACTACACTACTGATCCTCTAACGCATATAAATAAACATTAGCCTCGTGATTCATTTTAGCAGAAAAAACATAAGGTAAATTTTATTTTAAAAACCTCTACCAACTTTTCGGAAGACCCAATATTTTAAAGTATTTCTGCTTAAATGATATTTTTGTTTTTATTTTCTTGTGGCAGAAGAACATACTGATTTTCTCCGCGACCCGAACTTGACGTAAATCGATTCCTACGTGTTTAAATGCTTGCCCATATGATTTATTAATTGTTATGGCAAAAGATAAATTAACGGGAAATTGAATTATTTTAAAATTAAAAGGTAAATCATTTGGAATCGTTGGGATTCGAGGTAAATTTTCTCTGTTTTTTCCCAGATTTTCCACTGATTCTTCGGTCCTATTGGTCGCAGCGTGATGATATATACCCTATAGCCTTCCTCGATAAATGGACTATCCAACACAAAAAGTACATCCAACACAATTTTTCAATTTGAACCAGTAGTTTCTGAGATTAGCGCGTTCAAACAAACAAACAAACAAACTCTCCAGCTTTATAATATTAGTATAGATGAGATTCAGGCCGTAAAGTCAAAACTAATAATTTATTAAATCATTCAACTAATTTACTTGAAAGAGTTTAAGAAGAGGTTTTAAAAAGTTAATTTTCTAGAAGGTCCGTGCGTGTTCCCTTTTAACACGAAAACATATTAGCTGCAAAATGCATGTACAATCATTCAAAGGGCCATTAGTGATCTTTTTAATTTAAATGTATATAGCACACACACATACATGCCCTTTAATAGATATGATTTGAAGAAAGAAGTACATCAAACTGAATAAAAATACGTTAATGAAAACAGGTGAAGAGATAGGCCGCGCAATGAATAAGGATTATAGGAAATTTATGGTTAATAGTAGAAACGGTTAGTGGTGATATACGTTTGAAAATGTTGAGAAATTCGAGTAATTAGGTTCTAAGATGATTAGAAGAAACGAAATAAAGGAGGAATAAGGCGGGAAATGCGTGTTATAAATCAGTTGTGAAATTATTTAGATCGTGGCTTCTCTCAAGAAACTTTAAGAGTAGAATTTATAAAACTACCACTCCCCCGACGGTTTTGTACAGATGTGAATCGAAATGAATTAAAGGATGTACAACGCCTTGGTATCACGTATCAAGGTATCCCGTAGAATACTTGCTCCAAAGAGAAATGAGGCCACTGGGGAATTCAGAAGGTTACGTCACGCCGAGTTGCGGAGCTTGTTCCCTTCAAGTATAATTGAGTTGACAGCATTGGGGCTCTTAATTGGAAGTTTGAAGTTGTTGGACTCAGTGAAGAACGGATTCCGAAAAAGTTGATATGTGCTTAACCGACTGGTAGTCGTCCGTGAGGTAGACCGAAGCGTCGAAGGGAGATTGTGTTAAGCCTGATCTCGGGGGCTTGTGCTTGGATTTGCTGACGAGTTGTGTGAATAATCCAAAACAATGATCCTCCAAAGAGTCTTATATGAGGTTTTATCAGTGGTCGTGAATGAAATTAAAATATAGGTATCGGCTTTGTTCTACAGGATTGAGTAGGCCATTATTAAAGGATATTTTAATTAATATGCCTATTATATGGTTCTGCAGGATTTTTGATACAACATAATCGTTATTCACGAATAACACGAATGTGTCATCAGTCTAATTAGTAAGGACAGTGCTTGGCTGAATAGTGATATCAGCTGTCCACACCGGATAGAGATTTGGGCCTAGGATACTACCTTGAGGTACACCGGCTAACTGAGTGAATACTGATGGGGTAGGAGAGATAATGATAGAACTTTAAAGATTCTGTCTGTGAAGTAGAAACAGATTATCTAGAAAGAACAAGTTTTCGAAACAGCTAACTAAATCCTGTTGATAGTTGAGATACATCATTTGAGAACTAATAAGAAACATGTTGCAATAGTCCTTAGAAAACTTTGTTTTCATAAGAAAGCTTATTATCAAGAGAAAAGCTATATTTAGTTCTAACATGTTATCAACATTTAAAAATAACGCGATATTACTTACTATGCTCCTCTGCAACTCAATTTCAAAGGTTATAGCCGGGTAAAAGTGAAAAATCTGCCCCTGCTCCTTTTTTGATTATTATTTGAGGGATCGAATTTGTCCAGAATAAAAATAATTCACCTATAATTTTAGATTTTAACTCAAACGGTTTTCGATTTTATTATTATTTTGTTAATAGTGAAGTACGAAACGAATTGATAACGATTTCTTTTCCTGATTCTTAGAAGTTAAATAGATGAAAACATGATATGATCATAATCCTTAAACGAAAAGAGGATTTTTAGCGGAGATGAAAATCAAAATCATTTTTTTTTAAAACCATTTTGAAAGCTGTCAATCACCGGATTTCGTCAAAAAATGTCTTTTAAACTTCTCTATACTCAGGAATGCTTTCAAAATTTTTTAAGAGTTGGAACAACAATATGAAAAACATTAAAAACTTATTTTCCTAAAATATTTAGCTTTCAAAGGGCTATTATAAGTATATATTTTAGCTCTTTTTTTCATTAGTTGGTTATCCTTGTGAGATTTTCATTGCACTAAAAATTTTCAATGGTTCAATTTTCTGTAGGATTAATTTTGCTTTCCTATTTCTTTCAAGTGAGGGATATATCTGGTATTGAATCCATTTGGTCATTTGTCTTTATATTTGGAATATTTATAAATTTACTTCTAGTCTTTCTGAAATTAACAAACTATACATACCTTGTTACTTTTAAGGTGAAAAAAGATTCATTTCAGATCTCGCGTAGTTTTTTATCTGCTTTAGCAATTAAAGTAATTTAAAATGATTTGTATATAATTAATTAATAAATAATAAACTTCCTTTTATATAATTGATTTACATTTTTGGTTTTCAGAAATGCCGGAGGGGCGAAGCCTCTCCATCAGTAGCGGCATATCGAAGGAGAGATTCAACGAACTTAGAGCGATAGTCGAAAAAGCGGCCCAGGTTTGTTGAACCTCCAACTTGTGAATCGAACAACGATCATAAAGAAAACTAGATTGTGTGACTCTTTGAAAAGAGTTCCATTTATTTGAATTGACTTTTGTAGGATCGATGCTGCACATTGGCCAGGTCAAGAAACAAGCGATTCACAATCAACTTCGAGAAAATATATTGATAAAAGAAATTATAACTTGTTGTTCTTTATTACTATCATTTATTTATTATTGTAGATGTAGTTTGTAATAAAGGATTGTAAGAAAACATCATTTTCAGGGAAAGAAAACGTTTACAGTATTCGGAAAATATACTACGATAAGGGATGCTCTAAAAGCTAGAGGATGGATCCAGAATTTCGATTTGCAGAAACTGAGTACGCCAAGGCAGAGGCAAGCACAAGATGATGGTGAGAAAAAAAAGAAGGATACTTTATTTATTAGTTGAAGAAGTTTTATTTTAATGTTTATAATAACGTTAAAGGCTTTATACAAACAAAGTGACAAAAACAAACTTTTTCCTATTAAATGCCTTTGAGTTCTACTTTATTGCCTTCAAGACTTCTTTATTTATACTACCTTTTGTAATAATAATTTACCATTTTGCAATGTTAAACTTACTTGAAAGCTTTTAATAATACAACAAACAAACAAAAATTGGTCCATATAAAGCCGAGTATTGCCGTAAAAGAAATTTTTTAAGGATTACTCGAGTAGGCATTCAGTGCTAATGCTCTATTTATTATAAACAACTATTTCATGTTAATGGGTCGTTTTCCTTTCTTTTTTACTTTCACTTACTATATATAGTAAGGGGAAGTATTGCGATCGTGAAAATTTTCGAATTCCAGTTTTCAACGGAAATACACTTTTTAGGGTCCCCTGAGTCCAAATAACCAAGTTCCGCAAAAAGGTCTGTGTGTGGTGTGTGCTGTGTGTGTGTGTGTGTGTGTGTGTAACTCCCGGGCGGAAACGGTAAGTCCTATGAAACTGAAATTTCATATTTAAGACAACTATATACCTGTCCTACTGTATCCTTTGGCAACATTCCATTAATTCCCGTTGAACAGATCCGCTACCTTGGACTCCATCTAGACAAGCGCCTTACTTGGAATCCTCACACTAGACTGAAACGACAAGAAACTGCCTGCAGATACCGCTTACTACAACACTTACTAGACAAACGTTCAAAACTCTCTATTCACTACAAAAGACTCATTTACATCACGATTATCCGACCTATTTGGACCTATGGCATTGAGCTATGGGGGTCCACTAAACTATCAAACTCCTCCCGCATCCAATCCTTGCAATCCAAAATCCTACGAAAAATCCTCAATGCTCCTTACTTTGTAACTAATAAACTCATCCATAGAGACCTAAATATCCCACTGGTTGCAGACTTGGCCCGCGATAGATACACCTCCTTTAATTCCAATCTACCTGCCCACTCAAACCCGCTTGTCCGTAACCTCTCATCTACATCTATTCCCGGTAATCCTCCGAGGCGCCTGAAAAGACGGTGGCCTCGAGACCTGTCATGAAATAAACTTTGAAGTACTACCACTGGGTAGATTCTTTAATGTCTATTCATGCCTGTTATTGTAATTCAGCCATTTTACTTATTGTATTTGTATATACAGTTGTAAAAAACAATAAAATATAAAAAAAAAGAAAAAAAAAAAAGACAACTATACGCCCGAGACGTGACAAAACTTTTTTCATCAAAATGAGCCTACCAGAAGATGCACTTTATACCATGCATTTTGCACTTTTTTTCAATTTTCTCGAAAACGGTTCCGATGATTTTGATTAAAGTCGCTATATCGATGTAAAAATTAAATGGGCTTTAATATCATGTAGGTTTTATTTGGATAAAAATGGTCTGACAGGGCTTAAATGCCGATATTTTAAATTGTCTTCCCCTAAAGTACCTTTAATTTTGTAGATTCAATAATAATAACTAGATTATCTTGTTAACGCTGATGAAAAATCGGTAAATATATAAATTGAATAAATTCGATACCCAACTAAAGGAGAAAACAGAAAAAATATTTTTTTAATGCAATTTTTCGTTTTTGAACATAAGAGCAGTAATATACATGTATGACATACTGTTGGAAAGCTAAAGATTTTAGAAAAAATATCATCTCATTCACAAGATTTTAAAAGTTAATAGAGAGTGATGAAATGAACATAAAACTAACTGATTATTTTAGATAATAATATAATAGATTTTTTAATGAAACACATGTTTTTATAGAAATTTAATTTAATTAATTCCTTAATAGTTTCACGTATTTTTATCTTTAACTGTATTTGAAAATTCTTTCATTGATTTTAAAAATGGGGGTAAGTGAAAGTCGTGTGTTGCCCGCACCAGATTTTTTTATCCTCTTCCCATGACTGATATACTTTTGTTTTATAATAAATTTAGTTCCAAGTTAATGAGCCAATAAAAAAAAAACAACCAATCCAGTGCCACGACCCATGAAGTGTCAGATTCCGTACTGTTTCTAGACCACCGGCTCCTCATTGGTGATTAGGCCTTGATCACGCTCAGCCGCTAGGTTTTTTTCCCAATTTTTTGGGTACCCATTTTAAGGAGGCTGGGTCTGCCCCAGGAGGGTCTCCATACCCTAGAGCCGCTCCCTGACTGAATTAACAGAATACATAATATTCTCCTACAGCTCCAACCCGGGACCCGGTAAACAGTAGGCTAGTGCTCTATCCATTGGACCACGCCTCTCCCTAATGAATCAATAAATTTTAGAATAATTTGAAATACGACTCTCCAAAATAACAATGATATTTAAAGTAAATGAAGGATTTTTAGTTTCAAACTGAAATCAATCCTGAAAACATAATAGCGTTTGGATTCGTAAAAGAGTAAAAATCTTAAAACAGATGCTAAATAAAATTTATGACTCAATTACTGTTAATGACCATTGGCAAAGACAGAGACAGCACCTACTCTTCCCATGATCTCGAACACTCTAACCGTTTCCGGCCAGAAACCAAATGCCTATCGAGTTGTATCCCAATGATACCATCCAACTTTTTCATATTTCCAAAAATTAAAACCCAGCTAAAAAAACGAATATATAGAAATCCCAACTAATTAATTTATTAAAAAAAATACTGAAAGCACAGTTGACACAAGCGGAGACGGTAGAAATTTATATTATAAGATTGTTTTAGCTATTCCTGTAATTTCCAACTTGTTAAAATGAAATATAATCGATTTCGTTAAATTACAAACATATTAACGTATAAGGAAAGCACCAGCTACAATAAAAACTTGATGCATCCAAGAAGATATTTATCTAAATAATAATTCCTTAACGGTGCTAACTTTTAATGTTTTAGTGAGCGTTGCAGCAAGGATCGAATGTAGAGGAGACGAAGAACGACAAGTTTTATCCAGACTTCTTCGACATGTTCCCGTAAGCTTCGTGTGGGCCACTTCTGAACCTATAGACTGGAACAACATTTCCAAATCAACCATTGTATCCAGGTTTCCAAGAGTTTTCTTTACAACCAAAGTAATTAAATTATATTTATAAATAATTATTTTAGAATTATTACAGAAATGTTTGGTGGAACACCTTATTAGATTTGCTTGTTTGTTTGTTTTGGTTTTAAGGCGTAAAACCCTAAGGTCCTCAATGCCTAGACACTTTATGCATATTCAACCTTTGTAAGAAAGAAATATTAGGTAATGAGTGATTGAGAGAAAGAAAGAAGAGCTTATAAGAGCTTAGTAAATAAATAAACAATTGCCACGTCCCCTCTCCTAGCACTAAGCTAAAATGTAATCTAATAACCCTGTTTGACTTGATTAAAGTGAGTATGTTTGGATCTGACACTGGTCTTCTATTCCTCTTTCCTGAAAGTATTATCTTCTTCATTCCTAAGCTGGGCAATCTTTCGAACATACGTCCAAGACAAGTAATTCTTCTGGACTTGATTATTCTCTCAATATCCTGGTTCATTCGGTCTTGTTATCTCTAATTGGAGCCTTCTTCGAAGATTAGGCCAAGTTTGTGCCTGATATTCTTCTAACCGAAGACACTAACAGCTGTTGATCGTTCGTTTTTGTGCCAATGTTTACATGTCAATTATCTAAGGAAGTGCAACACTTTTTATTTATTTTTTAACTTTCTTTACTTTTTATTACTTTGTATATCTAGCTGATGTGCTGTTTTCATTAGCAGAGGATTACTCTATAAAACTTGACCATTTTTGTCAGTATCTAACCCAGCTCAGTATTTATAAGCATAAGTTGGTGCAGTAAGCGTGGGACCCTCACAATCGTATTAACCTTTTATTGATAAATAATTGTTTGTCTATGGTACAAGCCTTTTATTCTCGCCCATGATATTCATACATCAATTAAGAGAAGTTAAAAAACAATCTTCAAAAACGCTAGGAATATAATAAGGTTACTATAACAAGTGACAGGGGCGGTGTGGTCTAGTGGATAAAGCACTAGTCTACTGTTCTCCAGGTTCCAGATACGGGATGACCTTGGGGTATGGAGACCCTCCTGGGGAATCAACCTCTACAAAGTGGGTACTCTAAAATGAGTAAAAACCTGGCGGCTGAGCGTGATCTCGGCCTAATCATCTCATTGCGCGGCAGTTGGGCTTAGAAAGCAGTACGAATCTCTGTTGCACTGAGTCTAAGACCCTTCATGGGTTGCAGAGGTACAGGTTTCTTTTATTTCATGTAACACCATAATGATTTACCACATTCAGACCTTATTCAATGAAAAGCTTGGTGAGACTAACTTTCTCAAAATCCCAAATACTTTGTACGTATATATGGTTAAGCTCAAATCTGAGTTAAAATCACATGTTTTAACCACAAAAAAATATGAAATGATCCTAAAAGACTGGCATTCAATCTGCAATAAGCCGACTTGGCTGGTTCTGTGAGTAACATGAGCAGGAAAAGAGAAATGAGCTGGTAGGATCCGCAGTTTTGGCGAGGGGTAGCCATTACGGTGCACGCAGGCCATTACAGATAGCAGCCCTACAATACCGTATTCTGCCGACGGCTCCTGATATAGCCAATGTCGTGACCTCGTCGTCCTATTTAATGAAATAAGGCTTCTTGTAGACGTCACATCTCTTCCTCGAAGCTATAGTTTTTCCATCAAGCCTATCACTGACAACTACGGAAAAATAAACCTTTGATAGATCGGTTTTATAACATATTTATCTGGGTGTCATAGAAGAATTAGTATTAGTAACCTACATCAGTCGGGTACGAGGCAAAGATACTAGATATACAATAATACTATAAGTTTGATTACCTTACTGTATCTTTTTCTAACTATTGGTCATTATTTATTGAGGTTATTTAGGCGAAAGGCGATCCTAGAGTATGGAGTCCCTTCTGGGGCAGACCCAGCCTCTATAAAGTAGGTACCCAAAAATGTGAGGAAAAACAAAAAAGTGGGGGCTGTGTTTGATCAAGGCCAAGGCCTAGTCACCTCATTGCACGGCCGTTAGCCTAGAAATAGTACGAATCTCTATAGGTTCTAACTTAAAATGGCTTTATCTTTCTGTACGACGGCAATATTTCTATGTTTCTTACCAGTTCCAAACTTTAAAAAATAGAAAACCGTCCTACATAACTGAGCTCACCCTTCGCTCTCATATCTATAATACTAGAACCCAATCAATCAATATTTATACCCAATAACATAAAACTGAATCCTCTCACAAATCGTTTCCCGTTCGTTCCTCATCCTTCTGGAATTCGCTGCCTATCTCTATCCGTAAAGCCATCTCTTTTTCTTCCTTCAACTCATCCAGTACCTACTTGTATCTCAATCTTCGTTCCTATATATCCGTAAAATATAGGTATGTATAGTACAAATTTGCAAGGATTTATAGATATAATGAATATTTGATCTTTTATATGTATATTTTTTTTTCCAAGTAACCAGGCCATAAGTATTTCTTTTTGGTCATTGTTCATTATTTTAAGAGGACTTGATCCCAGAATACATTTTGTTTTATATTTCATTTCTGAGCCCAAGATCCTTCATGTGTTGTAGAGGTAAACGATTTTTTTTTTTTTTTTTTGTAATAGAGGACTGCTGATTTGATATAACATTTATTATAATTCCTGTTGAAATCCATTTGATTTCTGGAGGTGAGGAGTTTCCGCTAGTTGTTAACTTTTAAGTGATAAGAATGAAGTCTGGCAACACGATATCGTCAATCGATATCGATATCACCAATTGCTGCTTTCATACTTCTATCCTCCTTGTTCCGTCTAAATTCGTCTCCTTAAGTCCTAAAGACTTTTAGTTATCAACAAAGTATTACAATACAGGGATGTAAGATTGCAAATATGACATACACGTTAACGCTTAATAATCTGGCATTATTACATAATAATGATAATTATTTTCAACCCTATACTGGAGGTGGCCAATACGTTTTTAGGTCTAATTGAATAATTTTTTTGTGTAAATCTTTAACATATTTTGTTAGAAGTTTATTCAATTCAATCACATTTGATCTTTATATTAATATATATACAACTACGGAGCTACTTCATTTACATTTGGGAAACTTTGGCCACATTCCGATATTCCTTAACTAAACCACTCCGGAGAGAGTAATATTAAATTATTTAGAACTTATGTTTGATATAAAAATAAAAATGGATTCACCTTATCAGGAAAAAAAATTAATATTTCATAGACAGAAATGACTTATTTTATTTTATTTTTTAATTTTAGGCTTGAAAAATTTTTGGGACTTTTTTTCATTTTCAATTTTCATTCATTTCTCATTTTTCATGGAAATGAATTTTAAAAGAACAATGAGCAAAACATAAATTATGAAATTGATCTTCTAAGATGGCTAGATCGCAATAAATAGTTTTAAATTACACTTATTTGTTAACAACCAGAATAAAAAAGACGCAGGGTCACAGATACAGGCTAATACATTTGATAGATTTTTCTTTCCCCAGATAGGCATTGCCAGTTATCTCGGGGAGTCCCATTGGTTCGTTGGTCCGGGCATTCATGCCAGGTTTCCAAGATGCCACATCCTCTCCTCTCAAGAAGACTACGAACTATTTGTGACAGATTTTCGCATCACAGCTTGCCTGGGTTTGTTGAACACGCTGCTTGCAGCTGTGGAAAAACAAACGCCCAACCTGTTCACTGGAAATGGCAAGGTAAGATAGTTAAACTCTAGACTTAAATATACTACAATATTACCTTTGACATAAATTATGTACCATCATATTAATGATATATATATAAATTTTATTTCTAACCTAATTTGGACATCAATCATATAAATAAATGGGCTCAAAAATTGGTAAAGTGACCTATTTATATTGATTTTATTCACCGAAGATACATTTTTAAAAAATCGGGACACAATTCAGGTTCGTTGATGTGATTCACGATTCATTGAACTCGACACCTTGAAAGAGTTAATCAATAATGCATTTTGCGTTTCATTATAGATTTCGATTTCTCTTTACTGAAAAGAATAATGCAGTCATTGTGTTGGTTATTGTCATCTAGGACTTTTGTGAGTTTAAAACCGCCGATTTAATTAGTTCGGCTCAAACAATTGCACATTCCAGCTCAATGATTAAAGATATTTATTTTATATATCAATTTCTTTTACAATATACTATGAAAGACGTTTAAAACTCCATCCAAGGTGAACTACACAACTTGTTCAGAATTATTGTCGATATTATCACTGTGTTAACTGTAACCAGTTACGCCCTGCTACCGAAGACTATGGACATTGCGATATTGCTGGAGGACCTTATTATAATAAACTTAATGATAGTAAAAAATTATTCCTTCATCCAAATCAATTATTCAAATATAAACAAATGTAAGAAGTTGGTTCAGGGTGAAGTCGATAGAATACACAATTAAGTATACTGGTGCTGACCTAAATTATAGGCCTTCTTCGGGGCTATAAAAAACCAAAAACAAAGATAACAACCAGTAGTAGAATACAATATGTAAAGATGATAAAAAAATAAATTATACTGATAATTAAAAACAAAGTGAACTAGTAGTTATGACTAATACTAATTAAAAAGGGGGAAAAAGAAATTTTAAAATTACCAATTTTAAATTTTAATTTTCTATTATCTAATTATTCACTTTATTAAAATTTCTTTTCCCTCCTTTTGTTTTTAATAATTATTATATTTATCAATAGTCATAACTATTTCACTTTGTTTTTAATGATCAATATAATTTAATTTTCTTATCATCTTTATTTATATTTTATTCTACTACTAGTTGTTATATTTGTTTTTGGGTTTTTATAGCCCTGAAGAAAACATATAATTTAGGCCGAAACGTCGGCACTAGTAAATTAAGTTTAATAAAAATCGTTACAGCCGATTTTTAGAAAAACGTAAAAAGGTGCAAAATGTGTGGAATAAACGAGTGCTTTGGCCAGCCGATTTTATTGAGATAACATCTTAGATTTACAGTTGTCTAAAATATGAAATTTCAGTTTCGTACGACTTCTAGTTTTCGTGCAAGGCTTACCACACGCACTCAACTTTTTGCTGGACTACGTCATTTGTACTTAAGGGATCCTAAAACGTGTATTTCGGGAAAAATCGAATTTGAAAATTTTCACAATCGTAATACTTTCTCTTACAATACATTTTTTTAAAATAATAAATTCTTTATTTATTCTGGGACAAGTCCCTTTTGAATAATTTTACAAAACATACAAAAAGAACTTTAGTGTCTTAGAGTACAAACATGAAACAAACAAATAATAATAGAAATAAAAATAAAACAACAAGTGAACAATAGTGATAAATTAAAAGGTAGCTTCTAATAATAATGATTAATAACAAAACTAGACAAAAGATGGAACAGAAAGATATGTGCATATACATAAAATTTTAATTAATAGTGCTTTACTGTATTGATGTAAAATTAATGAAATAATAAAGTTAAATATACAAGTGCACCACAATGTAAGATATTATATTTAATTAATTGTTTCATTTCATACATAGGTAAGTGAAAGTTAAAAAAACTACCTAATAAGTATACTATAAAATAAGTAAATCCACGAAAAATTATCGAAACCCATAAATTACAGAAAGTCCAGGATTACAAGCATCCAAATAAATAATATATCAAATCTAAAACTATTTTTTTCTGAGATATTTTACTTACAAGAAAATCCATTCACCATCATATTTTATTCGTAGATAACACCGTGTTTATATCATTACAAGTTTTCAAAAAGAAGATTTTTATTTCTGTTCCAAGGCAGTACATAAATACTAAATTACAGAAAGCTCCATTAAAAGGCAATTCTTAGACTTCAAATTTACATCCACCGAACGCTCCTGGCACGTCAGAAGCTACTCAAGTCACGATACCTATTAACTCAACAGAAATAAATCTTCTTATCTAGATTCGTAATTTTATTTTTTCTGAATTTGGTCTCTGCCCTTTCGCCTAATTTCGCAATACTATTAGAGTTTCAGATGGATTGAGTAAAAACAAATCTGGTGCGGGCAACACACGACTTTCACTTACCTCCGTTTTTAAAATCGATTAAAGAATTTACAAATGCAGTTTGAGATAAAAATTAATGAAACCATCAAAGAATTAATTTAATTAAATTTCTATAGAAACGTGCGTTTTATTAAAAAATCTATTATATTATTATCCAAAATAATCAGTTAGTTTTATCCCCTATTCGTCACTTTATATTACTTTTTACAACTTTGTGTATCAGATAACATTTTTTCTAAAATCTTTCTCTTTGAACGGTATATTATACGTATATATTACTGTTGTTAATATAAAAAAATAGTTTTTCTCTTTTCTGCTTTAGTTGGTCATCAAATTCGTCCAACTTGTACATTTAGCCGTCCGTTATCAATGCAATTAAGATGATATGGTTAATCTTTTGGAATGTACAAAATTAAAGGTAGTTTAGAGGAAGAAATTTTGAAATATCGGCATTTAAGCTCTGTCAGACTATTTCAATCAGAATGAAACCTACATCATATTAATGTCCATTTAATTTTACATCGATATAGCGAATCGAAATCGTTAGAGCCGTTTCAAGAAAATAGTAAAAAGGTGCAAAAATCATACTTTAAAATGGTTCTTCTGGTTAGCTGATTTTGATGAAAAAGTATTGTAGCATCTCGGGCGTATAGTTGTCTTAAATATGAAATTTCAGCTTCATAGGACTTTTCATTTTCGCCTGGGATTTACCACACACACAGACCTTTGGTTATTTGGACTCAGGGGACTTTAAAACGTGTATTTCCGTTGAAAACTGAAATTCGAAAATTTTCACGATCGCAATACTTTCTCTTACTATATATTTCATGTGTAGGTAAGTGAAAGTAAAATTATAGGTCTTACTGGATCGAAAAAGGTTTGGTTAAGGCAGCGATATGTTAACTTGTTGCTTTATAAATTGTTACTCTAAACATTTTAAGTAACAATGAGGAACAAATCGTGAGCAGCAGAGCTTTGTCAGAAAGACCGTACTTTAGTTAAACTAAAAAATATTAACGAGGGTCGCCTCTAAACGTAAAAATATTGTATGGTATATAAATTGTGTAGAAAATATATTTGTATTATTAAATATATATTTGTTTTAGTGTTGCCAATTTTTAGTTTCTTTACTATAATAATTTCCTGACATTATTGTCCCTTCACATTTGCAAGATGTGTTTCATTTTAAAGATGTAAATTTCAATTTCATAAGATACAGTATCTTTTACGTCTTGCTCTGCATCTTTGCTTAACTACCTTTCAAACCCCCAGTTTCTAACGCTAAAGGGTCTTTGGATTAGCGTGAACAATCAGGAATGGAAAACTAAATATGTTTTTACATGCAAAAAGTACTTGTTTAGCTTCTTCCAACCATTTTTATCTGTCCTACGATTATTAAAGTGATGAGAACAGCCTGTATAACGTAAGGGTTAAAATACACCATTTTAAAATATAACGATTGATATTTTATTGCTTGTTTGGGAATAACAAAGTTCGAAAAAAGAATTTGTTACGGATGAAGTTCTTTGATTTAAATTATTAAATTTTCAGGTTCCACTGAAGGCGATCGAATTCGCAGTGAGGAGGGTATCCGAATACGTTTCTTACCGACAGCACGACGATATAGATAAAGTAAATGAGGAAAAGATATGGGACCATCAGTGGGAACAATTTCTGACTCATTACTACCAATGCGTTCATTCTGGCGAAACTTTCCAAGTCGCCACTGACTTGCAAATTCAAGTAAGTAATTGAAAAATTCTCGAACATTTATTTAATTATCATATGCCCGCTTTCAACAGTAAGACCAACAGGCTTCTCGTAGTCCATTAAAGCAAGACAGGAATAATTAGATTGGTGTTTTTTTTTAGAAACACAGGAAAGTTTATAATGTCTAATAAAAATGTAATTAGATGGTATAATCCGAATCCTTAATACTTAAGCGTAGCATCTTGTCATCTTTAACTCAGCAGTTTCGTCTGCTATACCTTATATGCAACCATATGTGCAGTCTGTCATAAGAGTGAGACGATGCAGCCGAATTCATGGCTGAAGTTTATTGCATGGGTGCTCTCAAAGCTAATCCATCAGTATTTCTTTTTTTAGTTTTAGGAACTATCCAAAAATAGCACAAAGAAGTGCATGCTTTGAAGTTCGAAAAAAAAAAAAAAAAAAAAAAAAAAAAAAAAAAAAATATATATATATATATATATATATATATATATATATATATATTACATGCTCATGCTCTTTTCTGTGACCTCTATAACGTTTTTATTTACGAGTCTAAAGCCTATACTTCTAATTCTTAAAAATGACCATTACAAATGAAACTCTTGAAGAATTTTCTGACCCACAGGAAATGTATTCTTGCGCGAAAATGGCTGTTGACTCGATCCGACCATATTGGCCACAGATGGCCATGGACGGTACGAACAACGTCTGGATCGTGAAACCAGGAGCAAAGTCCCGAGGCAGAGGTATCCAAGTGATCAACAAGCTAGAGGAGGTCCAACAAAGGTTAGGGGCTTTCAATGCCAACGATCCGAGGCTTGTGATTCAGAAGTACATCGGTAAGTGCGAGTGAAACTTAGTGAGGCAATTTTGTATTGGCTTCCTCTTTATCAAATATAATCAGCAATCATGTTTAATCACTTTTTTTCGAATTGTTGAATAAAATTATTTCTTTGATTAAGATTATACATTAAAAAATTACTTTCTATGGCAATTAAATTTATATTGGTTATCAATCTAAACTGAATTTATGCTCTCTTCTCTAAGTTGGTTCAGGGTGCAGTCAATATAGCACACAATTAAGTATAAACTTAATTTATTGGTGTCAAAACACATTTTTTCTCCTTTTTCTTATAGCCCTGAAGAAGGCCTATAATTTGGCCCGAAATGTAGGCACCAATAAATTAAGTTTATACTTAATTGTGTGTTATATTGACTGCACCCTGAACCAACTTCTCTCATATATACATCCAGTCAACCATTGTCACTTTATAAACTGAATTTAAATCAAAGTGTCATAAGGTAAGAGTCAATCCTTGAATTTTTCTCCCATACCCCCAAAAAATAACTCTTTTATTTATTGCATGAAAAAATCACTAAATACTGCCCGATGACTTACTAAGCTTGTTATTTCAGAAAAACCTCTTCTGATACACAATACAAAATTCGACATCAGGCAATGGTTCTTGGTTACCAGTATTTATCCGCTGACGATTTGGATGTACAAGTTAGCATATTCAAAATAATATATATTGAACAATACTATAATAAATTATGATACTCATTTGATTTTCTTTTTCAGAGAATGCTACCTTAGGTTTTGTTCTCATCTATTTTCTTTAACCAACATGCATGAATCAGTACATCTGAGCAACAATGCAATTCAGTGTAAATATAAGAATGAGAAAAAGAGAGACCGTTCACTTCCTGATGAAAATATGTGGGATTCCTTGACCTTTCAAGCATACCTAAGGTTATATTATTTTATTGATCTGTCATTGTTGATGTATATGCTCATAGTTGGAAAGGATTGTTATTACTTTTAGTTTTAATAGTGCCAAATAAAAAAATCGAATGTGGTGTATACATCTCACAACTTTCACGTATCAATTACCATAATTCATTTTTTTAAATATTTTGATGAACATAAAAATATTTCTAGCAATATACAGTTATTTATATCTTTTCTCACAAAAGTGTAAAAAATAGTCTTTGAAACAATTCAGTGAACTGTATAATTTTGCCTGCTAGACATGAAATAATTAAGATTTTCCATTAAATAAAGTAGTTGAAATTGTTCAATATAACTGTCCGAAGTTAAAAACAGCTGGCAAATCTACCACACCCATCTGCTTTTGGGCTAATCTAGGTTTTTTTTTTTAGTTCTTGTAGATCTATGCTTTCTTGAGGTCTTACTGAACTCATGGATAAAAGTCTTAATGGACTTTAGAGAAATCTTAAGAATTTTATTCAAATATCAATATTTCTAGATCTCTTAAACTTGTAGCTGGATGGCTAGCATAACAGCCTCCTATGCCTAAGGTCATGGGTTCAAACCCACAGACGGTCCTAGGATTTTTTTAATGGGAGTAAAAAATCCTTAGTTATGCCGTCCTATGGAGGGAACGTTAAAAGATGGTCCCGATCCTGTGTGATGTCAGGTACTCGTTAAAGATCCCTATCCTAATAAAATTTGGATAGGCAAAATTTAGGACTCCCACTGTAGTCACAGTAGTATAAAGTGATGTTAACTAAATAAACAAAGATTGTGAAATCCTGGCCTTCTGATTATACCATGTTAGAGAAGATATCTCAGGCATATATCTACATCTTTTCATCAAACTCCACACTCCTACACCCACAAGAGAGAGAGAAATGCTTTATTTATTTGGCAATGCTGACCAAATACATTGGGTTGCTTATATAACACAGCATACTTATCAATCACTTGGACATATTTTACATACATTTTCAATTTTTTTGGTTTTCCTATTCCTATATAAATTTATAATATTTACAATTTTTTTTTTTTTTTTTCCCCTTTGAGCCATTTACATTATTTTATTTTGTTTTTCTCTACCACTATATTGTAAAGTTAGACCTTTGGTGCGCACATTACATAATCAAAATATAATCACATTCATCATTTAATTGCCATACAGGTGATGGTGGATAATCCCCAGGGAGTCCAAAATGACATTTTCTGCTAACACCGCTATATCTCCTATATCGACACCCAGGTCTTCCAAAAATCTCCTTGTGCTTCCAGGGATCGCTCCGTGAGACCCAAACCATAGACCTGTAACGGAGAACTGTCTCTCACCAAATGTCTCGCGGAACTTTTCTTTTAGAAAAGGGATGCATTTCTCGTAGACGGCTATCTTCTCCCTTTCCACTCCATCCGCTTGATCGAGGTTATTGGTCTCATATCGAACGGTAGGATCCAGGATCATTGCAGTAGTTCCGTTCTTCGGGAATGCAACGATGTATGCTACCTTGTTAATTCGTTCTTAACCCTGTGGTACCGACGCGTAATGAGTAGAGAGTTTTTGGGGCAATTTCCCAGCACAAGGGCTGGTGTTTCAGACTCTCTGCAGCATTTGGGACAGAGGGACCCAACATCTCTCACTTGTCCGCTGGGTCCTGGGACTCCACGCAGGGGAGCATAGCTTATGTTCAGTTTCAGGGCATTGGACCATTCTGACCCCGAGAGAACTTGATTCCCACATACATATCTATTGGCTCTCGGGGTATCTTTGAAGTGTCGATTGGCCCATTCTTCAAATGCCTTTTCTCGAAGCGACTGTCGTAGAGCTAATTGTAATTTTAATCAATAAATATATTTTTTCTATTGCCAAATGCTTACTTTCGAGTGATTCAAATGTAACAAAAATTTAAATGTACACAGCAAAAAAATTAAGTTTTAATACTGCTGGTAGGACGATTGGCCATGCTGACAAGTGGGACAAGATCATATATCCAGGAATGAGAGGTGCATTTACATGCGCATTACTTGCAGCTCAAGAGCATGTGTCTCCAAGACCCAATACTTTTGAGCTATATGGAGTTGACTTCATGCTTACTGAAGACCTACAACCTTGGTTAATAGAGATCAACTCTTCCCCTTGTATGAGTCCAACGACCAGTGTCACAGCTCGACTATGTCCTCAATGTCTGGAAGACATCATCAAAGGTATTTAGTTGAAAATAAAATATTACTGATGGTCTGTTTTTTCACCATGAATTTTATATTTATAGTTTATATTATATATGGGTATTAAAACCTTTAATATTAAAAATAATAAAACGAAAAACTATTTAAATGTAAACAGCAAAAGCCTCCAAACCGGGAGCCCCATAGTATAATTAAATAAAATTAAGTATTGGAACATTTAAAAAAGCACATACTACCTTCCATTCATCATCTAATCACTTTATTTCATTAGTCCTTTAACATTTTTTCACCCTAGTCGACGTTTCGGGGTTGTTTCCCCATTTTCAAGACTGAAACAATTTATTTATACTTACACTATTGAATAAAATTACATTATTTAAATATTTTTCTTTGAAAAATGAAGCTCAGCAATTTGTCATAACTATTTTAAACTAACTAACTTTAATTACCTTATTCCTTGCTACAACATTTTTCATCCTTCACTACATCTCTTAGCCACTGCTACTTGTCTATATTGGCTCACTGTTTCCATTATATTTCTATTTTAAACTTTGTACCTTTCTAGTGTTCTGGTGTAATCCTTGTGCTTTATAAAATTAAGTATTATAAAGTAGAAGTTCATATCAACAGTTTAAAAAAAATTGATGCTATTTTCAAGTTTGTTTTATAAAATTGATCAAAGTTTCTTTTTTTTTTAATATTCAGGTACTTTACATTCTGTCATAAATCTTCTGAAACTCTTTTAGGAATAAAAACTGACATTCATCCTATAAGCTAAAATTAATTTCCCAAGTTCCAAATATCCTGAGTTACAGGAAGTTTACTGTATACATTTCATGTCATATCCTGAGGTTTTTAGTTAATGAAAATATTCTTTTTAACTCTCCATTTTATATCTAATGATTGTCCATATATAAGATTAAAGCTCAGATTTATCGTTCATAGCTTATTTTATTTGGTATTAGATGGAGTTTTATAATTTGTGTTCATTTCCACTTGATTCCTTAGAACAATTATTGACTATTTTTCTGTACCAATGAGGTTTAAATATAACAAATAACAATTTTTAAGGATTTATAATAAAAACTAATGTTTTGTTCCTTACAAAAACCATGATTTAATAAAAAGAAAGTGGTGTAAAGAAAATAATATTATGTTGTTAAAAAGAAAAAATGGATGAGAAAAATAAATGAAAACTCTGAAAGGACGGTAACCTTATTTCAAATTGTGACCATATATGCTTTTAAACAAATTAATCACAATGTTTTAAAAACAAGAAGAAAAAAATTGTATTTAAATCAGTGTTAATTAGAGTTCACAAAGAGATGATAAAACATGTAGGTAACATGAAATAACTACGTTAAAACCTCAGTTCTCTCTTGAGGTCGATTGTAGTTTTCTAATAAATAAGTAGAAATTTTAAAAAAATACTGTAATATTATTATAATATTTATTGACTTTAATAATCTTTATTATTATACAGTAGTGATTGACCGAAGATCCAATAAAGATGCAGACACTGGAATGTTTGAGCTCGCCTACCGCCAAGATGTTTCAAATCCACCTCCTTACACTGGGATGAATCTAACTGTACGTGGTATGAAGTTAAGAACAGGACCCAGAATTTCAAGGTCAGAGGAGATTAAGACTGATCACAATCATGGGATGAAGGAGGCAATCAGGAGATTATCAGAACAATTGAAGGAAGACTCATCTTCAGGAGTCAGAGTATGTTTCATGTTGATGTTTGGAACTTATATTGAACAGTTTTACTTCTTACTTATTGAAAATCACAAGAGATCCTTGTAGTATTTATATATTAAATATAGTTTAGTGTAAATAAATCTTCGGTGCTACAACCCTGTGCAGCAGGCTTTGAACTCCCATGGAGAATCAGTCCAGTTCACTTTGTTAAGACGTTCACATTGGTGCTGATTTTCAATGTCTGCTCTGTGAGGCAGCACTCAAATTCATGCCGCGTTTCATCCATTATTGCTTTTTCAGACATGTATACAGGTTTCATGTTTGCTAACAGTATAGTGAGAGCTTATTTTGCAATTTGTGTAACTTGTGTGTTTTTTTCATCTTAACCTCAGATTTCTGCCAGTAATTAATTATAACTCGAAAGGCAGTTAAAATGTGTTTTTTAAATATTTTTTATACTCTTATTTATAATAGATATATAGATATGAAAATAAATACCGTGATACATCTCGCCCGATAGACAGACTAGTGTGGGTCACCAGTGGCCTGCACTAGCATGAACGTGCTAAGCTTAGCAGCTCGTTGTTGCATTCTATGCCAATCTGGACCATTACTATACTTGATTTGTAATTTTTTTCTTAAATATTTTTAAATCTCTGTCTTATTAATCCTCTTGATCATCCAAAATTCTAAATAGTTATTGAGGAAGGGCATTTTGTAAAGAATGACATATTTGATCCCAGGATATTAGTCGGTATAGATTTAGCTTGTCACCTTTATGTTTTATTTTTTTTTTAATTACTTAGAGAACAGAAATGGGTCTATAAGGCCTGTGAAATATACAAAATCTTATACTGCTTTAAGTGTGGGCATTTTTAAAGCCATGTTTTTATTTTTGTGGGTGCCCATGCTTTTTGAGGAAAACTGGCTGTAATGTCGAAGAAGCTAGCTTCTGTCCTCATATATTAATATCAATTGTACCAGACATATTAGTCTTACATTCTTGAAGCATTTCCTTTTTCTTTGAGACAGTACCCAGTAGATCATTTTCTGGTGAGTCTTTGGTGAAGCCTCAACTAGAAGTTTTAAAGAGCACACTAGGAATTATGTCTTCTTATGTTGTTCATTACTTCTAAGCATTTTTACTACTTGTGTGTTTACTTGTCCTCTCTTTTTTAATTCATAATGGTTTATAGTGGCTGCTTTGATCTGTTTCTTCTGCTTCATCATTTTATATGTTTTAGTCTTTCATCAAGTGATACTGGTTAAATATTTTCATTGATATTCTTTTTAAAAAATGTATTTAAATTGTTAAGATATATGTACCCATCCTAACACCTTATTTTCTACCTATGCTGATGACACTCGTGTGTTATCAGTCAATAATGATCCTAATATTGCCTCTCAAACTCTTCAATCCCAGATCAGATACCTTGAGGTATGGTGTCAGAATTGGAGAATCAAAATCAGTGCCAACGAATTCCACCAAATTACTTTACCCTTTGTATTAAACCTATGACTTCCTGCCCTACAGTGCCCTTTAATAATATTCCACTTGTCCCGGGTGAACAGATTCACTATCTAGAACTCCTTGAAAAACGCATAACTTGAAATCCGCTCTCAAGACAAATGACAAGAAACTGCATGCTTCTTTCGTTACTCCAACACTTACTAGATGGACACTCTAACCTTCCACTTAACTACAAAAGGCTCATCTATATCACTATCATTAGGCCTATCTCCCTAGTTGAGCTTTGGGGCTCTACTGAACAATCAAATTCTTACCGTATCCAATCCTTAAAATCCAAAATCCTCAATGCTTCTTACTTTGTCACCAACAAACTCATCCATAAAGACCTTAATGTCCCATATGTTGCTGATTTGGCCCATACGAGGCATCAATCCTTCCATGACACTCCCACTTTAACCTACTAGTTTCAATCCTTGCTCTCTTTTCCATTCCTGACAATCCTCCTAAATACTTCATCATAAATGGTTAATCCATTCATCCATAATAATGATAACAATGTAATATTTTAGATTTCATCATCTGAGAGCCGTGAAGTCAGAAAAGAGCCAGAAAAGAGAAAGAAGATAAAACGTCATTGTTGCTCAGGAAGAACTTCCATCTCTCAGGCAGTACAGAGGTATAGGATGTCCAAAAACAGTGAAACAGTAACAAAAAGGATCAACAGTTGTAATGAGCTTTATGACTGGAGGAAGCGTATTGAACGGACCAAGCTGGACTGTAAAACGACAATAATGAACTTCAACAATCAAAATTCCTTACAAGATCAAAGAGAAGAGAGGAAGGAGGCAGAATTCCAGAATCCAGGCCCAGGTCAAGATTACCAGACATAAAAAGAAAAGATATCAATAACAATACCCAAGTATCAAGAAATCTTGATGTATTTGCTCCACATAAAATAACATCACCAATTAAGAGGACCATTTTAGAAACTGTCAATGTTGCATAATTTTGCTTTGTTAACAATGTTTTTTTGTTTTTTAAATAATCATTATTAGTTTTAATAAATGAATAATGTTGAGCTTAACACAGGGCTTAAGCCAGTGTTATCCTTTATAAAATTATAAGAATCAAGACATTTATTTTTTTAATTCATGTTGTATGCAATATTTATTAACATTAAAAAGCTGTGAAGTAGATTAGTAAAGTATTTGACCAATACCAAAAAAAAATTCATATATTCTGCTAGTGCAAAACTAATGTTTTTACACTTAGCCTAATTATAGAAATAATTTCAAGAATCCTGCAGCTTTATAGAAAATATTGATGTTTTATTATATAATTTTTTTTGTTATAGTAATCGATTACTATAACCTAAATGCTTTCATAGCTATCAGCATTTGATGTTGAAAAAGGAAATTTGGTAATGAGGCAGTTAATCATTAATAATTTTGGTTATTTATCTTAATATTGAATTACTGGATAATGAGTAACTTTAGGAGAAAGGTCTTGCATTGCGGTTTCTTAAAATTTTATTGTAAAAGCAACTTGCTCTAAGCAACATATGGCTGTGCTTTTAATTTTATTATTAAGAATTTTTTTTTTTTAATTTAAATTATTGCTAAGAAGCTGAGTTTAGGTGTGATTTTAGATTTTTAAAAATTAACTAATAAAAATTTCACTGCCATCAGATGTTGTTTTATCTAATATTGATATGTACTAACTTTCTTTTAAAAAATCAATAAAATTGCAAGACCAGTTTAAATAACAGAACTTAATTCACTGCCTTGAAAATTATATTAAAACAACAATATTTGTTATGTATATAAAATTATATCGGTATTTATAATCTGTTAAGTCGCTAATTATCAGTATTATTATTTTATTCTTGATTTGTCTTCTTTTAATATAGTTGGTAACACAAGTAGAGGTGAAATCCTATTATTACTAGTAGAAGTTTTTTTGTAACTCTTAAACTGATTTATTTTATTAATAAAAAAATATATATATTTTGATAAATAAATTTGTTTTTATTATAATGTCTTAAAATTTTATTTTTATGTAGTTATGATAATAAATGTTTAATATTTTTAGTCTTCTGGTTTGGTTTCCTAACCTTTCCTTGCTTTGTATCTTACTTGCTAAAATTTTAACTCAATTTCAAGAATTTATTTTGAAACTCTGTATTCACTGAAAGTATCACAAACCTGTTTATGCCTGTACACAGTATCTTTACATGAAGAATAGAACTTTCTGTAGACCTTCATCTTGTAAAACTGCTGTCCAGAGATTTAATCAAGCGTGAGTCAGAGTAAATGGATTTGTAAGTAATAGTATTGTGAATCAAGGATCGTAGATTACTGCAATAAAAAAAGCTTGTACCAAATATAACCTATTTTGGATCTTGGGTTAAATAAACAGTAGGATCCATACTGTTTCTAAAACAAAAATTGTGCAAGCAGATGAATTAGCCAAGATCATGTCGAACAACTCAGTTTTTCTCCCATTAATGTGTACTTATTTTTTTAAGGCTTGTTTCAATACTTATTCTTATATCTTTTGTCTGATACCATTGTCAACCTATGGCTGATATGCTATAATAAATAATTATTCTCCCTCAGCCAGATTCTGTGAGGCTTGGATCTTGTGATTAGTAGTTCAGTACCCTACTACCCTGCTCCTGGATTACTTCAACAACTAGATGCAGTCTGTGTTTTTAGAGACAAGATATTTAGAGAAAAAGAGATTTATGATTAACTATTCTATAGGATATAGGGGAGGTTGTGCGAGTCGCAATGTATACAATATATTTTAAATAAAGCAGGTTTAAAAACAAATAAAACTGCTAATCATTGCACAATGCTTTATTATATCCTCTTCTTTTCTTTCTTTCTATCAGCAAATGGTTAGTTGTTAGCAAAGATTCATCTTATTGAAGATTTTCTAACATTTAAGAGACTTTAGTTTTTACTTGTGAGTTTAGTAAGAACGTTGTGTGCAACGGCTCCAGCGGTCACGATCCGTAGTGTCCAGGGTGCTTAATAGGCACGTCAAACTGGAAGGCATACAAGAAGAGTCGGACAAGGCCGTCCGAGGTCAACTTCCCACCGTGACGAGAGATTTTTGCCACTTCATGCTCTTCGGGATCGCCGATCAACTAGTAACAGTTTTATTTTTATTTTTTTTTTTTTTTTTTATCCCTACCTCGCCTTTGAAGGCTATACGGGAGTTTCTCGGACCAGGTAGTGAGGGCGGGCGTGATTTGATAAATTTCAGAGGGGAACCGTGAGAAGACGACTCTACGATTATGGATTGACTCCCAACCTTCAGCTACTGGACCTCTTCTCTCCAGGGAACACCGGGTTGAGCGCTTGAGGTTTGCTCGGGAGCACCTAAACTGGACTCAGGAAGATTGGAGCCTCGTATTATTCAGATGTGTCAAGATTCTGTCTCCGATCTCCAGATGGACGGGAAAAGGTATGGAGAAGGCGGGGAGAGAGGTATGCTCCTTGCACTTTTTCTCCAAGGGTTGCGTTTGGTGGTGGGTCAGTGATGGTGCGTGGGGACATAAATTTAAACTCCCGTACAGAGTTGGTTCTTGTGAACCGTGGCTCTATAACTGCTGACAGGTACATTAGGGAGGTACTTGAGCCACATGTAATACCTTTCGCCAGAAATATCGCAGGTAAGTTTATTTTTATGCACAATAATGCCCGACCTCACGTTGTTCGATCAGTGCAAAATTTCCTCAGACAAGAAGAAATTGATGTTGTGGTTTGGCCACCCAGAAGTCCAGATATGAACCCAATAGAGCATGTATGGGACATGCTTGGAAGACGTGTCCGCGCCCGAGACCCACAAAATTTGGCAGATTTAAGGGAAATGTTAGTAGAAGAGTGGAAAACATCCCAGAACAACATGTAAGACCCTGGTCGCTGGAATGGGCAGGAGAATGGAAGCAATTATCAGAGCTATAGGTGGGAATACCAATTATTGATCGTTTTCCTCGAATTCTTCCTTTTTATTCAGTTTTGTTATTTCATTTCATTTCAAAGATTTACTTTTTCATTTTGAGACTGTAGGACATTTTTATTTTTTGATTTGTTTTCCTGTTAAAAATTTCTAGAAAAGAATTTTTTATTACTCTTATAATAAAGTGTGACTTCCAAAGAAAAAAGAATATTTTCAAAAATACCATATACGGTTCAATAATTTCAGAATATTGAAGTGATCCATTAATTTTGTCCGGCAGTTTAGTTTTTAATTTTAGATTTTCACAATCGCAATACTTTCCCTTAGTATATATTTCATACATGGGTAAGTGAAAGTAGAAAACACTGTATCACTTTTATTCATGCTAGTACAAAATAGAACAACTTTTACAAAAGGTTACACGTCATATCCTTAATAATTCCATAGATGTTATAATTGATCATAACAGATTTCATAAATTCACAACTTTATAAAAAATAAAATAGGTTTTGTTAATATGATTTCTTCTTCAGACATTATGTATATTTTGATTTCACATGTTCGTTATTCTGAATCTAACCAACCTACAGAATAAAGCATTTTTAAAAATTTTCTATTCTTGATTCGATGTTAATAGATAATTCATATTACTATTCCAGATTCCTCAAATACTAGTATACGATTTAAGCTCAAAATACCAACAATTAGTTTATTACATATGAATTGTTCCCAATATCTGGTTAATGTTTCATATTATTTCATATGAAAGTTTATCATGTGTAATGAAAAAAAAAAATAACTTAGTTATTTTTTTAAAAAAATCTATACGAAAATATAAGATATATCATAACTTTATTCGTCCTTTGAAAATTAATGTATTAAAATATATTTACTTAAACACATTGCTTGGTTTTGTGAAGTTGACCTATACAAATATTAAAACTTGAATAATTTCCCGGTCAATTCCAAACGCGAATGAAAATCAAATCAATATAACTCTTATGGCGATGCAATTATTTACTTTCTCCAAGCTAATACTCGAGGGTGTAAGTATTTTTTTGTTTATAAATAATACAAAGTGGCATTGGCCGAAACATACTTGCGAGGTGTATTGTATAGGGGAGGGATGTGTAGGGTAACAACAGATAATAAAAATAAAATTGATAACAATTGTTTAAATATAGATTACAATGATCAATTGATTAGTTTGGGAGGTTAAAAATGCTTATAATGAAATGTAGTAATAAAAAAACAGTTTTTTTTTCAAAGTGAAGTGGATATATTTTGACTAAAATATAAAGACAGCAACAGATGTCTTGATAATCACACATAAGTTCAATATCATAGCAGTCAATTTTACTAATAACACCAGAAAAAAAAAACTAGGTACACATTAAATAAACATGTCATCCCTCGCTCTTGGACGAAATACAAAGTTATTAAAATAATCGGCTTTTATTTTTTATTATTTGACATATCCCCGTTGATTCTTCATATGTACAATAATTGAGAAGATGTGAATAAACAAACAACAATAGACTTTCCAAATGTAAGATTCAAGTTTAAAAATTTTTCGTAAAAAACCAATGAACAGAAATAATCAAGCAGCCGCATGAAATAATACTGAAAAAAACAAAAACAAATAGTCAGTAAAACTGGCAGTATGAGCGCGTTGCATTAATGAAAATTGCAAGTTCTGAATCATGGCAATGCCCTATACCAATAGAGAATGCTCATGAAGTTCTCTATAAAATAAGAACTCATGTAGTTAAAGTTTTTTTCCCCATCCATATGCAAGTTTATTTCATGCGGCGATGACTCAGGTAAAAAAAAAGCTATCGCCACAATCTACACATTTCCAGAGACTATATTCGGGTTATGGAATTGGAGAACCTGCAACCAAGTGAAGATTTCTGGAAAAACGTGTGGGAAGATAAACCTCGTATATGCCTTGTAGACATATTCGACACATTGAAGGAGAAAAAAACTCGAAGAAATAGGCTGCCAGTAAATTCTTTTCAAAAAGAGGTTGATGTTGATTTTACCAACTCGAGACAATTTAATCTCGTGGTAAGTTTTAGAAAAATGTGTATTTATTTAAGAAATTCGATAAAAATGATTAATTTTATAGGAATTGATAATTATCTTTAATTTTTCAGAAGTGGCGAAGGAATGATTTTTTTAATTTAAATAAGTAACGTATCTATTGTGTATCAACTTTAGTAATTATTTTATTAATGTACACATATTAATTAGTATTTTGGTGTTCCAATTCTTTAAGACAAAAATTTTTGTTTATTGACCACGGATGCTTCTAGGTTCTAGGGCATATCAAATTAAGTTAAACATGGGTCAGTAATACTTATTTAAATTGCTTGAGTTTTGTTGCATTATATTTTAACTCAGAACGCACGTACTTGATTTTTTTAAGGATTCTACCTGCTCATATTTAGAAAGATAATTAGGTGAGCAACTATAGGTTTTGCTTGTCTAGTCTAAGCTGGTTTTTCGATTTCAGGGGCAATGGCACAATAACATGCAGTCGACACTCAGCCCATATGAAACATCTAGAGAGTTTTGATTCCGTCCGTCTAAAAAAAAATAGGCTACAAAATATGATAAGAAGAAGTAAAAAAATGCCCTCATTTGAACATCAGCCACTGATGAGAAAATAAATACATTTCTGTTTTTTTTGTTTGTTTGTTACTATTAAATAAATTTAACTAGTGATGGTATTCAAACATCTCAAAACCAAAGATAACAGAACTAAACACTTGAAGACATAGCTATAAATACAATACAATCTGATTTTGATCTATCTATGGTTTACATTGTTAAAGAGTGGTATTAAAGGATGCATTTCTCCGGAGTTCTATCATCTCTGCGTGTTTTTTCTTCCTTTCCTCCGACCACGCAGTAACCTTCCGTTTTTCTTTATTTCTCGCAAGGATTTCTCTATCTCTTTCAATTTATATCGCATTTCTCTCTGTCCAGGCAGTGTTTTTCGGATACTTTTAATTTTTCTGTTTCTTATCTCATTTGCTAACGTATCCTCCTATGCTCTTGTATTCTCGGATTCTGCCAAAGATTTCCTTTTTGTCTCTCTTGATCCATTCTTATCATGTGCCCATAGTATCTTAGTCTTCAGATTCTTATTTCGGTTTCCAGGTCTTTTATCCCCATGTGGATTTCCTGATTCGTTCTCAACCTATAGCCTTCTTGTGTCTTCTTGGGCTCATAGGTTCTCTTCAGGATCCTTCTCTCTATTTTCCGTCATTTTTCTGTAGGCTAGGGAGACCTATCATCATATCACCGTCCCGTACTAACTCACCGTGTTGTAGTGCCTGATTTTTGAGTTAGAGGATAATTTCTTATTATAGATATTGCCTTCTGCAAAGCGAAGATCAACCTTTCTTTATCCTTTATCCACATTTATCCTTTTCCTAGGTAATTCATCATAGTAATTTATTATATAAATTTGTATGTTAGTACGATTTTAATTGCAATATAAATAAATAAAAAAAAAAGGAAAAGGTCCAGAGACAACAGTCAAGAAAGTAATAAATTAGTGGTAACTTATTAAATGTTGATGTACAGTGTATTATGCCTTATTAAAGCTAAAAGATTAAAAAACATAAAAACATATAAAAGTTCAACCTTTCCAACTTGGTATTATCTCCTTCATGCTTCCTTCTTCTAGACTATCATTGCTTATTGTTTCTCCCAGATACTTAAATTTGTTTGTGACTTTTATTATCCCATATTTCCTTTCTATTATTTTTTTTGTCTATTTTTCTCTGTTGTCATAAATTTAGTCTTTTTATAGGTAATGCATCATAGCAACGTATTATATAAATTTTTATTTTAGTGCGATTTTAAAATCAGCTGATGCGCTTGATGATAACAGTCATATGTTACTCGTCTCTCAGATTTTTGCTTTTTTCAGTAGGTATTCGCTTGAATTCAGTCTGGAGAATATCACTAGACCTCAGGAATACTACGGCAGTGAATATTGAGAAATTTCGGTAAGCAAAGTTATAATTTACTTTGTACAATCACGAAAAAGTGAAAGGAGGGTCACTGATCAGCTGATTGCCGCTAGCTCGGCAAGCTCGGGCTTGCTTTTCTTTTACTTATCTTTAATTCTTATCTCATCATTTATTTATTATTATTATTATTTTCTTAATCAATGAGATATTTTCATCAAGTCATGTCCTCAAAGTCTGCAAGTAAAAGATCTAGATCTGCAGGTTCAAACTCGTCTCCCACAAAACAGAGACCCCGCCGTGAACAAAATAAAAAAATGATTCCACCAGCGACCGCGTCAGCTACCTCATTAGGATCTGAACCAAAGCCCAGCACATCATCATAAGGAATAACTGATGAATCCCCGTTTTTTACACCGAATCCATTTCAGATCCTCCAAAATAAAAAGAAACCATGGAATCTTTTCCTATACCCAGGGAACCACTACCTCCACCGATATTTGTTAAAAATATTAAAAATTTTAAACTGATGTGTGCTCATTTAAACAAAGTAACTGATCCTAATAGTTATTATTGTATAAGTAGAACCAATGATACAAAAATATCTCCGACTACTGCTGAAACCTACAGAAAGATTGTAAAATATCTGACTGAGACCAAAGCTGACTTTCATACTTATCAGCTGCGCCAGGAGAGAGCATTAAGGGTCGTAATCAGAAACCTACATTCCTCAACACCCGTTGAAGCTATCAAAGAAGAACTAACCGAATTAGGATTCCAAGTGAGGCAAGTCACCAACGTACTAAAAGATAAAAGTCCACTGCCTCTATTCTTCGTGGACTTGGAATCATCAGCAGGAGTCGAAAAAATCTATGACCTCAGTAGACTGTACTATACCCGTGTAAAAGTTGAAAAGCCTTACACAAAGAAAGAAATAGTTCAGTGTCATAACTGTCAGGCATATGGTCATACCAAAAGTTATTGCCATCACATACCACGCTGTGTGAAATGCGGTGAACAGCATAAATCAGAAGAATGTACAAGATCAAGATCAACACCCGCTGTATGTGCTCTGTGCCTCAAGGACCACCCGGCTAACTACAAGGGATGTGAAATCTACAAGAAACTCAGAACCAGATACCAAAAACATCAGGATCCGAATGAAACAGCTACACCAATCAGCAGCAGAAGAGAACCATCTAAACTTGTAAATTCTAACTTGTCATTTGCCCACTTGCTTGGAGGTGGGAACCAGAGTCATGAAGTCGAAGCCCTGCCGGAACAACGTTTTCCTCAACATTCTCAATCTATTGTACAACAATCTATCCCTCAAAGTTTACCTGACCTTCAAAAAACTCCTCAACATCAAATTTCTCATATCCCTCCACCATCAAACGCCACAGATCTTACCAGTCTAATGACATCGTTCATCTCCGAAATCAAATCTCTTGTTATGCCGCTTATATCACTCCTTACAAATCTAGTATCAAATCTAATCCCTGCCATGAAAAATCCTTAAATGACTTCACCTAACTCCTTATCCATTCTCCTTTGGAATGCGAATGGTGTTAGAAATCATACTGACGAACTGACAGCGTTGTTACAAGACAAAACAATCGATGTTGCACTTATAACTGAAACAAGACTAACGACTAAACAGAACTTCAAAATACCGCAATACATGACATACCGTACTGACCACCCAGACGACAAAGCCCATGCCGGTTCTGCTATCATTGTCCACCAATCCCTCTCTCACCATTTACTCCCACTTCCCACCTATGATTTCCTACAAGCCACAGCCATAGTAATCAAGACTTTTTCCTTTCCGGTAACCCTCACATCTGCATATTGCCCTCCTAAACATTCCATTTCCAATTCCGAATTTCTATCCTTCCTGGATTCCTTAGGAAATCGTTTCATTCTGGGTGCAGACTTAAACGCCAAGCATCAGCAGTGGGGTTCCAGAACCACGAATTCTCGGGGACGAAATTTGCTGTCTGCACTCAACTCCCGAAATTTTAATATCCTGCCTCCTGACTCCCCTACCTACTGGCCAACCGATTCTAACCGCAATCCTGACATTCTCGACTTCTTTATCCACAGCGGATTAGGCTCCCTCAACTTTTCTGTAACTCGCCTTGATGAACTATCCTCAGACCATAGTCCACTGATCCTAAAAGTATCTCTCACTCCAATTCCAAAACCCATTCCACCATCATTCATCCGAGGCCCTGTCAACTGGAACCTTTTCCGCCAAATTCTGACCGATAATATTGATCTCAGAGTAACCCTCAAAACCCCAGATGACCTAGATAATTCCGTCTATTCCTTTACCACCGCCATCCAACAAGCTGTCTAGACTGCTTCCTCTCCTAAACACTCCAATATAAATCCTGACCAAAATCATTTTCCACAACATATAATAGACCTCATCCACACCAAACGCCGAGCAAGATCATTATGGCAGCGCACCCGACACCCAACAGATCGCCTCTCCTATAACTTCTATTGTAGACAATTGAAGAGGGAGTTGGCGACCTTCCGTTCCCAGTCCTTTAATTCCTACCTCTCCTCTCTATCAGCTCGTGATAATTCCCTGTGGAATATCACGAAAAAGATCCTAAAATACCATCAAGTTTCCCATCCTCTCCGACGTGGTGATGACTCCTGGGCTGCGTCTGATGAAGATAAAGCCGAGGAATTCGCCACACACACCTCTCCAAAGTATTCACTCCTCACCCGGAATCCCACATCAATCACACCGAAACAGTGCAAGACTTTCTTATGTCACTAATTCCACTTTCCCTACCTCCTAAAGCTATTAACCCCTCTGAGGTCAAATATCTTCTCCAAAAACTGACCCTCCGTAAATCTCCTGGACACGATCTCCTTACTCCCCAGATCCTCCGACAACTTCCGAAGAAAGCTATTATATTCCTTACTTACATTTACAACTGCATGCTACGCACCACCTATTTTCCTCTGTTATGGAAACATTCCACTATCATTCTTTTTCTAAAACCAGGCAAACCTTCCAACAACGCTTCATCCTACAGGCCTATTAGTCTACTCCCCATCCTCTCAAAAAACTTCGAAAGGCTTCTTCTTAAACGTATCCTACCCATATTAGAATCTCAAAATCTTCCTTCCCATCAGTTTGGATTCCGTCCTCAGCATTCCACAGTTCAACAGGGGCTCCGAGTTGTAGACCATATTTCCTCCGCTCTTGAATGCAAAGAGTATTGTTCTGGTGCGTTTCTGGACATTGCGCAAGCTTTTGACCGGGTATGGCATACTGGATTACTCTTCAAGCTGAAAACCCATTTACCCCAGTCTCTATACCTAATTCTCAGATCCTATCTCTCAAACCGTTCCTTCCGAGTTCGCTGTGGTGTAGAATTTTCTAACCTTTATCCCGTTGAGGCCGGTGTTCCTCAAGGCAGCGTCTTGGGACCCGTCCTCTACATCCTTTACACTGCTGATATTCCTACACATCCTGATACCTTTCTGGCAACTTTTGCAGACGATACCGCCATCCTATCATCCAGTTCCAATCCTGAAACAGCATCCTTAAACCTTCAGAAACACCTTTTCCTTATCGAACACTGGTGTAATAACTGGCGTGTAAAGGTGAACGAAGCCAAATGTAAACACATAACCTTTACTCTTAGACGAAAATCCTGTCCGCCAGTTTATTTCAACTCATTACCGATTCCTCTCTCAGATACAGTCCGGTATCTTGGCTTACTGTTAGACAAAAGATTGACTTGGAACCCACATACAAGACTTAAAAGACAAGAACTCAACCGACGATTCGGACAGTTATATCGACTACTCAACAGAAAATCTGAACTTACAGTTGACAACAAATTATTAATCTACAAGACAATACTGAAGCCCATCTGGACCTACGGACTTGAATTGTGGGGGACAGCTAAACGTACTAACATCAAACGCATTCAATCCTTTCAATCCAAAGTCCTCCGTACAATAGTAAATGCTCCTTATTATGTCTCCAACTATACCTTGCACCACGACCTTAATGTTCCATTTATTTCAGACCTAATTCCATCCAAATTTTCTAAATTCCACCAGAACCTCATTTATCATCCTAATCCTCTAGCTCAATCCCTATCCAGCTCCACTCATCCATACAACCCATCTAGAAGGTTAAAACGGCAGTGGCCCCGCGACCTTTTGTAAATATATTGGAGTTCTAGCACTGGCTAGATTCTCCACTCAATGTGATGTATGTATGAGTGTGTGTATATGTATATAGGTATAAGCGAATTCTTGACTGTATTGTTTTAATTCGTTATTGTGTATATATTTTATTGTAATTTTATGCTGTGTAAATATTGTATGAATGTAGTATGTATGATATCTTTCAGCACTACTATTAATGTCCAAAGTGGGACAGATTGTAATTTTACTGAATAAAATTGTTGTTTGATTTGTCTTAAATATGAAAAGTGCGATTTTAATTGCAATATAAATAAAGACAAAAAAAAGGAAAAGGTCCAGAGACAACAGTCAAGAATGTTATAAATTAGTGGTTGCTTATTAAACGTTAAAATTTGGAGATACGCTGTATGTCTTATTAAAGCTAAAATATTCATAACAGATATGAACATCCTCCAGAACTTGCATATTTGGTTCTCCTATGTTGACTCCGAGAACGCCATATTCTAAAAATCAACACTCCCCAGAGGATAAACATGGAGAGGAAAAACATTCACGACGCTTTTCTAAGGCTCTGGGCTAAAAGCGAAGTAGATGCAACAGCAGTGATTGTTTATTGTTAAAAACATAAGTAAAATAAATAGACCACACGTTGCCGAACGCCATCCAGAAACTTTTACATAACTCCATCTTGATGGAGCAGAGGTTTGTTAAATTTTTCTACGAGGCAATGACTTGAGATAAGCCGTTTATGTTATTATCATGCAATTTAAGTTTAGTTGAGGAACGATATTGCTTAATCTGGAGAAATCATATACAGTGAGTGCCAAATTTATTCGGAATTCACTACCATTCCGTAATTTTACATGCTTATGACTCATTTTTTATGTGCTTAAGTAGTTGTTAACAACTTTATAATATTATATGGAAGGCATAAAATAGCTAAAATAAAAAAATACGACAACAATCATTTTATTTTGAATATTCATTTAAAAAAATAAAATAAAAGTAGTGGTATCAAAAGTATTCGGAATTACGTGGTTTCTTAATTATATTAATGCAGTGATCTTAAATAAACATCCAGTTGATAAATCTTTTGTATAATTATACATTTTAGCCTACTAAGAATTGATCTTACTAATTAATTTATTATTTGGTGTGCAATATTATTACACTCAAGCATTTATTTTTCTTGAGACCGTTTTCATTATGAATATAGTATTTCCTGATTTTCTTTTTTAGTGGGACCCACAAATAGTTAATTAAACAACTTGTAAATAGGGATTTCGAGAACTTTTTGAAAATTTTGCAGGAACTAAATCTGGATATATAATATATTTATATTTCCAGATTCATCGTCGCGCGTATGTTAAAAATGTAATTTATTGGTCATTTTTCTTCAACTTTTAATTCTGTCTTTGCATACTTATAAAATAGACAAACCTACCAATCTGTAATAAGTCCATCTGACCATGAATCCAATGTTATTAATTTTTTTCAAAGAAAAACAGACCTAACTCTCACTTACTGCTCAAGGTGTTTTGCTATGGCATACTAAATTCTTTATTCCATCAAACCATAATTTTTTCATAAGAACCATGTATTTTAGTATGGGAGTCATCTGTAATATACTTTTTAATCATCAACTTTCTCTTTAAAATTTTTTTACAAACATTGAGCCTATTATCTCATTGCCTTGGCTTCTGAAAGACGTTTTCCGTACTTCTTGCAAATATTTTTCTTTTTGTCATTTTATTTTTTTTTTGTTTAGAACGCGGAGAACAGTTGAAACACTTATGGTGTATCCAGAAGTTTTGAAAAATTCAGAAAAAAGTTATGATTTACTTATTTGAGGTATTGTTTTCTTATTTGATGAATAATTACTTGCTTTTATATTTTATTATTATATTATCTACACTATACATACCCATCCACGTATTCTCATCAATTTTTTTCCACATTTCAACTATTTCTCTTTTAAGTCTCTTGTAACTCAGGACTCAAGTTTTTCCTAATGTAAATAAATAAATGCGTTATTATCCTGGGACAATTAGAATAACATTGACATAATATATATATTGAGCTTCAGAGTCTTAGAGTAATTAATTATTTATAAACAAGTTAACTAAAACTAATCGTAAAAAGGAATAAGCAAACACGTGTAGAAAATAAAATAAAATAGAGTCTTATTTACACTTTTGTTATGATTGGATGGTCATGAGATGAATTAATACGTGGGATTTGAATGTAGGAAGAGAGTTGGAGTGGCGGATAGAAAGAGGAATAGAATTCCATAGGATTGATGATTGGATAAGAAACGATCTGTCAAAATGTGTAGATTGGTGAGCCGTTGTGTATTAATCAGAAGGCCTAGAGCGTGTACAGCGGGAATGGACAGAGGATTTGAATTGTAAAAGGTCGAAAATGTATGATGGACGGCGGGATTGGATAACTTGGTACAGGAATAATGCAAGAAAATACTTGCGACGATAGGAAGGGTAAAGCTATAACATTCAACTTCAACTCGCTATAAAATTCGGAGACGGAGGTGTGCCTCGGGACCCCGAAGATAAATCGAACAAAGCAATTAATTAGGCGTTTTATTTTTACTTCGAAATCCCCAGAAACACAACCGTATACGGTACAGCAGTAGTCGAAGTGGGGGAATATTAGAGAGGTAACGAGGAGCTTCCTGGTTTCATACGGGAATAGGTGACGAAGGAAATTCAGTCGCTTTAAGATGGAAAAGGTGCTGCGGGAAATTTCGGAAATATGATTCTTGAAAGAGAGGGTTTGATCAAAGATACTCCCAGATTCCTGACGGTCGTGTAAAACTTTATGGGTTACCATTTAGGAAGAGGATTGGGATATGTGGAACAGTTTTCAAGAAGTGATGGGATCCTATTACAATGGCTTTTGTTTTTTCAGCATTTAGTTTCAGTTTATTGACTATAGCCAAGTGACTTATTCGATCTAAGTCCTCTTGTAGTCTTTTTGTTGCTGGTCATAGGAAGGAAGGTGGAAAGGAAAGGTAAATTTGGAAATCGTCAGCATAGAGGTTGTATTTAGAGTGATTAATATGGAGAAGCAGGTCATTAATGTAAATAGCGAATAGGGTAGGAGATAGAGACGACCTCTGTGGGACACCGCACGAATGTTAAGGATAGAGGCAGGTCTGGCACTACTACGTACTGGAAACGATCGGAGAGAAAGGATTGAACCAGCGCAAACCACTGTTGGATACCGTTAGATTTTGGAGTTTGGTAAGAAGGATGCTATGGTCAAACGCCTTTGAGAAATCAAGGATGATAAGAATTAGTATTTGTTGGTGATCCATGGCAGTTTGGAGGTCTTGTGTTATTTTAAGGAGAGCGGATTGGGTAGAATAACCAGATCGAAAACCGGATTGGAGAGGACTAAGGAGAGAGTTTTCTCATAGGAAATTTGAGAGTTCGGTTTGAACAAGGCGTTCGAGCGGTTTTGAAAGATTGGAGAGGAGAGAAATAGGACGGAAGCAAGACTTCCGTGAGGTATATATGGTGAGGTAGGATTTGGAACTTATTACTAATAGAAAAATCCTACAATATCATTTAATATTATTTTTTTTAAAAGATATAAAACTGAATGATAAAGTTATATCAAAACGAACAAGTGTAATATAACTTTATTAGTTTTATTTAACTTATTTTATTGTTTATGTAACTTAATGTTCTGTAACATAATTTATATTATGTTATAAAAATACGCGTTATATCGCAAGATGGTACGCGTGGAAATAAATGGACCCATTGCAGGGTTACTGTAATGAGGAAAACCGTAAGTGTAATATACACATCATGAAAACATGTTTATTAATGTAGAAACTCGATTTTAAGAAACTAAACATTATTTATAATAACAGGTAAAAAAAAATGATGAAGTAATATAGAAAATTCGGTAATTCAATATTAATTATAATATGTTGAAAGTATGAGATATTCACCTTTACCTACGAATCACAAATTTCACCTCACCTACAAATACCCTGATTCTCACCGTGTATAGCCACCTTTAAAGTTTATGAAAACAGTTAAAAAAATCCTACAATATCATTAAATATTATTTTTTTAAAAAGATATAAAACTGAATGATGAAGTTATATCAAAACGAACCAGTGTAATATACACATCATGAAAACATGTTTATTAATGTAGAAACTCGATTTTAAGAAACTAAACATTATTTATAATAACAGGTAAAAAAAAATAAATGATGAAGTAATATAGAAAATTCGGTAATTCAATATTAATTATAATATGTTGAAAGTATGAGATATTCACCTTAACCTACGAATCACAAATTTCACCTACACATACCCTAATTCTCACCGTGTATAGCCACCTTTAAAGTTTATGAAAACATTTTTAAGTCTATTTAAATACAAATTGTATTCAGTTTTGTTGGGAACATATGATTTAGATTAAATAACATTACTAACTATAACTTATTACTAATAGAAAAATCCTACAATATCATTAAATATTATTTTTTTAAAAAGATATAAAACTGAATGATAAAGTTATATCAAAACGAACAAGTGTAATATACACATCATGAAAACATGTTCATTAATGTAGAAACTCGATTTTAAGAAATTAAACATTTTTTTTTTTTTTTTATTTGCTTATCCGCCTCTACCCTTGAGGGTTATTGGCGTGATCGAAATAATTATATTCTATGGTAGAATCGTATTATTTTCGTGAATTCTATTAATTTGTTAATACTTTCTTCCTCATCTTTAAGTATTTCTTTCATGTCTTTCTTTAGATTCAACCCTTTTCTTGACTGTTCATAAAGCGGGCACTCAATCAGCAAGTGTTCTACAGTTAGAGGAGAATTCTTGCATTATTTATAATAATAGGTAAAAAAAAAAATAATGAAGTAATATAGAAAATTCGGTAATTCAATATTAATTATAATATGTTGAAAGTATGCGATATTCACCTTAACCTACGAATCACAAATTTCACCTACACATACCCTAATTCTCACCGTGTATAGCACCTTTAAAGTTTATGAAAACTGTTTTAAGTCCATTTAAATACAAATTGTATTCAGTTTTGTTGGGAACATATGATTTAGATTAAATAACATTACAATATTAAATTGTTACGGATAATAATCAGTAATAAGTTTATGCTCTGTTGGTCACTTAACATTACTTTTTGCAAATTTCTGCATAAAATAATGTTTTTTTCTAAAATCTTTCTACTATACGATATATTATACGTCTATATTATTAATATGAAAAAAAAAAAAAAAAAAAATACCAAAAAATATTTTTGCTCTTTTATCCTTTAGTTGTTCATCAAATTCGTCCAACTTTTATACAAAGCCGTTATTTTTCAATGCTGATAAGATGATATAGTTAATCTTTTAGGATTTACAAAATTCAACGTATTTTAGAGGAAGAAAATACAAAAATACGCAATTTAAGTCCTGTCAGACTATTTCAATCAGAATGAAATTTATATCATATTAAAGCACATTAAATTTTACATCGATATAGTGAGTTTAATCAAAATCGTTAGGGCCGTTTTTGAGTAAATCGTAAAACTTTCGTTATTAACTTTCGGTCAGCTGATTTTGATGAAAAGTTGCTGGACCACCTCGGGCGTACTCATGTCTTAAATTTGAAATTCCAGTTTCGTAAGACTTTTGGTTTTCGTGCTAGACTCAGCACATACAGACCTTTTTGAGCGACTTGTTTATTTGGACCCTAAAACGTGTATTTCCGGTGAAATTTGGAATTCGAAAATTTTCATGATCATAATACTTTCTCTTACTATGTATTTCATATATTGGTAAGTGAAAGTAAAAATTCTATTTAATACACTTTTGTCATAGTACAAATTAAGATAATGAATAATATATCCAAAAATAGATTTACCCATTAAATGTATACTTGGTGACGAATATGAAACCCCAAACCACTTGGCAGAGGAGATAATTGATAAAAGGAGCAAAGAACTGATGTTTGTGGCATTACTGACGATAGGTTATAATGGTGGTTACATAAAATTATTACTTAAAATTTTATTATGATTATTCAGACAAATTTTCATTGTTTGTCAATAGTTCAAATTTTTAATCCATTTTTGGCTCATTCTGCATAGTATTATGATATTAAAATACAGATAAGATAAAAAGAAGCTGAAATAATCTATAGATATGTCAAAATATTTAATCACGAAACAAATATAGTGTTGTTCATAGTCGTTGAATTATAGTCGATATATTTCAATATTTCGCTGATATAACCTATCATAATTAAAAAATGGACATCTTGCCAAATTCTATCGGATATCGAAAATTGGAAGAAAATTTCGTGTGCATTGTTTTTTGGTGGAGTTGACAAGACCCTGTAATCTGGACAGAAATTAAAGGTAAGAATTTTCAATTTAAAATATAACAACTATTCAGCATTAGCTAACTAGCGGCGTTTATTTACCTCCTGAGAGAGCATAAAGATGCGAAGTCGAAGGCCACACATGCAACTAGTGTTCTAAAGAGAAATCTTTTTCCCTAACTTGTCTATATTTAGGCCAGCATCACTGTGTTAAAAAAAACAAAAAAACTTTGAAATGATTTTCTTTGGGCTAAACACCTCGAATTGTTATACTAGTCTGTGGTATATTTAAAATATATAGGGAATGGTTGTTCAAGGAGATTTCTAGTCCGTTACATGTTGAAAGTAAAAAAAATAATGCTCTCCATACAACCGCTCATGTTATAAAACATGCAAGTGTGGTAATAAATCTTAGCAAACTTCATCATAGAGTTTATTAGAACATAGAAAAAATAATACGGGATATATCTGCATCCAATTTTGGTGTTCAATAAATTTAAATAAGGACTATAATTAACTAGTTTATTTGAATGTACAATAAACTGCCGATCTGTATCGATAATAACAATATCGAGATGTTAAGCACACATGATGATATAATCTCATAATAACAATCCTCAGAACCTAGTCAAAATTACATAAACGCGAAAAACAGCACATATCTTAAGTTGGTGCTTTGTGTATAATATCGTCTGAATTTTCTTTGTGATATTTGGGAGGCTTTGGGGGCAATATTTTGTTGGAAGGTTAAGAAAATGGAAACCGTAGAGAAATTTCTTTTACTCAAAAAATAAATGAAGAAAACGTATGCTAAGTACAATGGTTACAAAGATGTTTATATTACACCCAGTATGACACAATTCATTTTTCTTTACAATTAATTGTCCTAAATGTATGGAAACGAAGTTTTGAAGGAATCTTTTTCTATCCAGCTTTCTACCTACACTTCCTCTGGTTAATTATGATTATAAATAGATTAATAGATTTTTTTTTTTTTTTTTTTTAGCTAATCCCAAAATATTTCCAGCAACTTGTAAAGTTAAGAACGATTCGTTAAGGCAGCGCTACACGGTGAGAATTAGGGTATGTGTAGGTGAGGTGAAAGGAAATCTTGTGAGAGTTCACAAAAGTAGTAGGAAAGGAGGAAGGGTTTTTTTTGTTTTTTTTTTAAATAAATTTGGATAATGACATCAAATATTACTATTAGAAATATCCTGTCATATCATTAAATGTTATTTTTTTTAAAAAGATAAAAAACCTAAATGATAAAGTTATATCAAAACAAAAAAGTTTAATATACACATCATGAAAACGTTTTTTTTATGTAGAAACTCGATTTTAATAAATTAAACATTATTTATAATAAAATGCAAAAAAATGATTAAGTAATATAAAAAAACCGGTAACTGAATATTTATTATAATATGTTGAAAGTATGTGATATTCACTTTACCTAACCTCACCTACGATTCACGAATTTCACCTCACCTACACATACCCTAATTCTCACCATGTATCGTTGCCTTTATGGATTAGTTACGTTCTCATGGCGTTGGCCTACATAACGTACAATTTTCATTCAGTAAAGTGCCTGTAATATTATGAAATCTAGCAATCAGCTACCCTCATCGCAATTGCTGATTTTGGATTGTTGGAAGTCTCTAAACAGTATTTTTTTTTTTTTTTAAGTATAAATAATCAAAACGAATAACAAACTTTCAAAGGAGTTTCTGATTGTTCTGATTTATTCTGCATCTTAATAAATTAATCATTTCAAACGATGCAGAATCTAATTGAGGTAAATAACTATCTAGCGTTGGAAATTTTAACCCCAACCGAATTGAAACTTTTCAGCTGTAAGTATAATTACACATATGATACTAAACACTGTCTCGTCATCATGGATTTATGAATGTCAAGGGAGCTCCCAAAATCAAATCCAAAGTATGAGACACTCATAACATAAAACACCAATCCTCTCACACTCAAGACAAGACATGTCTCAGGCACCCTTTTCGGCGGAAGAAAGACTTAAAGAACTGAAGGAAACCTATTTCAGATTATTTTCGGAACGTGAATCTGGTAAAAAGTTTTCGTTTCCATCCGATGAATATCTATTGCATTATAGGCGGTTATTTCCAGTTCAAAGTTCCAGCCACAAGCCTGCTCAGGAGTAAGAAACATAAGTTAATTTTACATAATTATAAAACGAGTTTTAAATTTGAAATTATTTTCTTTATCGTGATTTACGACGTTTGTTTATTGTTTGTTTATTTATTTAACGTCACTTTATGCTACTATGGCTAATCGGACGATGCTACAGTGGGAGTCCTAAATTTTGCCTATCCAGGTTTTATTAGGATAGGGATCTTTAACGAGTACCTGATATCGTACAGGCTCGGGACCACCTTTTAACGTCCTCTCCGAAGGACGGCGTAACTAAAGATTTTTTTACTCCCGTTAAAAAATCCTAGGACCACCTGCGGGTTTGAACCCGTGACCTTTAGCATGGGAGGCTGTTACGCTAGCCACCCAGCTACAAGTGATGATTTACGACGTTTTACTAGGCTTTTCTGAAGTACGGTACTCTCCTCGCTGGAGTTAACAGTTTTACGAAGGGAATTATTGAACTCTGTTTACAAAACTGTAACCTCCGAAGTGTTACATGAACATAAGCCTCATGTTGACCATTGAATTCATTAAAATTTTAAATCGATCCTTACTGATTTCTTAAACTAAATCTACACAATGAGTTGAAGTACAAAATCGGTAAAAAAAAAATGTTGAAACGAAACCGGACAAGTATTTGTCTCAGTTCGTCATACTTGTATCGTGTTAATAGAAAATAATAATAAAACAAATAATTCAGGAGATTAAAGGCAGCGTTACACGGTGAGAATTAGGGTATGTGTTGGTGAGGTGAAATTCGTGAATCGTAGGTGAGATTAAATGAAAGTAAATATCACATACTTTCAACATATTATAATAAATATTCATTTACCGAATTTTCTATATCACTTCATCATTTATTTTGTTTACCTTTTATTATAAATAATGTTTAATTTCTTAAAATCGAGTTTCTGCATTTTAAAAAATATGTTTTCATGATGTGAAAAACACTTGTTTGTTTTGATGTAACTTTATCATTCAGTTTTTTTTTTATTAAAAAAAATATATATTTAATGATATTATATAATCTTTCAATTAGGTGTAGGTATGACCCTATACTACAAAATACATCACGAAACGTGAGTATAATCCCCCAGGAGATTACACCGCGAGGCCCAGGGCCTACACGGCCTGTCACGCCACTGGAAAACAAATAATAAAATAGAATTTTTCTAATAGTAATAATTGATGTCATTATCCAATTTTTTTTTAAATTAGCCTTCCCCCTCTCCTGCTACTTTCGTGAACTTTCACAAGACCTGCTTTCACCTCACCTACACATATCCTTTTTTCCCACCGTGTAACGCTGCCTTTAATCTCCTGAATTATTTGTTTTATTATTATTTTCTATTAACACGATACAAGTATGACGAACTGAGACAAATACTTGTCCGGTTTCGTTTCAACATTTTTTTTTACCGATTTTGTACTTCAACTCATTGTGTAGATTTAGTTTAAGAAATCAGTAAGGATCGATTTAAAATTTTAATGAATTCAATGGTCAACATGAGGCTTATGTTCATGTAACACTTCGGAGCTTCTATAAGAATCCACCATATTTTTATTAAATTACAGTCAGCGATTTCGTTCAGTGATTTGCTCGGTGCTTATTTTGAAATATTGATTCACTGGTCATTTACTTCATCTTGAGTATTGACAATTAATATCAATGAAGCCATCTCTGATTTGATGGGGAAAGTTGGTACAAGCGCTTTGATCCAGAAACAGAATGAGAAGTAGTTTTGAAAATGGGAATTTCTACTTTTTGGGGATAGAGAAAGGAAGGAGTGGAGAGCATAACGTTCTCGCCTCCGTTATCCAAAAGCTTATCAGTCTATTCCGGATAGATTAAAAAGATCATTATTTATTTTGTGGAACCTCCACTAAATAATTCAATCCACGCTGGACGTATTCGGACCGGTGCCACAGCTAACTAGAGGCCTAATAAGGATTAATGATAATGATTTAGTACAGAAGTAATGTAGTTTGGTTGGCGGTCTATAACTAATAGTAGTTATACTAAATCACTAAAATAGTCCAGGAGCCAAAGATACTTGTATTCAACCGGCGCACGTAAAGCTTTAATACCCTTAATCGATAGTATTTATTGGGTACAACAAGGATACCCAAGACTCGCCAAAGTCCAAACTGAGTGCTTTTCCGGTGAAATCTGATCTCAAGTCATCTAAATTTGAGTAATAGAAAAAACGTGAAAAATGATCCAGGCGAGTGCATTATCAAAACTGACACATAAAACAATTTACGGTTCCAGTATTTACTTACACGCCAGTTTTCTTGTGGAATTTTTTTAATTTCGAGAGTTTTATTTTTAGGGTTAGGAATAGGAATAAAAAGAGTTATCACTAGAACTATGGATGCAACGTCTCTTAAATCGCGAAAAACTATAGTTTGTTTTTCGCGATTTAAGAGACGTTGCATTACTCGGTGCTACTACTAGTGTTTCTCATTTAACTCCGAATTTATAGCTAGGACGGCTAAAACGAAAGAGGGAGCCCGTGGCTGAGTGGCTAGCCTCTCATGCTTAAGGCTGTGAGTTCGAATCTCAGTCTTTTTTTTATAAGGATGTAATCAAATTGGGATTCACTCACAGCCTTTCCCCGGGTATATGTGACAGATGGTGGCCACTCACAAAATTAGGCATAGGGAGTGATGACCCTACACTACAAAATGCATCGAGAAACGTGAGTGTAATCTCCCAGGAAATTACACCGCGAGGCCCAGGGCCTACACGGCCTGTCGCGCCATTGGAAAAAGAAGAAGACGGCTATAACGAAAAAGGACAAAGTTATTCTTCATGTAATTCTTAAAAAAAGGTATGGTGTTGATAATATGGAACGTGCTTGCAAAAGTTAAAAACAGCGCGCAGCCAAAATCTAATTTTTTTAAAATCTTGGCAAATATCTTGATATCTGTAGGTTTTAGGATGAAAGTACATAGGTTATAAATTTAGAATAAATAAAATAAGTATATTAAATATTATAATTAATTCAAAACCATTACAGCATTTATCCAGTAGTGAAATTATAATATCAATAACCGTATAATAAGCAGTGTTGAAGTGGTCTCTGTATAATAAAATCCTTGCAGGGAAAGAAAAGACATCAAAGATGACGTAGGTTACAGAAGATCTTTTGATGAAACATCAATATATTCATCGAAGACGCCTCCTAAGCTGAAGTTGAGACCATTATTAGAAGACCTTAACCGAAAAGGGTCTATAGAAAAGAGAAATTTTATGTTACAAAGGATGGATGAACTAGCAGGTTCTAGGCCAGCAAAAGTAATGGACTATGTTAAGAAGCAATATCCTAGTACGGTAAATATGATAATTAACTATCTTTATTTGTATTAAGATGAATATCCCCTAGGTGTAGGATTACAAGTTATTTAAATCTTTGTTGTTATCCGGTTATTTGGTTGGTATTTGGTATTTGGAAAATGCCTGAAAACTCTACATTTTCCAGAAAAAAACAAGTTTTAGTATCTAGATGATTATTTATCACATTTTAAAAAATCATTTTGAATGTATAAAAAAACGCCGCAATTATTACACAATGGTTTATTATTTTCAAATAACAATATTAGGGTATAACTGTTTATATGGCTGTTGATAGGCAATTAAGTAATATGAAAAGCACTAATTCAAAGCATCATATCATAACACTACCACTGATTTCAAAACGCAATATCTAAGCTAGTTGTAAACCAAATTCAATGATTCTTTTTTCATTTGGTCCAAAATTTAATTCATTATTAATTTTTTTATTCGTTATTCGTATTCTACGCATCTTGAAATGTAAGATCTTAAATTTTGAGCGGGGATAATTCTTTTATTTTTTTGGTCGATTACAAAGACCCTCCTGGGGCACACCCAGCCTCAATCAAATGGGTACCCAAAATGGGGGAAAAACCTGGCGCCTGAGCGTGATCTCGGCCGAATCACCTCATTGCACGGCCGTGTTGGCCTAGAAACAGTACGGATCTCTAAATGTACTGAGTCCAAAACTCTTCATGGGTTGTAGTGGTACTAGCCCAGTAGAATTAGACCAAAAAAGGGGGTTGGCTAGAAAAAGGTGGGGTAAATTTAATTTTTATGCACGATTGTTTGTACTGCTCCCCTCATTAAAAAAAAAAGTGTTCACACTTTTCACCATTGTGCGTTTTCCGCCATCTTGGAAAAACATCTAAAAAAAGTACTTTTTTCAGTTTTTTCCTTCTAAATCTGTTCCTCGACATTTTAGAGCAAACTTTGTCGTTAGCAATTTTAAAGAACAATAAATTGCCTACATGTTTGGTATGTAACATATTGGAAAATTCGAAACACCTACTGAGATACGTGGTTGTCAATATTGGCCAAATTGTCAAAAAAAAACACAAAATGTCAGAAAAGTCGGCGGTTTAGCTTGAATAACTATTTAGGTGTGCAGTTTATTAAAAAATACATAAGAAACAATCTTTTAGAGCATTAAATTTCTAACAAGTTAGATGTATATCATTTTCAATTACTTCTAATTATACGAACATGAAATGTTGATAATAACATTTTTACTGAAAGTGCTCGGTTAATAAAAAATAAATACTCCGTTTAAATAGATCTTCTAAACGTGATATTATCTTAAAGCCATTATTGTGTATATTCTAGGAAAAGAAAAGAGTTTTTGCAACTAATAAGAACAATTTCCCAATATATTACTTTTGTTTTAATTAATTAAAAAAACAAAACAAAAAAAAATTAATGATACACCAACAACTTTAATAAAATATAAAGCATTTTGGTTAGTTGTTTTTTTCTTTTTCAGTCTCAAATGTATTTAATGTGTATAATGTATCATTTTGAGCGAAAGGCTGCGAATCGTCAATCTCGCCTTCTTCCATGTTCGAATCCGCAATAAAGACAGAAAATAGAACAAATCCACCTTTTTTGCAGCTGCATTTTACCACATTTCTCTTTGTATCCACAAGAAATCATATTCAGTAATGTCGATGTAGCTGGTTCTTTAATCATGGTCACTGATTCTTCTTCTAGCCCCAGTTTAAAGGGTCTTTCACATTTCTACTTGCAGATAAGTTAGATAAACATGAAATTCAACTGCATCGCATGTTGGAGGTAGACGTGCCAATGTGTTTGCTGTAGCTTTAACAAATCGAAGATACCGCAACTCATCTATAGAAGTGTTCATATCACCATCATAAACCGACACTAGGAAGTTTTCTTCAATAGCATGGATAAATAAAATGTTTTCTACTAGATGTTTATATTTAAAAGGTCTGGTGGAGTATAATATATCTGCTATGCCACGTCTTCCTGGTTTGCCGAAATACACATTATCTGTCTCTTATATCCGTCATCAAAACTAATATATATTGAGAGACATTGATTCTCAATCACAAATACTAAATCATGTTCAGAAAACAAAGAAATGACTGTTTTCACAATTAAAAGATCTCCATCTTCAGTTCCTTGCTTGGCAACCATTTATGCTCTCTCCAAATCATTTATAATCAGTGATGTAAATCTGGATTTGTTCTTTTCATTCGATAAAATCTTTTCCTTTGGCATCTGCGGAAACATTTCACCATTAAAAGAACTTTACAAAACTATAGCCTAGGACGACGATCTCTTTCAGAGCTTTTTGTAGCTCTTATATCTTCTTTAGTGGAGTATACATCAAAGACTACCACAAAATTATTGCCGAGATTTCGCAGTACATATGTCCTATTATTCTTAAAAATTACAGAAAAACGTTCGCTCGGTTGAAGAATTCCAATGTATTCTGTGTAGAAGATAGCCTGGATCTGCTACATCAACTTTGTCCTTTTCGGGTATTGTTTCATTTGGCAATGAGGTAAAAGTAGAGTAAACAGAGATATTGATTTCATCCTTTATCGAAAGACTTCCTCTGAGAAAAGTGACAATGAAATTGGAGAAAGTTCATATTCGAAATATTTTTTCAAATCATCAGACTGCTTAGCGATGATCATCCTGTGGAAAGGTATCAGCAGATCCAGGGCTATTTTTACTTTGCTGTTATTAATGTGACGACCAAGTTTCCAAGGAAACCACTACATCTTTACATCAGAAATGAATGTTCTCAAAGTCGTTCGCAATTCCTATCGTATAATATGTTTTCCTGTGGATGCAAAGAGTAATGGGGTAAAAATGCAGCTGTAAAAAAGGTGGACTTGTTCTATAGTCTGTCTTTATTGCGGATTCGAATCCTGCATAATAGACCAAATATTAAATATAACATGGAAGAAGACGAGATTGACGATTCGCAGCCTTTCGCTCAAAATGATACATTATACACATTAAATACATTTGAGACTGAAAAAGAAAAAAACAACTAACCAAAATGCTTTATATTTTATTTAAAGTTGTTGGTGTATCGTTAAATTTTTTTTTTTGTTTTTTTTTAATCAATTAAAACAAAATAATATATTGGGAAATTGTTCTTATTAGTTGCAAAAACGCTTTTCTTTTCCTAGAATATACACAATAATGGTTTTAAGATAATATCACGTTTAGAAGATCTATTTTAAACGGAGTATTTTATTTTTTATTAACCGAGAACTTTCAGTAAAAATGTTATTAACAACATTTCTCGTTCCTATAATTAGAAGTAATTGAAAATAATATACATCTAACTTGTTAGAAATTTAATGCTCTAAAAGATTGTTTCTTATGTATTTTTTAATAAACTGCACACCTAAATAGTTATTCAAGCTAAACCGCCGACTTTTCTGACATTTTGTGTTTTTTTGACAATTTGGCCAATATTGACAACCACGTATCTCAGTAGGTGTTTCGAATTTTCCAACATGTTACATACCAAACATGTAGGCAATTTATTGTTCTTTAAAATTTCTAACGACAAAGTTTGCTCTAAAATGTCGAGGAACAGATTTAGAAGGAAAAAACTGAAAAAAGTACTTTTTTTTAGAGGTTTTTCCAAGATGGCGGAAAACGCACAAGGGTGAAAAGTGTGAAAACTTGGGTTTTTAATGAGGATAGCAGTACAAACAATCGTGCCTAAAAATTAAATTTACCCCACCTTTTTCTAGCCAAAATCCTATTTCTACTGGGCTATACAGGGTTTTTTTTTTTTTTTTTTTTTTTTTTTTTTTTTTTTTTTACAAAGGTTGATTATTGAAAATAATAAACCAAAAGCATTTATACAGGACTGATACTATTTCCTTTTCTTTCCTTTCGATTTTCATTCAAATAAAATTTCCTGATTCAAGAAAACCTTACATTTTATCTTTATCATCAGTAATAACCGAGTTATCAGGAAATCACATCTCTAATAAGTTGAGGCTTGACCATATAAGATGATTTTTTTAATTTTTTCTTTTTTTTTGCACTTTTTTCATCACGTTGTCTTGATCACGAAAATCGATTTTTTATCTCTTCAATAATAATCGTTTTGTTTTTGTGTAATTACATCTATTATAATCTGTTACTTGATTATACATATGATTTTTTTTTTTTTTATTTATCGCGCTTTACTGAATCTAAAACGCTATACACACTTTTCTCAATCTTCAAAAATAAATCAGTTATAAGTGTATTTAAGTGAACAATTTCAATTTTTTTTCTTTTTTATATAATTATTTTTTTGGTTAAAAAACAATAATGATTTTTTTTTCTTGTTTTTTTTTTTTTTATTGCGCTCTATGATTCTAAAACTCTATACATACTTTTCTCTATCGTCAAAAATAACTGATTTATAAGTAAAATTTCAATTTTTTTTCTTTGCTTTTTTCACTAATATTTTTTTTTCTATCTTCAAAAATAACTGAGTTATCGAATAAAATCATTTCAATCGGCCGCTATTTCAAAACTAACCAGCTGATATCAACGTCTTGGATCATCGTTGAATGGGCTAGTATTTTTGTGGCGAATTTCAAAAAAATTGGTCCAGTAGTTTCGGAGAAATGCCGCGGACGGCGGACAAACGGATTTTTAAAAATTCTTTATTCGTATTCTACGCATTTTGAAACGTAAGCACTCAATTTTTTGTTGGTAGATTACAAAGGTTGATTATTGAAAATAATAAACCAAAAATACCGCATGATGCTCTTGTGATCAAGGTATTTGTTCTTTTAAATTTGAGCTAGAATGATATAAAAAAACATCGAACGAATTCGACATCCAATTAAACGAGAAAACTACAGAAATATTTTTTAATACAATTTTTCGTTTTTGAACTTAAGAACAGTAATACACGTGTATGATATACTGTTGGAAAGCTAAAGATTTTAAAAAGAATATTATCCTGTACATGCTATGGTAAAAGTTAACAGAGAGTGATGAAAAGCCGATAAAACAAACTGATTGTCGTAGATAATAATATAATAGATTATTTAATAAAACACATGTTTCTATTAAAATCCAACTTAAATAATTCTTTAACAATTTATTTTCGTTTATAAATTTGTTTAAAAATTCTTAAATTGATGTAAACAATGGAGGTAATTGAAAGTCATGTGTTGCGCGCACCAGATTGTTTATGATTATGACTTCATAAAAAAAATTCTAACCATTTTCATGCTTGAAGTTTAGCAATTAATTGATGTAATGAGTGCTTTATAGCCTTTGTACGTATTATATTGATTTTTTATTATATGTGAAACTTGTGCCTCTAGAACCCATAAAGAGTCACATGTTCAGTACTTATTTCGTACTGCCAAGGGCCGTGCTAGGTGAATGGGCCTAATTCTTGCTCGGCCGCCAGATTTTTCTTCCCAACTTTGGGTGTCCACTTTATAGAGACTGGATGTGCCCTAGGAGGGTCTCCATACCCCAGGGTCGCCTCATGGCTGAACAGTAACTGATTTTCCCTCAGCCGGGATTTGAACCTAGGACTCGGATAGTTAACATATTAACAGTAGCTTAATGTTATAAATTAATTATTTTGTGAATAATGCATAGGTGTAGTACAAGTATCAAATAAAAGAGTTTTTTTGTAAAAAAAAAAAAATAATAAAATAAAATAAAATTCAGTATAAATAACAAATACAATCTCAAGTTATAATAAAATACACACGCTAAAAAAACTTCGTACAGCCTTCTTCGAATTTTTGGCGACAAACAGTCTGTCATCAGCGACAATAATTGCCCTCGGGAGATGAGATATTTCCGCTCGCCTCGTCTTTTGCCGGTTATTTCGTCTCATTGGATGTCAAGGCTCCGGTAATCACACGACATTTCTGTAATTTCGAACTCCTTTGAAACTTCTCTAAGGTCTCTCATAATGATTTGGGACAATAGCGATTCACCATGAGTCTGTGGATATCCCTAGACCAATTTTATATAATCAATTATTTCATAAGAGGGAGCCTTTTTAATAGAAAGCATTATTGAGTAATCAACGGTATAGTTGAAAATTGAATAAATATTGAATTGAACTGAAAACTGAAAAGAAAATTTTGGCAGTGTTCGTGACAGAATCGTCACTTAAACATGAATATTCGATTTTTTTTCAGAGAGTGTGTCGCAGTCATTCCTGAACATTAAGATGCTCTGTGTGTTTATTTAAGATAAAATAAATAATAGTAGTTGGTTTTATTATTTATTTCCAAGTAGTTACAAAAAATAAATTAGTTAGTATTTTTAATAATTTACTAATACATATTATATACATATATAATACATATACTGCACTATTGACTGAGCCACTTGTATTTTCCAAACACCAAGCACAGAACACCCAAATATAAACAGACCTTCACTAGATCAATAGATGGTGTTTTGCAAAGGTGAAGAACTTTCAGTATCTGATCATTTTACGTTTAGTAGTAAATTGTTGCATATTATTTTAAAATATTGTGCGAGAGTCATCAAAAACAATGAATTTTCAATCCCTTTCGGGGATGGAAAATTCGCAGGAGGAGGTCTCGGAAAAAGATGATACTTCTGACAGTTTCAACCAGGGAGGTTCATGGGGACCTTTGTTTGAGAAAAAAAGAGTTATTCCTTTCTCCAAGGACCCTCAAAAGTTCACTAGAGTAAGCAATGTTCTTCACGTAAGTAATAAATTTTATATTTCCGAAGGTTTAGAGAAAGAAGAGGAGCTACAGCAGTATTAGTAACAATTAGGTTCCCCAAGTGTAAGCGAACCACAATATATTTACCCGAAACATGAGTTTATTTATCGAAACGTCCATTTATCTTAAAGATTACTTTGAAAAACCAAGCAATCCTTCTTAAAGTAAGGTGACCAGACGTCCCGATTTTTGAAAATTTGTCCCGCGTCCCGTTACGTTTTACAAAAGTCCCGACTTTTAGAATTAAGTTAAATTTTATATTCATGAAAATCATTGTTTGGCGTTCTAAGAATCACTGAATTTGTTTTGCGTTCTAAGAATCCTACGGGCTACGACGACTAACATATTGACACATTTTAGTAATTTTTTTAATTCTCATAGACATAATATTGTAGTTTACTAAAGAAAAGTTAGATAATCACAAATTAATTTTAAATTTTAATTCATTATTAAGAATCAAAACATACAATTATACGTTTTTTCCACAGTAAATAAAGTGTGTACATCAGAAAAATCAAAATTAAGTGTTGAAACGTTGAAAGCCATTTTACGTAATTACATCTATTATAAGTTGTTGCTTAAATATACAAATGATTTTTTTTTTTTTTTTTTTTTTTTTTTTGTTTTTCGCACTTTACTGATTCTAAAACTCTCTACACACTTTTCTTTATTTCCAAACATAACTGGGTTATAAGCGTATATATATATGGAAAATTTCAATTTTTTTTCTTTTCTTTTTTCACTTTTATAAAATTGTTCGCGCTTTTTTGGTTAAAAACCACTCATAATTTTTTTTTCTGTCTTTAAAAATAACTGGGTTATTCAATAAAATCACGTTTAACCGGCCGCCATATTAAAACTAACCAGCTGATATTAACGTCTAGGTGTTAGGATCATGGTTGAATGGACTAGTATTTTTGTGACGAATTAAAAAAAATTGGTCCAGTAGTTTCGGAAAAATGCCGCAGACGGCGGACAAACGGATTTTTTTTGTTCATTATTCGGATTCTACGCATCTTGAAACGAAAGCTCTCAAATTTGGAGGAGGGTTATTTATTTTTATTTTTTGGTCGATTACAAAGGCTCATTATTGAAAATAATTAACCAAAATGACAACAATCTACTGAAACAAATTCCCTCAAATAAAAAATAATTCTAGGAATAAATATTATACACTTTTTTATATTTATAAATTGTACTTATGTTAAAAATTAAAAAAAATATTACGATATTATATTTATTCTGTATGTAAATTTTTGTTGATACAACCCCCTCCTTCAGAGTTTTCCTGCTTTTCCCATCTAAAAATCTGGTCACCTTATCCTAGAGCCTCTACACTACCTGTTTTTTTTTAATTAAAAAAAATGACTTTTTATTCCCTATGTAAAATTTATGGTTTCAATATTTATGATCTAATAATAAAACTTTATCCAATAGAAATATTTAAATATGTACTTATAAACAAACCGAACGAAATATTAACACAACAGTCTCATGCTGTCTACCTGTATCATAAATGTCTCGCAGCGTATAACTGAAACAGTTATAAGCTAACCATCGGGAAAATATAGTTGCTGTGTAGATTTTGTTTATTTTCGAATTATTCTCCGAACTGGACTATTTTTTTTTTTTTTTTTTTTTAATTCGTCACAAAAATACTAGTCCATTCAACGATAATCCTAACACCTGGACGTTGATATCACCTGGTTAGTTTAAAATGGCGGCCGATTAAAAGTGATTTAATTCAATAACTAATTTATTTTTGACGATAGAGAAAAATATGTATACAGTTTTACAATCAGTAGAGGGCGAGACATAAAACAATGTTATAATTTAATTTGTTGCATAACATTTTGTGTAACCCTATCATTCCTGATTATGGACAATAATTAGAAATAGGCCACATAAGCATCAAATAGGTATAAACCTCAACAAAATCACTATATTTTATGTGATTACTTAACAATATTTTTCAATTAAATAAATAAGCAAAACACAGGTTCATTTGCTGAGATTATGGTTCTAGGCTAAGACTATCTTAATTTTTCCCATTTTCGCAAATTAATTGTTATTTGGATGATAAGGTGGACTACCAAAACTTTATCTTACTAAGCAATTGTTTAGTAAAAGTGTTAAAAATTTCAATTAAAAATTATCCTTTTATTAATTATGTCACAAATTTATTGTTTTATTATTGATATTTACAACGGTATTGGTCAATAAATCTAGTAAATGAGCTGTAAGATAAAATACATGAAAACAAATATTATAAATTAATGTTAATATTAAACGATACCTGAATTTTCAATTCGTAGAACGAGCTCCCAGTCGAATGATGTTTATATGACATCGGTCTCACCGTAAATATAAAATTACTTTTCATAAAATACAACAAATAAGGTAGTTAATGTACAACTACAAAATCTAAAAATAGTGAATTCTTGAACGGTTGATAATAAAAAACGTAAATTTAATATTACTAGTTCAAGTTTTCTCGGTCTGATTCCGAACTTAATAAATAATAAATAAATTCTTTATTATCCTGGGACATGTCCCTTTAGAATAAATTACACAGAATGTACAAAATGTGCTTTGGAGTCTTAAAGTATATTAAATGCATATAAACAAATTAAGAATAACTCATATAAACTAGACAGTGAATAAATGTGAAGAAAACAACAATCACAACAAAATAAAAAAAATCGTATGCGGGATTTGAAGGTAGAGAGTTGGAGTGATGGATGGTAGGAGGGATAGAATTCCATAGGATTGAGGATCGAATGAGAAAGGATCTGTCGAAATGTGCAGTTCGGTGGGCCGTACTGTATAAATCTGAAAGCCTGGAGCGTGTACAACGGACAGAGGTTTGAATTGTAGGAGGTCAAAAATGAATGATGGGCGGCGGGATTGGATAGCCTAGTAAAGTTATGATGAGAGAAAATACTTGCGACGATTGGAAGGGTAAAGCCACTTCAACTCGCCATAAAAATGAGACACGGAGGTGTATCTAGGGACCCCGAAGATGAATCGAACAGAGCAATTAATTAAGCATTTTATTTTTACCTCGAGATCCCCAGGAACACCGTCGTATAACGTACAGCAATAGTCGAAGTGAGGAAATATTAGAGAGGTAACGAGGAGTTTTCGGGTCTCATGCGGGAATAGGTGACGGAGGGAATACAGTCGCTTAAAGGTTGAAAAAGTACGACGAGAGATTTCGGAAATATGATTTTTAAAGGATAGAGTTTGGTCGAAGGTTACTCCCACTTTCCTGACAGTCGGGTGGAACTTTATAGGATTACTATTTAGGTATAGGGTTGAGATATTATACTGTACTATGGGATAACTTACTGAAAAATGAATTAGCAACGATGGTAAGATTGTAGGATTTTTACTATTGTGCCTTGTAATCTAAAATTGTTATCCAAATAATCTCTTTTAGGTTACAGGTAGTAGTTTTAAGTTGTCTCGATATAGTAAAATTTAAAGCATTTCTATTGCAAAAAGTACTAATTATCATTTGCAGGACGACAGTTCAGCAAACACATTCTTTCTTCTAGGAGACGTACACAGGTGCATAAGAGAATACCTTGTAGGGAATGGTTGGATTGAAAAATTTTGTAAGTATTCAGTAGATTTTGCTAATTGTTAATGTAATAAAATATATCCATATTAGTAATAAATATCATTAAAGGGTGATAATAACATTAATTTATTAGGCATAGGGACTTTCAGGATTTGTCAGTCCTCTATTGTTTGGAATTGGATAGTTAATTTTTCATTATAACATTTCAATGTAGTTTATATATATGTGATATAATAATTTAAAAGATTTTAAAGCATGATTTTATATTTTTCGGCTAAAGAGTTGTGAGTAGCGAACCAAGTTAAAATTAGTTCTTCAATCAATGGTGTTAAGATCTAATCTAAACAAGGATAGAAAAGAAAAGAATAAATAGGCATGGTTTTTGTGAAAAGTTTTAAATTGTTTATGCTTTCCTGACACGAGGACTAAACTTAGCTATGAAGTTAAAAGTTTCTTAGACTAGCTCTTTTGTTAGATAAAAAAACTTTATGCTTCTTTTGCTTCAGCTATAACTAACCGATTTTCTTGCTAATTGATTTTATTTTAAATGCATAAATACATTTAAAAAACCATTACTATTAATAAATGTTGATTATTAAATGTTACTATTAATTACTACTACTGTTGACTATTAAATGTTACTATTAATAAACAAATGCGAGCTAAGTTACTTAGCTCGCGGCTTCTATCTAAAAACTTAAAGGTTAGAATCTATAAAACTATTATTCTTCCGACGGTTCTTTACGGATGTGAAACGTGGCCACATACTTTGAAGGATGAACAACGGCTTAAGGTTTTCGAAAATAAGGTACTGCATAAAATATTTGGTCCGAAGAGAGATGAGGCCACTGGGGAGTTTAGAAGGTAGCACAACGTGAGATTGCGGAGCTTGTACCCTGTGAATATAATTGAGTTGATAGCATAGCGGAGACTCAAATGGGCGAGTAAAGTTGTTGGGTTTGGTGAGGAACGGATTCCGAGAAAGTTGTTTTTCGCTGATCCGACTGGTATGCGCTAGAAAGATAGGTCCAAACATCGATGGGAGGATTGCGTTAAGGCTGATCTCGGGAGTTTGTGCCTGAACGGTGAACATTGGACGAGTCTGCGTAGGCGAAGTTAGGTGGTATCGGCATCGAACCTTCGGGTTCGGTAAGCCTATTATTATTAATAAATGTTTGTTGTGATAATAATGGCACAGCAGGTGCCCTGTTATCTGATTTAGAGACTCTTTGCAACCTTTTTAAGCAATATAACTAATTCTTTTATGTATAATATAAGGTTTTATGTAAAATATTTGGTCCGAAGAAGGATGAGCCCATTGGAGAATTTATAAGGCTATACAATGCATAATTAAAAGAGCTTGTACCCCTCTAGAATAAATAAAGTTGTAGTATCGCCGCAGCTCGAATGGGAAATCTGTTAGGCTTAGTGAAGTACGAATTCCTAAAATATTTATACACTAAGCAGACGGGCCTAGGCGTAGCTGGGAGGATAGTGTTTAGTCGGAATCTTGGGGGCTTCGGCGGTGGTCATTATAGTCTGTGAGCCTGGAACGAAAAATTCAATCTATTTTACTAACATTTTTGGTATGTTTTATGCAAAGCCTCTATCATGGTAAAACAAAAAATACACATCTGTCACCTTAAAACGGGTGGATTACAAAATGGCGACCATTTAAAAAGGGAATATCACGAAATTTCATTATTTTCTAAAATTATGGTTACTATCATAGAATGGGCTCATCCTATGAGTATAATCGTTATAAAGTAAATCATTAAGTATTTAATAAGCTTTTATTTGAGTGGTAAAAGACATTTTTGCAGAAAACGAGTTATCACAATTTTCTAACATTATTATGGCAAATGCCATATCATGGAAATGCCTCATCTTATGAGAATAATTGTTATAACAATTAATATAGAAAATTAAATCACCTTTCGTTTACGTCTGTATGACTAATAGTTATATAGATACAGTTCTTACACAAACCGTGAAACGCCTTATTTTGGCATTAATAGTTACATGGCATTAGTACAATATAATAGTCACAAACTACTTTAGAGGCATACAATATTTTCCAGAAACAATTTTTATTGAGTAATATTACAATCTATCCTAATTAGGACATTTTTAATAGTGATCAAGTTCAGCATTTATACTATATTCACACAATATATACAAAACAATAAATTCATAAAATAATAATACAATATAAATACATATATATACACAATAAAGAATCAATAAGAATATGTACAATAGTCACTCATACCTTTACACATTCCTCAAGTGAGTGGAGAATCTAGCCAATGCTAGAACTCCAATATACATTTTTACAAGAGGTCTCGAGGCCACTGTCGTCTCAACCTTCTAGGAGGATGGTAAGGGGAGAGCTGGATCAGGATTGAGCTTGCGGATTGGGGTGATGGATAAGGCTCTGATGGAATTTGGAGAATTTTGGTGGAATAAGGTCTAAAATAAATGGAACATTTAGGTTGTGATTATGGTTGGTGACATAATAAGGAGAATTAATTATTGTTCGGAGGACTTTGGATTGAATGCGTTTGTTGTCAGAAACTTTGGCTGTCCGTAGGTCCAGATAGGTTTCAGTAGTCTTGCATATTAGCAGTTTGATTTCAATAGATAGTTCAATATTTCTGTCCAGTAGTCTGTATAATTGGCCAAATCGTCGATTACGTTCTTGTCGTTTAAGTCTCGTATGCTGGTTCCAGGTTAGTCTTTTATCTAGAAGAAAGGAAAGATACCGGACTGTGTCAGAAAAAGGGAGCGGAATGGAGTTGAAGAGAACTGGAGGGCAGGTTTGCATTTGGATTGATTGACTTTGAATCTCCAGTTGTTACACTAGTCTTCCATTTGAAAAAGGTGCGTTTGGAGGACTTTGGATGCAATTTCTAAGTGATGGATCTAAGTGAGAGTGGCATAAAATTAGCTTTAATTTGAGTAGTAACAGAAATCCGTAGGTCTAATACTCACCGACATGATGTTAGTACAATGGTTACATGGGTCAGAATTTCGTTCCCTAAACGCGTCTGCCATGGCTTCCCATCTACCTGCGAATGGTAGACTAGTGTCGATTGATTCGTATCATCGCCTAGTATTACTAAGTCATAAGAAAAATCGTGGTATAATGAGTCAGAATTTTATCTTTTTGGTCCCATTTGAATAGGTACCATTTTGGATTAACCTGTGTAGGCAAGGATAGGTGGTAGAAACGCCAAATGAATTCAAAACTCTCGGCAAAGTATAAATTTCGTAGACCCTGGTAGGGATGGTAGAGATGTCTCAAGCATTTAAACAATGTTATGTGAAGTAGGTACGGTCTTATGGCTTTAAACCGACAAACAGTAGGGATAAGGTCTGTAAAAATTGCTAAATTTTCTTGGATTAACACGCCAAAAAAAGGAAGCAGAGAGAAAAATAAAACCCGTTTCTTTAAAGCGACGCCGAAAAAAGACAGAACTCGAAAGGAATTGACTGGTTAGAATTTTAATCTATTTCTGAATTGACACTGCTTTTTTTTTTTTTTTTTTTTTTTTTTTTTTGTTAGACGCTAAATGGTTAACAATCGCTGATCTAGGATATGCAATAATTATTATAAGAGATATTTCGTACTAGATTTTATAACCTATACAATTTTCGTTACTAAGCAACCCAATTGTACACTTCTTTTCATTAATATTTCACAGTTAAGAGATGGAGGCAAAATCGTTTTCAAAAATGTAAAAATATTTAATAAAGTTAAAAAGTATAAGACTATAGAATCAATATCATGGGGTTGTATGACATAATCACTAGTGCGGTCTCCCTGCTCGAAGGCGGACCAGAAGAGAGATCCCAGCTGATCCGCTGCCTCCAAGGCCTTCCCACGAGCGACAACAGAACTCTGGGCAGAATGCTGGCCACGGATCCTGTCAAGTTCATCTGGGTTAACGGTTTCATCAACTGGTCACTCATCAACAACAATGTCATCGTCAGTAGGATTCCATCGTCAAGTTACTATTTTTCAAAGGTAAGATTTATTGCGTCCTTTGATAGGTTCAGTAGAATTTTTATCAAATGTAAAATTATTTTTGTTGTACTAATTTATTTCAAAGTGTATAGAATATGAGCTATGTTTTTGACCGGTTGCTTTTCTAAGGCAGCGGAACTCTCAAAAACTAGCTTACTTGATATCTTTAATGTATGTATAGATTAACATTACTGAAACCATTGGATTTCCTTTTCAATGGTATCGTGTTTACCTAGGTGGCATGCAGGGTAAGATTAAAGTAAACAAGATTCAATCAATACATTACTATTATTATTAACTTACACATATCCATTATATTAACACATTGCCTAGAACTTTGATTGAGAATATTGAGGGAAATTTTCACTACTACCTTTGCCATACAATATTACAAAAAGAAATACTTAGATCTCCAGCTGCTTTCTCTGACCCCCGACGGACTTCGCTTCTTCTTGAGGATGGAACTCGACTCTCGTGGCTGGAATCAGACTCACTTTTCGGATCTTCTCTCTCTTCCTCGTCACCTCGGGTGGAGCTGATATGGGTAGTGCCCCGGTTGGCGGTACAGTCTTTGTTCAGCATAGTAGCTGGGGTCTAGAAAGTTCTTGGGGTATCATGGGGCTGCTCATGGGAAATATCGTGGGAGGGGGGCGGAGGGTAGGTACAAGCCTTTTAACTTTTGCCGACAAAGACTTACAAATATTTAAAACTTATTTAATAATGAACTCCCCTCAGTATCCTCAATACATAACAATATGAACAGATGTTAAATGGAGACTTACACAAAAAAACACTCATTTGTGAAATAGACCTCATTGGCGACATAATTTGTAAATATTGCAAATATCTATGTACATTCATTAAACCCTCATATGATTCACTAATTCAGCTATACAATTAGAATATTTTAGTTCAGTTTAATCATTTTGATATCTAATAGTGAATCTTATAATCGAAAACATGAAATATGGATTAGAATTTTTTTTAAATCTTATTTATGAGTATAGATAACAGGACTCGTTCCATTTTATAAATAAAACAGCAACATACTTGAGAAATAATTAGAAGAGGGTTTTTGGATTTTTTTTTTTTTTTTTTTTTTTTTTTGTGCTTGTTACGAACCAAAATCGTTCAGCTAATACCATCATGGTATAGGTTACACAAAATGTGATGAAGAGATTTTTTACAGTTTTAATTCAAATTCTGATCCTCCTAATGTATCCTACCTTGCAAAAAAACTGCAATAATATCTAGGCTATGGAAAGGACACACATCCAACCTTCGAGATCACTTGAGGGACTAACAAAAAACAATGATGCCCATACTGCATTCAGTGAATGAGGCTTTAAGAGCTCTGATCCTTAGGCTTCATGCTTCTGTCATTGTTCATATATTGAAGAGAAGAATTACATTTATGAGTAAGGATACACCAATAGATGAGGAGCAGAAATTAAACATGGCTGAATTAAAATATCTCTTCATGGCAGAACTATGAAAAGGCAAACAATAAAATATTTTCATGACACCATCATTTACATTTAAAATATTGCCATTTAAGCTAAAACTCCACTACCATATGTTTATTATCCATCAAAAATATTCCTTACAACTAAATTTACATAACATTCGTATAATTACTCAAATATATTACAATTATAAAAGGAATATGAAAAAAAATTAAAATAAACAATATAAATCGCAAAACTCAATTATAGCAAACAATGAAAACTAATCATAAAGTAATTGGTAAAGCTTTTGCGGAAGAAACTAAAGTCAAGAATGGAGAGAGGCAATTTAAGGTTAGTACAAATAAAATCTTTTTTTGTCTTTTGTTACATTTGATCATTAAAGATATGATATAGGGATCATTTATCAAACCTATCCTCAATCTGAAATACAATTCCAATGTATTATATTAAACATATGTTAAATATCAATATTACACCTAACACTAATAACTCTTTACATCCTTACATTAATAACATAAACACAATAACACGATCATTTCTTTCACATTATACACCTTTTTGAAACTGAATCAAATCTAGATTAATTCAAAAATGCGTACGCATACAGGACTACATTGCGGGCAACCCCCTCGATACGCATACCAAGGAAGTGCGATGGGCTGTAAAGCAAGTATCAATGTTTTTTTTTTTTAGGAATACTTAAAATTAACTTAACGGTAGTACTTAACATCTACAATAACAATTTCTTTGAATTATTCAGTGAGAATTCTGTTTTTTAACGGTTATTTGAATCTTCCCAATTCTGATTCACCTCGTATATTATCTTACTGCAATGTTGTTTTTCTGGGCTCGATACGTTACTGACGGTTTCATATGGGCCGGTTTTATAGGACCTCATGATCAAAGATGATAACATTTCTTCTTGATGGAAAAAATTCTATACACGATTGGGAAATCAGTTATAGCTGCTAAAAAATAATAATTTGGGTGAATAAAATTGTTATACGCGTTTTAGAGGAACTTCTTTGAAAATTTCATTTCTGATGGAATATGTGCTCGTAATATGATTGACCTGATAACATCTTCAGGTCAATGGAGTATGTAACGGAGGTAATTGATATAGGTTATGTTTATATTAGTGTCTGATAACTTATCTCTTTCGGGTTCTGAGGAGGTAACCAAAAAAAGAAGTTTCAATCATGTTTGTGAAATTTCTAGAAGATCGTAGAATTTTCTTCTTATCTTAAGATCATCTACAGTAAATTACCTTCCTGGCCAGGTTTAAAATATTAGAGCTAAACCTTTAGTTAGATACCCATATATCAATTAACTATGTATATATTCACTACTATACCTATGTTATACCTCTTTGTAAAAGGTGTGTGGTGGATTATATTGGTTTCAGTATATTTTGTATTGGACTTAATTTGGTCTGTATATGTATATTGTGAAATTTTTTTAATTTTATATTTTGTACAAATGCTACTCTAATTGTAAGTTTGGTTGATAGAGTGTCATTCGAAGGGGGTGTTATACCTCTTTGTAAAAGGTGTGTGGTGACAGCGCCACTGTATTATAGTTGTAAGTCTGTCTATAGCATCCTGGGAGTGATGTCATGTTACCGTAGTGTAAGAGATGAATAAACAATTTATAGCTATTTATATTGTTTTCATTTGTGTTTCAACCTCAAAGTAAAAGTCAAAATATATAATGTTTGAATATTTTGATGTTTGTTAAATAAATTAGTACAGACAATTCTATTTGTATTCATTGAGTGACCTCATTCTTGTTTTTTTCTTAAGTAAATAATATTCATAAACACAATAATAATGAGGTTAAAGGGGTGACCCTGACTAAAATAAACGAACAAGAAAAAAAATGTGGATGTAATTAGTTGACCGTTGAGAATTACTGGAAGGAATTAGTCCGGGTGGCGGTCATTAAATGAAACAACTAAATAGTTTCAACTATTTTATTGTTTGCCAACGTTTCGACCCCCTTTGTGGGTCATCATCAGGGCTAAAATAAAATTCTTTATCCTGTATCATTATTATAATCATAAGTTAAATTTCATTGATTCTTTGTATGGTAGTATTAAGAATTTTAGTCATTGTTGTCAGACCCTGACCATAAATCAGTACGTATTTTCCATTCTACCTTTTCCTACGTATTTTCCATCCTACCTACCCCCCATCTACTAAACAGTTTCCATTCTCCCACCATGCGGTACGTATCTCCACTCTACTTCATATTTTTATATTTCATATTTCATGTAAATTATTGATACCTGTGTAAATTTTGTTTAGTGAACATTTTTATTTTTTCTGTATAACACTTTCATTATTGTAATATGGTCATTGTATTTTAATTAAGTTTTTTTTACATATACAGTTCTTCTGTTATTTTTTTTTTTCCAATACCGACGTTCTCTAGCTAAATAGGTTATATAATATTGTATGTAATGTCATTGAAATTATATTCTTTTGTATCTTTTTAGCCCTGATGATGACCCACAAAGGGGGTCGAAACGTTGGCAAACAATAAAATAGTTTCAACTATTTAGTTGTTTCATTTAATGACCGCCACCCGGACTAATTCCTTCCAGTAAGAAAAAAAATGAGTCACATAGTAAACACAATTATTCCTTGGTCTAATCCTTTTAAATTATAAATAGTTTTGTTAATAATTTATCAAATATCCCATTAATTACTAATTAATTAATTAATTCTGAAAACGCGACGTGGAACTGTGGTTTTGTCAAACGGAGGCAGTGTTTATAGGCGGTGGATTCGGAGTCGAAAGGAATATAATAACTATTAGAGTGTAATAAATAGCTAGGTGATCAAAAATCCTCACGACTCCTAGGACAAAGTCAACAAAGACTGCGTAGTTGTAGCCTAAAAAATATACTTGGCGTCGCTGGAAGGCAGGGTACCGACGTTCTACAACTGCCATTCTATGCTCGAGCAACCAATATAATAATTCTTAGGTTTAAGAAAAGAAAGCTAGTATTTGGTTTATCTGTTGGTATAATACTATAACAAATACTATTGGGGAATGCGTAGGTATTCACTTCTTATGCACTAAATATTGGTTTGTCCGGAAAGTTCGTAAAGAAATTCAGACAAAAATTGAGATTGATGAACTGCCAACCTCCCATCTGAAGCTTAATAACTTTTGTTGAGTCCTTAAGGACACATGGGGCCTAACGTTGTCTATGTGGAATAGTACTCCTTTCCGATTTGCCAACACTGGCCGTTTCTCTTCAATTACTGCCTTCAATCGATCTAACTGGGCGCAGTAAAACTCCGTATTTATAGTTTAGTTTTATAGAAGGAGCTCAAAATTTATGGGTCCCTTTCAATCCCACCAAATACTGAAGAGCATCTTTTTTGGAGCTGCGAGCGACGTCGTTCAAGACAAACCCCAAGATTTTTTTTCGGCTGGTGTTGATGTAGAGAATCCATTTTTCGTCATAAGAACAACTCGTTTTAAAAATGAATCCTCCACATTTTTTTCAGCAGCAAATCACAACATGAACTCCTTTCAATAAGGTTTCCTTTCACTGACCCTAACGTCATAAAGACAGACGCACCCGGCCTTCTTTAAGTAATAAATAAACGGTCGAATTTCTGCTCTTAACTTCGCATCTATCTCACGGACAGTAATTCGTGGATTTTTTTGCGATGACCGTCATAATATTCTTAATGTCAAGATTTGAACTTCGGCCAGCCCGGGGTTACTCTTCCAAATTGAAATCTTCTGATTTAAACCGCGAAAACCGCTTCTGAACCGTGCTATCAGCAACTGAATCGCTGCCATACACGGCACTAGGGGTGGGCATAATCGAATAACGATTATCAGATCATTCGAATAAATCGATTGCACATTTGCACCTAGGTTCAGCCACCTCGGGAATCATAGAGAGGAGAATTGTGCCATATTGTCTTTCAGAATGCATATTAATCATTCGATTATTTAAATCATCGAAGTCCGATCATTCGATTATGCCCACCCCTACACGGCACGAATCTTTCTTGCAGTTTGGACTGAGCTTTTTCCTTTATAAAAAAGAACAGCATAATATGCCGAAAATGAACTGAATCGTCACTCATGTTGGATTGTAAACTGCACTACTGAGCCTTAATAAAGACGAATTCAGTGTGTAAACATAGTTAATTCCATGAGGATTACAAGCATGTAAATAAACATTAGCTTTGTGATAAATTTTTAGTAGACAAAATTAAAGGTAAATTTTATTTTTGAAATTTATACGAACTTTTCGGACAACCCAAGATTATAAATTAAAACAGTTCTATTTTACAAGTATTGCTATTATAATAACGGATATATATCATGTTCGTAATTAAAATATGAGTAACTATTGTTAATTAGCAATTATAATTCATGATTCTTGACGTTGATAAGCTATCATGGTATAAACTAGTTTTGCAAACCATAGCATTACAATGCAGATTTAGAGACTTCTTGCTAATCAATTTTTTATATTTAACTCTTTGTATATGTACATAAAAATAATTTGTAAGATTTCAAAGATTTTGTGTTAATTGTTATTGTTCTAAGAAACAAATCGGTCGTAAATCTGAAGCTATAATGTAGATAAATATGCTTAATGATTTCAGACAGCCTTGGCTTCCTCAATTAGAGATCTATTCCCGTTTCTTTACCAGAAAAATTTCATAGACGTCAAGACTCCGAGGACTTACGAAGTTAGATGTCTTGATGACATGAAACATTTTATGAAACAGTATCGAATAAATGCTTGCATATCCTTAATGCGAAAGTTCGTTTCTTCCATGGAACCTTCTTCAAAGATTCAGTTGTTCAGCGAGGATGGAACGGTAATAACATAATCGCAACAAAAACATCTTTATGTTTTATCTTTATCATTTAAAATTTTATTGTAAATATAAGTGAAGCATATTTTTTTATCTCCTAGGTCCCGTTAGATTGCTTAGACTTTGCGGTCCAAAGGGTAGTTGAAATGATCCGTTACTACCAGCATGCCGATATCGACGAGTGGCACTTCAGTGTTGTTAGTGAAGAGGACTGGAATGTATTTATTTACAGATTTTACGATATCGTTCATCAAGACGCTAAGTTTCAAATAAATCACCACAATATAAATATTCCAGTAAGTTTCATTTATACAATTACTTGTAATTTTCATTTTTTGTTTTCTTTAATTTTGATCTATTATTAGCACAGAATCGAATATTTCAGATGCTCTTTTACGTATTTTCATTTTATCATTCTTTAAACAGTACCAAACTCTATATCATATGAGCTGTTGATTCCTGAGGTCCATTTTTTCAGACACTGGTTAAAAATCTAACATTATCATGATGTTTTGTTGTATCTTCTTGGTTCTCCTGATTTCTCAATGTCCTATATCTGACATTCAAGAGATGGCTCATCATTTACATTTTCGAACTAATTAAAATTAATCACATATATTTCATTTCCTCTTTTATTTTCTTTAGATTTTTTGTTGTGTTTTTTTATAATATTTTATGAAATCTATATTTCGTGATGGAAGCAGAATATCCTTCCTGCCTTCGAGAGCATCTCACCTTGCTTAATCTCACCTCTCTGCAATCAATGGTTCAGCAGCCGATAATAAATAATTCGTTGAAAGTGACAGAACAAATCTTTGCCTTTTCATAAACAAAAACTTGGAAAAGTATTGAGGAGAATCAGGTAAATCTCTATGTCTATTGTCTTTTCGGAGCAGCAGTCAACATAAAAAAGTCCACCATTGCACCAAAGATCTCCACGATTGTCTTCTGATAATGACACCAGATTTCAGCTAAGCACTCAATGAAGGACTGCCAGCCTCACAAGACACGCTTTCCTGCAAGAGTCATTTCATTCGACATTGTTCTCCTGCGAGATATGTTCATAGAGGTATGAACTTTTTGATGTAGCGTCATCCCTATCCATACCAGATGTCAAGTCAGCCAAGCTTTTAAATGTCTGAACAATTTGAAACAACTAGTTTCCTCTTTATAATGTAAAATAATCCAACCTGATCATTTTATTTCAGTTATAAAAATATAATTTGGATGTTTCTAGTATGGACGGCGACTAGTCAGGTTTGTATAAAACTAGGCTCCAGGTCTAACAACAAATATTAAAAGTTTGAAGAAACCGAGTTTCGTAAAACCCCTAAACAACCCGAACATTTCTTGCTTGCTGGTTTCTTAGTCCTAAAAAACAATATCAGACTCCTATTCAAAAATCAAGTTTAAGGTCCTCTCTGTAATGAAAAGATATTTTGTCAAGAGTTACTCCTATAAACATCTATGTCTCAGTTATAGAGGCGATAATGCAATAAGGTTCTGTCAGAAGGTGCTAAACAGCAATAATATTACTTTATTATAAATTATTGTACAACAGTATAATGTATTACTATTTCATAGACAAACTGGAGTGGGCTAGTACCATCACATTTGATAACCATAATAACTTTTCACTTAAATATACAACAAAACTATATCCTAACTATATTTTATTGGTTTTCTTATGTAATTTATTATAAATTCAGAGCCTGATGAGAAATTATGATGAAATTGTTTCACTTAAAGGTACTTTAACATTGCAGAAGTTGACTTATGCTTGTGAAAAACTATCAATAATTTTTGAGAAGCACTTTCCTGACACGAAACATGACGGTCATAGAAATCTCTGGATAGTGAAACCGTCCAATGGTAGCTGTGGAAGAGGCGTTAAAGTTTTTAAAAGGCTAAATGAAATCCAACAATATTGCAAACCGACCAATTCATATGTTATTCAGAAATACATCGGTAAACAAATATTTTATCAAATATTTTTCCAAGTTAAGGCCTAATGAATGTGTTACAACTGTAAATAACCTTTATTGTAAATGTTTAATTATTTATTAAGATTACTTTTATTTTAGGATCCATGCAATTTTTAGGACAACAATTTTAGGGGAAAAGAGGGGGAAAGGTTTAATGGGCTAACAAACTTAAATTATGCATCTTATAATCTCTTCTATAATGAATATCATAAAAAGTTAGATGACTTATGAATTATTTAAATTTTTACTTCAACTTAATTATATATGAAATATATGTAAAGGGAAAATATTGCGTTACAAAACGTTTTAGGGTCCCCTCAGTCAAATAACCAAGTCCCGGAAAAAGGCGTGTGTGTGATAATTCAAGCGCAAAAACGAAAAGTCGAACGATAATGAAATTTCATATTTAAGAGAAGTATACGCCCGAGATGTTACAGCAACTTTTTCATCAAAATCGGCTGACCAGAAGAGCCACTTTATGCCATGCATTTTGCACCTTTTTACGATTTTTTCAAAAACGGTCCAACGATTTTGATCAAACTCCCTATATTGATATAAAATTTAATTGGCATTAATATCATGTAGGTTTTATTCCGATTGAAGTATGACAGGGCTTAAATGCCGATATTTTATATATATCGATCTTTTCTTCCTCTAAACTACCTTTAATTTTGTACATTCCAAAAGATTAACTATATCATCTTAATTACATTGATAAAGGACGGTTGAATATAAAAGTTGAACGAATTTGATGACCAACTAAAAGATAAAAGAGAAAACTATTTTTGTAATGTAATGTTTTTTTGTTTTTTTTTTTATATTAAGAAATGTAATATAGACGTATAATATACCGTTGGAAAGAGAAAGATTTTAGAACAAATGTTATCTGATACACAAAGTTGTAAAAGATAATATAAGTGACGAATAGAGGATCAACCTCTTACTAATTTACATTTTAATGTAGTTATATTATTTTATGTAAATCATATATTTCCAACGAAAATAAATACACATTTTATTAAAATCAACATAAAATATTATTCTAATTGAAGTATATTTAATAATTGTTTATAATTTATTTTAACAGTTGAGGTAAGTGAAAGTCGTGTGTTGTCCGCACCAGATTGTTTAATTTTCAAATATATATATATATATTTTTTTTAAATATTTATTTATTGGAATTTACAACTGTATAACGGAATACAACAAGTAAATTTGAGAAAAATATATAAAGGCATGTAACACATGTAGAGTAGCTTCCCAGTGGAAGCACTCTAAAAATATTCTAAACTAGAAGGTCTCGAGGCCATCTCCTTTTCAGACGCCTCGGAGGATTGTCGGGAATGGAAGAGGAAGAAAGGATTGAAACTAGAGGATTAGAGTGGGAATGGAGTTTGTCATGAAAGGAATGGTATTGGGTTGATGCAAAATTAATGCAGGTTTTTAGTAGGTATTGTAAATACGCCATATGTTTACTTTAACCATATATATTTTATCAAAATAATTTCCATCTGAATCAATGCACTTTTGCCAACGTTCAACAAGCTTTCTTATTCCGCCAGAAAAAAAATCCGAATCCCTGGACTCAATGAAATCACGAAAAGAATTTTCAATGTCGTCCTGGTTTTGAAAATTTTTCTCCCTCAAAAAGTTGTCCAGATGCCTGAAAAAGTGGAAGTCTGTAGGAGAGAGGTCAGGTGAATAAGGCGGATGTTGGAGAACTTCGTAGCCCAACTCGTGCAGTCGTCGAAGCGTTGGTTGTGCAACGTGTGGTCTGGCGTTATCGTGGAGCAGGATCGGCCCCTTCCGATTCATCAGTGCTGGGCAAAGACGTTGCAATTTTTGATTCATGCTGTCAATTTTTGATAGTACTTGTCAGCAGTTATAGTCTCACCTCGATTGAGAAAGCTGTAGTGAATAACACCAGCATTATACCACCAAACTGTGACCATAACCTTTTTTGGGTGCAGGTTGGGCTTCGGAAAAGGTTTTGGTTGTTCATCTTTGCCCAGCCATTGGCTAGAACGCCTTCTGTTGTCGTATAAGATCCATTTTTCATCGCACGTCACAATGCGATCGAGAAATGGATCATTTTTATTGCGTGTCACAAGCATGGAGCAGATTTCAAAGCGGCGATTTTTTTGGTGGTCGTTTAATTGGTGTGGCACCCACTTGGCCAACTTTTTTACCTTACCAATTGCTTCCAAGTGGCGTACAACTGTGGATTGGTTCACACCGAGTTCCGCCGCCATTTCTCGTGTGGTTTTGGTTGGGTCTTCTTTCACTTTTGACCTCAGCTGGTCGTTGTCCAGAGCAAGATGACGGCCCCGACCTTCCTTGTCTTCGAGGTCGAAATCTCCTCTGCGAAACTTCCGGAACCAACGCTGCACCGTGCACTCATTAATAGCCCCCTGACCCCACACTTCATTAATATTACGAGCCGTTTGCGCAGCGCTGCGCCCTAATTTAAATTCGTAAAAATAAATTTGACGAAAATCGCACTTTGACATTTTCGATTCAAGACCTTTGAACACACTGAACAAAACGATTTTACTAAACAAATTCATGGTGAAAGAGAGGGTATTAGATAAGGTTTGTTTTGGTATAATAATGATCAATGTTAGGATTAGCTTTGTTAACACAATTGGAATTAAGATATTGCAATAGAGGAAACCTGCATTAATTTCGCATCAGCCCGATATCTAGATCGGGCCGAATCAGCAACATACGGAAAGACCTTAACTTTATGGATCAATTTATTAGTTACAAAGTAAGGAGCATTGATGATTTTACGAAGGATTTTAGATTGTAGGGATTGGATACGGGAAGAATTTGATGGTTCAATAGAGCCCCAAAGCTCTACTCCGTAAATATTATTTATTACAAATATTAAAGCCTACTTTACTGATTTTTCAGAGAATCCACTGCTGATTTACCAGACCAAATTTGATGTAAGGCAATGGTTTCTGATTACAAGCGTTTACCCTTTAGTTATATGGATGTATAAGTAAGTGTATTTAACTTAAACTTTTATTAATTGTATTAATAAATTAAAATAACTCATGGAATGTATAATTCAACAGTGAATGCTATCTTCGATTTTGCTCTCAGCAGTTCAGTCTCAGCAACGTGCACGAATCGGTTCACTTGTGTAACAACTCTATTCAATATAAATACAAAAATGGTATTCGGAATCCTCAACTGCCTGATGACAACATGTGGGCTGATGCAACATTCCAATCATACCTGAGGTATAATGTTACAGAAGTTAATGTTATTTTATAGCAGTTAAGTTAGTCTAATTTATTTAAAGAAAAAAAAAAACTTCAGGACTAAAACGTTTCTAATCAAAGTAATGAAGTATACACTAGAATAAAATGAAACTAAAATAATCTTAAATTTAGAAAACAAATGTAAATAGGTGTTGCAATATCACAATATGTTAGTTTTCCAGAATTTTTTTTAGTAACAGTATTAAGGCTGGTCATGCTATTGCATTTTCTCTTTATAATACAGTTATGTTATTTTTATATATAACTATATTATAAGATGACTATAGCCATAATATTTCTCAAAATTTTAAATGTAAAAGTCTTTTCCTAAGTAATTATTGCAATCTCCCTCTTGCATCGACCAAATATTTAAGGTTGTACAGTCAAGATTTATACGTTTTTCATTCCAATTAAATGAATGATGTACTTCTGATTCTGAGTTTATAATCGGCAGAATATTACGGTCTGTAGACAGCACCATCAACTTGAACCTCAACGTTACATTGGCCAACCATTTGATAGAGGAAAGTCAACTGAGATGGAAAGCGCACCATTTGAAGAAGGAACCTAACAGAATCGCTGCTAAGTTTATCATGCTAAAGTTGAGGACAAGCGAGTAAAATTGAGGCCTCGAAGGAAATGGGAAGATGAAGTAAAAAGTTGCTGAGAAGTGAACTTGATTGGAATGGCAGAAGACACCTTATGGAAGAGGGGCAGGCTGGATAGGGTTCTAGGGCTTTCTGCCTTTCTTCCTTATTCCTTGTCTTACGTTTTCCTTCTTTCTTTCTAATTCTAATTCTTTTTAATTTAAATAATCTTTCAACTGTCAGTTCTTTATAATCTCTAAGCCATGATAGGTGAAGAAGGTGATATAGTCGGTTAAAAAAAATATTGTTTGGCTCAAAATGCGGTTTAGGAATCCCAAATATTTTCGACTGTAACATTACATTTTGAATAAGTATTTTAGTCTATTTATAATTCTACTGACGAAGCTCTTCTCTACAATTATTTAAAAAATATCATTTCCATAATCTGAAAACAATTTTAAATGATGCTACTTAAATAATGTTATTAACAAATATTATTCATACTTGCCATCAAACCATCTTTTGCTTATCCCATTATAATACAATACTTTTAATCATATAGTTATTTATTATATTAATTTATAATAATGCACCAATATATAGTGACAGGGACAGCGCTACAGCATGGCCTGGTATTAAGAATAAAATGCAGCAAGCTATTATCGCAGCTTGTTTAGTCAGCCAGGACAAGATGTACCACAGAACCAACTCATTCCACCTCTACGGTGCAGATTTCATGATCACACCCGACTACGACGTGTGGTTGATCGAGATCAATACTCATCCTAGTATGAAGTACTCTACTAGTGTGACGACTCGGATGTGTAAAGAGGTTTTGCAAGATACTCTAAAAGGTATTACTAAAATCTATACAAGTAGTGATAGTCCATACCTCATTGATATAGAGGTTCATAAAAACATTTGTAACTTTATTTAGTTTGAAAAAGACATTGGTCACTTTTATTTATTAAATTACAACTTTTTTTTTAGTTCAAACATTTGGAATCAATCAAAGAATTTGGAAAATATTATCTGAATAAAATGTTTCACTTTAGTCTATCCTAGATGGAATGACTATCGTTAAAAGAGCATTCATTGTCTCCTTTACCCAAAGACACATTTCACGTTTCTATGAATATTATTTATTTATTTATTATTGTAATTATTATTATTTTTACTTTCACTTTCCTATATATGAAATATATAGTAAGGGAAACTATTGCGATAGCGAAAATTTTCGAATTCCAGTTTTCAACGGAAATACACGTTTTAGGGTCCCCTGAGTACAAATTACCAAGTCCTCCCAACGAAAAGTCCCATGAAATTGAAATTTCATATTTAAGACAACTATGCACCCGAGATGTTACAGCAACATTTTCATCAAAATCGGATTACCAGAAGAGCCACTTTATACTATTCATTTTGCACCTTTTTACGATTTTCTCAAAAGCGGCTCTAACGATTTGAATTAACTCCCTATATCAGTGTAAAATTTAATGCGCTTTCATATGATGTAGATTTCATTCTGATTGAAATAGTCTGACATCGCTTAAATTCCGATATCTTAAATTTCTTCCTCTAAAGTACTTTAATTTTGTAAGGTTCTATAAAAATAACCATATCATCTTGTTAGCATTGATAAATAACAGCTAAATATGCAAGTTGAGCAAATTTGAAAAGAAACTAAAGGAGAAAACTGACAAAATATTTGTTTAATGATTTTTTTGTTTTTGAGCATAAGAACAGTAATATACATGTATGATATACCGTTGGAAAGCTAAAGATTTTAGAAAAAATATTATTTTATACATAAGCTCGTCAAAGTTAATAAAAAGTGATGAAAAGCTAATAAACCTAACTGATTATTTTAGATAATAATGTAAATGATTTTTAATAAAAAACATGTTTCTATAGAAATTCAATTTAATTAGTTCTTTGATAGCTTCACTCATTTTTATCTCTAACTGTATTTGAAAAGTCTTTAATGGATTTTAAAAACAGAGCTAAGTGAGTGTGTTGCCGGCACCACGGTTTTTTTTTTGGCTTTGAAAACATATTTTTATATTTAAATAACGACTTTTAAACAGATCATAGAAACATTTAGTATGCTATGTTAACTGAAATACATCACCCATTAATTCTATAATTTGTATACCATTTAATGTTTAAATCCAAGTGTTGTTTAAACATCATATTTTGGAAGCAAAAGGAAAACAAAATCTAGGGCCCGCAACACTTGACTTTCAGTTACCTTGGTTGTTAAAATCTATTTTAAGAAGTTCTAATTAAGGTTAAAGTTGAAGAAAAATTTGAACAATTCCATTGAGCTTTCCTTGAAAATATTTATTTTAGATTATATAAAAATTATTTGCTACAACAATCACTAAGTAGTTTTGTCAGCTTGTTATCACTCCCCATTACCTCATAATTTATAAACCAGAACATGCACACACAGACCTTTTTGCGAGACTTTGCTATTTGGACTAAGGGTATTCTATATAGTGTATTTCCGTAAAAACTCGAATTTGTTAATTTCTCAAGATCGCAATATTTTGTCTTTTTATATATTTCATGTATTTATAGCATACTCCCAGTATGCTAGAAAATATTCTCGTCAATACTAACTAGCCGAATCTAATAAAAAAAATCAATCAAAGGTATAACATAAAATAATTCATTTGTACATTCCCCAATACTTTTTTTATAGACAATGAGACGTTGATTTCCAAAAGGTACTATTTTTTTTTTTAAATCGATATTTTGACATATTTGTATTCTAATAGTTTTGTTTTATCTAAATCCGTCATTAGATTTTATCTGAAAAAACGTATTTGAAAATTGCATTTCATTCCAAAAGGTACTACAATATATCCAATTTCATTTCATTCTAAAAGATATTAAAAACATTTCCTTCCAAAACGTACTATATCCTCTGAGAACAGATAACCTTTCCTTTCATTTCCTTCCAAAAGGTACCATATTTCCTACTACACAGCAGAAGCACCTAACCCCATAAAACAGTGATGGATAAAGTATTTTCACAAGTTTTTATGAATAAATTAGTTCAAGGAAACATAAAACTTCGCTTTTCCTTGCAAAAATGAAAAGTACATTTATTAAAAACTGAAAAAAAACCTTTTACAAAAAAATAAAACACTTCATAATCAAACAAGATAATTTTTTTTTTTTTTTGTTATTAATGATTTTATTTGCACCTGTAAAATGTTTACAATAAGCAAATGGGATTTTATAACCAAGGAGACATGGCATGGTTAGGCATGAGGGAGACAGCACCCAGTGGTGCATCCTCCTGACATTCAAACAGGATCTATTATTTTAGGCTAGGAGGTCCCTCATCCAACTCCTTTTCAGTCTACGCCGAGTTATGTCAGGGATGTCAGTTGTAGCCATATTTTGAACAAATTGGTTAGTGTGTCCATGTAGTTGGTCGTAAAATCTTTTGTACGACATTCGAATGTGGTTTGTTGTAGTCGGAATGCTTAGGTCGGTATGAAGAGTATCGTTTGAAATATAAGGTGGTGAGTTCGTTGTCAGTCTTAGAAATTTGGATTGAAAGGTTTGTAAACAAGATAATTGAAACAATAAAAGTGCTTGGAAAAAAGTATTTGCACACTTCCACATTAACAAGTTAAAATTCGATTTTAATAGTTTTAATATTAATTTGCGTCAATAATTGCTTGTAGACGTCCGGGCATTGAATGTATTAGGTTTTTAATTTTTTTGAACAAGAAGTTTTTTAAGGTGGTGTTTTCTTACATTTTGGTCAAGGGTGTGCCATAAATTTTCAATTATATTTATATCTGGTGACTGAGGAGGAGTGAGGAGCTGTGTAGTAACATTAAATATTAACCACTCCTTTGTTCTCCTCGCAGTATGTTTTGGATCGTAGTCCTGCTGGAAATAGTACAGATCCTGGATTCCCATTTTTTCGACACTAACACGCAAAATGTTCACATAGCCTTCCGCATTTAGAATGCCTTCGATGCTCACAAGATTTCCCATGCATGGTACCTCTAAACCTTAACATGCCCTCCACCATGCTTTACATTCGTTAAAATATTTTGATCCTTTGGTAATTCATTACGATGTCGCCGTTATTGTCCTTCGACCATCTGAATTAAACAAATTAAATTTGCTTTCGTCAGAAAAGACGATGTTTTCCCAAAAGCTTAAGGGTTTCTGTACGTACTCCCTAGCAAAAGCAAGGCGCTTTTTGCAATTCGGTTCACTCATGTATGGCTTCTTTCTCGGAACACTGTAGGGCCCTTCCAAATTCAAGGCTATCTAAACTGTTCTCCTAGTAACCTGGACTCCAGACGTTGATTGGACCATGGCCGCCAGCTCCCGGGAACTTATCATGTGATTTTTAAGAGCTTCTTTTATTATTTTCCTCTTCAGCCTGGGAGTCAACTTTTTTGGACGCCCTTCACGCTCACTGTTTTCGGTTGAACCATTTTCCTCATACCTTTTTATAACGTATCTCACAGTAGAAAAAAAAATCAACGCTAAGAAATCGGCAATTTGGTAATATGTGTTTTGCTGATTCTTCAGTAAAACGATGTTTTCGAGAGTCGCGGCACACTTTGGCATGATAATTGAGACGTTGATTTCCAAAAGGTACTATATCCATTCTGGGGAATTTCACAGGAAGCGCGAAAATATCTCATTACTGTATTATTAAACCAGCTTATTTGATTATTTTCGCATTAAAATCTAGAATTATTTCTTTACTATATTAATAAAACCATATTAAAGTTATGGAATGAAATGTTCTGGTATGATTTGGAATGAAACTAAATGTGTAATGAGTATCTTAAGAAATTAATAGCATTTATAAATCACGCTATTAAAGGACATGAGTGTTCATTTGATACAATCAAATTTAAGATTTAGATAAAACTAAACGAGGAGAATACAAATATGTAAAAATATCAATTTCGTACAAAATGTCCTTTAGTACCTTTTGGAAATCAACGTCTCAATTGTCTATTGACTGAAGGAAACTGATTGAAAGACTAGAGAATACTGGTAATAAACGATTAGAGATAAATTAGTAAACAAACTTATGGACAACAGGAGGATTAATGCAAATACTTTTTTCTAAGTACTTTTATTGTTTTAATTTTTTTGTTTCATTATGAAGTGTTGTCATTTTTTACAAAAGGTTTTTAATAAATATACTTTTCTTTTTTTGCAAAGAAAACCGAAGTTTTTTGTTTCCTTGAACTCATTTATTCATAAAAACACGATGTGCAAATACTTTTTTCCATCGCTGTATATTACCATTAATTTATTGTTTTCTCCATTTTATGCATTTTTATTGATTCATTTAGTACTTCTTGAACCACCGCTATTGTTTTGATCAATGGTTTTAACCTAATAATCAGTTTTTAGCTTGTTTTAAGGCTTGTTCTCAATTGAGACGTTGATTTCCAAAAGGTACTATATCCATTCTAGGAAATTTTACAGGAAGCGCGAAAATCTCTCATTACTATATTATTAAACCAGCTAATTTGATTCTTTTCGCATTAAAATCTAGAATTATTTCTTTACTATATTAATAAAACCATATTAAAGTTATGGAATGAAATGTTCTGGTATGATTTGGAATGAAACTAAATGTGTAATAGTATTTAAGAAATTAATAGCATTTATAAATCACGCTATTAAAGGACATGAGTGTTCATTTGATACAATCAAATTTAAGATTTAGATAAAACTCAATGAGGAGAATATAAATATGTCAAAAAATCAATTTCGTAAAAAATGTCCTTTAGTACCTTTTGGAAATCAACGTCTCAATTGCGTCGCTTCGTTTCTCGTAGGTTCTCAATTAAATTAAGTTTTTAATAGTATTTGATCTTGCAGTCTCATAAATTTGATATAAAATGTTCAGAAACTCACACTTTAATAGAATAATGCTATTTTATCCCCCAAAAAAAATGGTTGGAATTAGAATTTCCCGACTTTATTAAATAAGGGAGAAAGAGAAGGTTATCTTATTTAATATAAAAAAATTTAAATAGGTAAAAGTTTTATAAAAGTTATTCATTGATCAGTCTTTATGGTTAAATATTGTTTACACGTTGTTAATAATATAAAAACATTTGTTAAATTCACAGAAAGAATAAGTAAAAGTATGAAACAAATTTCAAAATAACATACTTTGATATTATAGTGCCAAAAATAAATAAAAGGTCCTTTGAATATTCGCTTTCTTTTTGAAGAATTGATAAGAAAATCTAGTAAACCAACAAGGAAAGATCAGAGTGAGAATAAGGAAATGTAACTTAGTAATTAACATAATAAAGAAGTTAGTTATAATTAAATTTGTATGAGGAAGGTTATGATGACTGTCACCCCGCATTATATTCTTCCAAAAAGTATTACATCCCTTTTAATTCTTTCCAAAAAGTACTATATCCCTTTTAATTCTTTCCAAATAGCACTATATCCAAGTTTCATTCCAAAAAGTACTATATCCTATTATATAGCTAAAAAGTCATGAGAAAGGTGCAATAATTTGGAAAAATAAGTTGTTAATACAGTAAAAAATCAACCTTAAATTTTAATACAAAAAAGAATCAAGTAAATTGGTCCAGTAATGAACATATGACAGATTTTCATGGAAACTCAGCGTCTCCATTGTGAACTTCCTGTCAAGTTCCCTATGCCTTTATTTGTAGACCTCTTCAGGTAGATATAAGAAAGGTCGCTGTTTGTTTGAGAATGACCTAGTAAAGTTGCTCACGTTATTCCATTAATATTTGGTGATTCTTACGTCTTATGATTAATAATTTATGATCTTAAAATTAAAATTACTCCAAGAACAATCAAATTGATTTGAACTATTTTATTTTTATTTTTAGTTGGATTGGATAGAAGAGCTAATCCTCATGCCGATACCGGAAAATTTATTGAAATTTATAGGCAGCAATCTCATATGCCTACTGTAGGTGTTCCAGCATCAGCAGCTGGTGTCCATGCAAGAAAAATCCGACTTCTCAACACATTAAATCCTAGAGAACCACCTACCAAAACATTTTTGGAAACATCCAAAACTCCAACCAAGTTTGGAAAATGGTTGTCATACACGAGTGTAGCAAGTTATAAAAAGCATAACAAAATTAATTTTAAATATGTAGTTTTAAGGCATACGGATATGCCTTTGGACCCTGGTGATAGTATTACTCAAAGAGACATTGGGTACGCTGGAGTTCTGGATAAAGTTAATTTAAATGATAACGCAGAAGAAATCGACGAAGAAATAAAGGACTTATCTGAAGAGATGGGGGATAAAGAAAAAATGAAGGTACCAGCAGTTTCTTCAAAACCTATAAACCAGATCACATTACACAGGAAAGTTATTTCAAAACTAAAGGCCAAAGAAAAGACTTTAACGGAAAAAGAGAATACCGAAGATGATACCGAAAACATTTTAAATAAAAATACTGGTAATGCTAAACTTCAGAATATAAGTGAGACACCAAGCATCGTTACACAGGTAAGTATTGATGCAAAACAAAATGAGCTGCCTAAATCAAGTGCTGATACGGAGGTCCAGCGAAGTAAAATTGTTCAAAGTGAAGTTGTTGAAGTGCGAAGTGTGCTTGAAATTGTAAAGGCAAAACCTGGAATCACAAACAAAGAAGTAGCCCCTAAAAATCAAGATAAGCTAGCGAATCCAAAAAAAACTACAGTTTTGGAAGATAATAAAAATGTTACCAGCACAGAGAATTCCTCACCGGAAGTGAAACCTGTGAATACAAGAAAACAAACCAACGCAGAGAACGTGGCAAATACAGAAAAAAATAAAAGCACAAAAATGTCAGAGCAAGAAATTAAGTCTAAAAAATTTAATCCGGACAAGACTCTGGGTGTGAAAAAATCAATGAATAAAGAAAGCACCTTAAGCGCACTGAGGCAATCCTCGACGGTTATTAAGACGAAAGACGAACCTACCTCTAAAGTAATTAAAGAATCCAAGATCTTTGTTCTGGCAGATGCTATAAAAAAAAGAACAACTGGAAATAGTAGTAAAACGTATTTCGGCAAGGAAAGTATTAAAACCAGTAATAACAATATGAAAAATAAAAAGAACAATGTTAAACGCCTAGTAGGTTCTGCAAAAAAGAATAAAAAACCCAACACCTCATTAGAGAAGGTTCTGTTTGATAAATCTCGAACGGATTCAATAAATGTTTTAAGAATTAGTAAAATAGAAAGGGAGGAGCATTTAAAGAAAAAACTTGGTATTAAGAATACTAATGAGAGAAAAAAAATGCCTAACCATTCGCGAGCATCTGATGCAACAGATACAACTTCAAAACATCAAAATAACTCTGTCAGGCGCACCAAAACAGAAATTTCCGCAAACAAAGGATCTAAAATTAAGAATGCACTGGCTAAAAAAAGAAGCAATCAACAGTCTGATGATAAACAATCGAAAGCATGTCCACCGAAAGATAGCACTAAAAGAAGCAACAATCCTGTACATGCAAAAAGTGATAGAAGGCTTGTTGGGACACCAAAAGGACGTAAAGAAAGTAATGGAAAAAAATGGAACCAATCTGAAACAAAAGAAAATTCGGATGATATAGCGTTACAATCATCCTTCAATCCACAGGAACTGATATTCATGATGTCGGACAGTGACAGTTCATTCAAAACAGCCCTTAGTCTTTCCGATGATGATACAATGTCTTTTGAAGATAGCGATATCTCCGAAAACGAGGAACGAAAGTCGTTTCAGGACGTAACTGACCTAGTGGCCCAGTTCCCATCCTATCAAAACTTCTTCAAAGAAGAAAGAATAAACACCAACTCAATAAAACGGTACACAAATAGAAATAAATATTGTGAATAATTTATAATATTTCTCTCACAGGAAATCCAATATTAGAGACTAATTGAAATTTCGTTGACGGCATAAACTTAATTTTAAAAAAAAAATAGTAATCCAATAGAATAAATAAAAATACATCATACAAAAATGGCGCAACAACCCACATAGTGAGTCTGGGTTTTCTCTAACAGCCCCTGCCTGATGGCTCCGTCGTCTTAAGCTGAAGCTGTATAATTTTGATCGTTCAGTAAGGTAATGTGCTTCTGCAATAACTGGTTCATCCAGCTCTCTTTGTATGATGAATTATGACTTTTTTGAGATCTAAGACGCAGCCATGCGAATAACATGGCAGTCCACTTAGGATCATTGCACACATAGCCGGCTGCTATTCTGCCTGAATGGTTGTTAATACCCCTTAATACATACATCTTCAAGGACCCCTTAAATCATTTTAATCTCTAAGATCCTCTAAATTCTAAAAATCTAAATCCTAAATATTAGATTTATCTTTAGATTTTAGTGGGCTACACACCATATCGCGTAAAGTTCCTGAGAAATATCACAACCGAAATTTAGTATGATAGAAATTCCCTAGTAGGGGAAATGGAAATAAAGATATAAGAACCAAGTTCTTGGACTTTACGTTGTCCACGAAACATTGAATTATTAAATTTTAAAACTAATCCAAAAATGTTATTTCTTCAAATACTTATTAAAAAAAATCAAATACCATTAATTTTCTTATGCGACATATCTATCTTTAAAGTTTATTTTCGAAATGTTAGAAAATGACTAATTTTAAAGTTATTGTGCATTAGCAGTCACTTGTGATCACTAGCTGTTAATTATATCATACCTAGCTCATGTTTATATCAGTTAAAGTGTTGAATTTGTCTGTGTAGAGTATGTCTAATTCTCATTAAAAGCCATCACAAATATTTTAAGTCAAGGTAATTTAAAATTATTTCCCAATGACATCTCGCTGATCCCTTGGAAATCACCTGCGGAACACATTTTGGAAAACCCTGTCCTATAACAACGACCGCCTGCCCCGCTGGTAAGCCTACTATTATAGACCGGTAGGGTACAATGGCCTTAAGTCTTTTCAGTTTGATAGATATGAAATTTGTATTGTTTGTTTATTCATTTAACGTCACTTTATGCTGATGTGGCTAATCGGACGCTGCTGAAATAGGAATCCTAAATTTTGTCTATTCAGGATTAATTTGGATAGGGATCTTTAACGAGTACCTGATATCGCTCTAGTTCGGCACTACCTCTTTACGTCCTCTCCAGAGGACGGTATAACTAAGAATTTTTTACTTAAGTTTAACCTGCGACCTTGGGCATAGAAGGCTGTTATGCTAGAATCTCTTAATTCTTGTCTTTCATATTAGTAGTCTGTTTTCCTCAAACTTGATTGTTGCCCATGCTCAACAGATATTACTATGGCCTCTACTGGCTATTGTTAAAAACATATTTCCTTTTCAAATACGGATTTCATATGTGAATATTTGGGATAGTTTATAAAACAAAGAAAGTTGAAAAGACCATTGAACTGCAATACGGGAATCATAGCTTAACACTTTCACCGGTGGCCCGCACTAGTCTGTCTCATGGGGTGGGGCGACCACCGAGGTCAGCTCTGGTCTGTCTTAACGGGAGTAATGGACAAGCAAATGATTAAATATCACCTAAACTCGTAAGTTATCAATAATGGTAGTATTTTTATTGTGATAATATATGTTGTATAAAATTTATTTCTGACAACATCCGACTGAATCGACGAGACGTTGCTCATATATAATGGTTCCTAAATATTGATATTAAATCACTAAAATTCCTTCATCATTGTATATTGTTATGAAATATTTAAAAAACAAATCTGATGTGCTATGTAAATATATTAATTAAGTCTGATTGTTAGAATGTTAAATATCTAAATGCAAGAAATGAAACCAAATTACTTTAAGTACTTTAAAGTAAAAATGTAGGTAGGTAAGGGGTTTTAGGGAGACAATATAAAATAAAAATATTATAAAGTAAAACGTTTTTCATACTCATTAAAGTATAATATCTATTATCATTGATCGTTGGGCGAAGCGATGTGGTTGAGTAAATGATGATATTTTGCGTGATACATAGTTCACATTCCATGTATAATTATGAGGAATTTTCCATTTTGTCGTTGTTTGTTTTTTTCCCCTAGCATTTTAGGAAGCCGTGCTTTTCGGTTTAATTCCTGCCAAATGAATATTTTTTTAATTAATATAAATTTTTCTAATCTTAGCACATATTGCTAATGAGTGACCGTTAATTGACTGCTGATGCACTATGTTTAATCCTGGTATCAGCATAAACCTCTCTGCTCTCTCCCTTCAACATTAACCTCGCTCTGGCTTAAATTGTCTTCTTCATGTAAAATCTTACATACGTATTCATATATTATCAGTGTTTTTTGCTTTCAAAACTATAGGCATATTACACTTAATATAAACAGATTTGATAAAACTGCAATAAGGATAAAATATTGTTATGTCAAATACCTCTTTCATCTATTCTACATATCGAATCAATGATGAAAAAAGTTGGTTGCATAATTTATTTTTAAATAAACGTTGAGCTTATTTTATACAAAAATATATTTTTTTTTAAAGATAATTTGTCATGTCGTTTGGAGGGAAATAAAAAGTAGGTTATGGCTGCACTGGAATCTGTTATCATTTTAGATTTAAAAGTTTGAATGTGTTGTTGAAGTTCTCTCCTGGTTTTATTAGTTTGTTATTGTATTTAATTGTCTCTAATATTATGTTAATGTGTTTTTGATTATTATTTTTAAGTGATAGAGTCCTCTTCAAATGCATACTTTCTTGTATTGTAGTCATGAGAAAGATATTTCCAATAAGTTTGTCTCTCAGAAATTGATGATCATTGAATTATGAGTTTCTTAGGGAAAGAAAATAATTTGTCCTACAGTAATTCAGTTATTAGTTCTTCTAAGAACTTTAAAATAAAAGAAGAACAATGCTATCCATCATATAGTAAGGATCTAAACTGTCAGAAAGTTAAATGCAGTTCTCAAATTAAAAACAATTATTGTTTAACTCCAATCACAAACGATAAGAACTTTTGTGATGAATTAATTAGTAGAAGACCAATTAAACAAGAAGTGCTTCTTGATGTGTCTGGTAATACCTTTATTGTTTCTCCTAACCTCGATCAGAGAAACATGGATAAGAAGAGAAAGGATTCTATTAAGTCTCTGAAATGTTCCAATATCAAAAAGGAATTTAGAACTTCTAATAAAATTTGTATAAAACAAGAGCCAGAGGATGGAATCAATTCCCCAATTTCAACACATAAGAGGATAGACAGAAGGAAGGAAGTTAGAAATCCCACAAGTTCAGTTAGAATCAAAATGGAAAAAGTATCAACTCTTAGTCCTAAAAAAGCCAAGTTGAAAAAAAGAAAATCATCAACTACTCTTGATCCTGAAAATGTAAAATTTAATACAAATGATGTGCCGACAGATGATTCTCCTGTTCCCAAGAAAAAACAACGCAGAACTAAGAAGGAAGTAAATGTTATTACAGAAAGTTGTCAAGAAGAAAAACCTGATTTAAAATTTGATCTGAAAACTGAAAATGACATCAAATTATTGAACAAAGTGTTTGAAACAGACATAAGGAAGAAAAGGCAGTGTTTTATTCTCTCTGAAGTTTTAAAATTATCTTTTGATTTAACAGCAAAAATAATGACTTTATTCGATGGTGATGCAACTATACCATTCATAGCCAGATATCGTCAACATATTATTCAGAATATTACAGCTGAAGAGTTACGTAATTTCAAGCATAATTATGATTACCTCAATAAAGTTTTTGATAAAGCTGAAACATTAAAAAAAAAACTTCAAACACTTGGACATTTAGATGAAACTTTATCCAATGCTATAGACAGCTGCACCACTTTACAAGAACTTGATTATATCTATGAGCCATATAAAGTCACAAAATCTTCTAAATTAATGAAAGTTATAGATTCAGGTCTTGTTGGACCAGCAACAGGAATTTTGAATGGCACTGGAATTGTTAATTTAGACAAACTTCAAGTACCTCAAGGTATGAAAGAAAATGAAATAATTGAATTGATTATATATTATATTGGCGAAACCATGTCTAAAAATACAGAGTTACTTAAAAAAGTTCAAGAATTGAAGAAATATGAACGAATAGTTTTGAACTGTAAGCAGAAAAAAGAATCAGGGACTAAAAAAGATAAGGAACAAAAAAAGAAAAGTAACAGGTCTGAAGATAACTATTCCAATTATTACAACTTTTCTCAGGGAATTAATAGAATTAGACCCTATCAAGTACTTGCTATAAATAGGGGTGAGAAAGAACAGTGTTTGCAAGTTTCCATTGTATTCGAAGATTCTTTTAGACAAAAGTTGAGTCGATTTGCATTTGGAAAGTGGTTCAATAGAGGAACTTATTATGAACTAAGAAAAAATATTTTTAATAAAGCTGTGGATTTTATGTGCAATCAAAGAATTCTTCCCCATTTAAAACGAGTAATTCGTTCTGAACTTACAAAAGAAGGTGAAAAAGCAAGTTTAGAGGTATTTTCTTCAAATCTAAAGTATCTACTCTTGACCCCTCCGATTCATAATATTACAGTTTGTGCTATTGACCCTGGTTTCAGTAATGGCTGTAAAATAGCAGTGTTAAATGCTAAACAAGAAGTTCTTACGACTGATATTTTGTACTTAAATAATGCCCATCACTTTGTATATAATGATTGTAAATTAGTTAAACTGATGACAGATTTCAATGTGGATTTACTTGCTGTCGGTAATGGAAAAGGATGCAGAGATGTTGAATCATGTCTAAGCAAACTAGTTAGTAATAAGTTTTTGCATGAAAACTTTAAGTACATTGTAATAAATGAAAGGGGGGTATCAATTTATAGCTGTAGCCCTGAAGCAAAAGAAGAATATCCTAACTATTCACCCAATGTGATTAGTGCAATATCTCTGGCAAAGCGTGTGTTGGATCCGCTCTGTGAAATGGTGAAGGTTGATCCCAAACATTTAGGTGTTGGTATGTATCAGCATGATATCAGTGAAAAAAAACTGGAGACTGAATTAGATGAAGTTGTATCTGAATGTGTAAGTAATGTTGGAATAGATATAAATAATGCCCCTTTGAGAATCCTCAAAAGAGTTGCTGGTCTAACTGATGGAAGGGCCAAAGCTATTATTGAAACAAGGGAAAAAAAAGGATCATTTGTTAATCGAGAAGAACTGAAGAGTGTTAAAGGCATTGGACCCAAGACATTTCAGCAATGTGCTGGATTTATAAAAATCATTCCTGCTACTATAATTGCAAAGAAAGAAGGGAAGTCTAAGCTGACAATTAATAAATTGGATCAAACTATTATTCATCCTGAAGATTATAGTACTGCTAAGAAAATTTTGAACATGAATGGCCTCAAACCTGATGATATTGGTAGTACAGAATTAATTAATAAATTAACAACATTTATGAGAACACAAAACCTTGAATTAATAACTAAATATATTGGCATTCCCCTCGAAACTCTTAAGTTAATTTTAGGAGCACTTACAAAACCTATAGACTATGATATACGTTCGAAATTAGACAAGCCTATATTTAGAAGTGGTGCTAAGACCATTAATGATTTGAAGCAGAACACTATACTTCCTGGCCAGGTTGAAAATGTGACTCACTTTGGTGCATTTGTTGATATTGGTATTGAGTGTTGTGGTCTGATACCAACAATTTTTTGTCAAGGTAAGACCTTACATTTAGGACAAAAGGTAACTGTTAGGGTTGGTGAAGTTGATGCCAGAAAAATGAGAGTATCCTTACATTTGGTAAAAATAGATTCGATCGAGGAATAAATAGGGTCCATGGTAAATGCTCTGTGAGGACTTCATTGTATTGTTTTGAAATATTGAACATATTTTTTGGTGATGTAAATATGTATCAAAATAAAATAAGTTTATTCCCATGTACCCAAGTATTTAAATTTAAACTAAACCTAATACCTTCCTATTTTGGTATAGGCATAAATTTCTTGTTTGTTTTTGTTTCAAAGAAATTTCCCTAGGTAACATAATTATTTAAGTTTTAAGTATTCAAACAGTAGGGCAGAGGCAAAATGTTATAGAGAGGGTAATAAGTGGGTTGCAAATATGCTACTTTCTTCAATCACTTTCCAAATTATATAAATTTTAAAATTATGTATGTGCTTAGAATTACTTTCTTTATTTAGTGTTGGGCATTTTTGTTACAAGAGTAGACGCCCATTTCAGGCAATGGACTTACTTGTTATCAATCTAAGTAAGTTTCACAGATAAACTTGGTCATTCCAAATCTGTTATTTATGTTTATTAATAAAGATTTATTTTTATGTTATCTATTCAGCAAATTCTTACTTGTACAATACTGTTCAGATGTATTCCATTTTGGTTTTTATAATTACTCAGATTTCTCCTTTAACTCTTTTGTATATTATACTATGTTATCCATAAATATAGATATATTTATAGACAATACATATTGTAAATACTATTCGTAACTTTATTACTTAATTTATAATATTAATTATCCCTACCTGCTTTTTATTTGACTCCATCATAATACTTGGACGTAAGTTCATATTTCTGATTAAATTTCAGTTTGGTTCAATGTCAAAATATTATTTAAAAATATTCATTAGCCAAGTCTTTTCTCATTCTTCATAAGATTAACACTACAGTCGATCATGTGCTATCAAGATAATTGAAATTAACATTAGGAGTAGGAATAACATTGAATTATTAAAAAAATGGAAACTTATGTATTATTAAGATAAAAACTTTTAATAGGTTGAAAGGAAACAAATTTAGTTTTTTACAGATTCATAAATTTAACAAAAATGTATTTTAACACATCTTCCTTACAATTATACATAGGTCTTATGTATATTTTAGCGACTTTAGACAGGCCACTTCATTAATACTGCCAAATTTAAATAAATCACATTAAATGACTAAAATAATATGTACAACAAATCAGCACATTTTATTTACATATGTTCAGCTCAAATAGGTCTGTCATATTAATTTCTAGTGTCTCAGAGGCTATGTTATCTATATTTACAAAACAAAAAGAAAAAGGAAAATGATAATAAATAGAGATTATTGATACAAAACATTGTCTTAAAAACTAGGAAGAGAGAAATAATGCATATCAACATTAAATAAGGGAAAGGGAACAGTAAAACTTAGATATAGTTTAAATTATCTAACCAATAGACATAATAAATATACATTTATATTATTGCGGATCAATGCTATCACATGATCATTATTCTAAAACTTTCCAAATAAATTTAGTACAGAATTCAGAAATAAAACAAAATATATTTCAACCCTATACAATAATTTTCATTGACTATGAAAATAACATTTAAAAAAAAAATCTGTACACTACAGTCAAAACGTTTTTTGACTGCCGAATTCAGTCTCTTTTACAGCGTTCAATTTCTGTAAAACTTTAAACTTAAAAAACAATGGTGATTTTCAGAACACCATAAATAGAATGTAATTTAAACACTAGTACTAAAAAAAGGCACATTCATATAAGTCCTCGTTTTTTCTTGTAGTCTTCAAGATTCAAAGATCGCCGAGGTCCAGTATCTTTCATCATTGTTACTACTTTTGGTGCTAAGCTTACAGGTGCATCTAAAGAAAGATTTATTTATTATAATTAAGTAGTAATTAGAAAAATATAAAACAATTCCAAACACAGAAGACCTCTCTCAATTATTTACTAAACAGTTGAGATAAACAGAATAGAAAACTAATCTAAATTTTTTCCTACTAACTAAATACAAGGTAAATTCATTTTCTTACTAAGAAAAAGAGGCATGGTATGTTGATTACTTGCTATTAAGGGTTTGTTAATTGCAATTTGATACTACATTTAACTATAACATGGATGAGGATGCAAATTAGTTTAAAAAAGTAAACTTGATTATTACAATGTTAAATGTATTTTTAAATGAACTAAACTTTACAATAGAAAAAAATATAAAGCTAATAACAGAATTTTTTTCTATTGTTAAATCGATAAACACTACGATGCCATATAAAAATTTTATCTTTCATAGCAATAGAAAAATATTTCAGGATCTTAAGTTGTGCAAAAATAGTTTGTCTAAAACCTGAGTAATATTTTTAATGGCAAGATTATGAAAAAAAAATCCAACAATGGATTATGATGTGTCAAAGATTGGAAATGACCAGATGCTGGAAAAGTAATAATGATGCTCAGAATACAAGATTATAAAATGCTACAAATCCTTCAACTTTTAACACATGAAATTGCACTTATAACGAGAGGATTCCAAATGTGTCTCACCAATCTTAATGAAATTTTTCATGTAAAACTAGACATTAAGCCATAACACCTCTCTATCTCTCTAGACATTAAGCCATTAGGCCTCTGCAAAATATTAGGGACCAACGCTACCCAGGAGTCAATTAAAAAAATTGGAAAGTTTGTGCGCAAAAAACATTTTATTTAATATCTCTGGTTCTAGTGAAGGTAGAAAAAAAAAAGTTTGGTGTCAAATTACCTACTTCAAAGTGGAATAATTAAAAAAATAAGGAAGATGGTTGGGGGTGCGGTCATTAAAGAGAAACACACATTAAAACAAGAGCTATTTTAATTATGTGCTGACGTTTCGGCCTTCATCAGGGTTGACTCGGAGACAGTGTCTAAAGCACTTCTTTAGCATGTATAGCACTCTACTTCTTGTTTTCAAAATCTTTTAGATAATACAATAGAGAGAAAGGTTGTTCTATCTTCTTGAACAGGGAGAACAGAGGCAGTCAGTCAATGAGTATACCTGACAATTCATCATTGAGTACGAGTATGGAGAGACCATATACTGTATGTGTCAGAACCCTGAAGTGTCTGGTCTTCCATTACCAAAGAGAAAAGGACATAAAAAACAAAGAAAAAAAAATCTGTGTCAGAACACTCTCCATACATTACAAAAGGCACAAAGGCTTAAGGATTAAAACATAAGTGGACATTAGTACACGTCACTAGCCTTTGAATAACAGGCAGATAGTTCAGAATCCAGGGCTTTATGATCAGAAAAGTCACTATTAGGAATTGTTTAGTTTTCTTTTCATTGTTTTAGGACAATGTTTGCTTTTCTTTTTAATTTAACACCATTTAAATTAAGTTTTAAAAAAATCCTTTATCTAAGATAAGTTTTTTTTCCCATGATTATTATGAGATTTTACCACTGTTTTATGTGGTAAATACTTTCTCACTTTTTTTCAAAATTATCCCGTTTACTGTAGCTGCTAAATAAGGTTATTGAAGGGAGAGAGATGGCTATGGAAATAACTCAAAATGCGTTGTCCGTGTGGGGTCAAATCTTTCTGAGGCATTTAGAATCAGTAGCGGAGTAAGACAAGGAGGCGCCCTTGCTTGTCATCTATTCCATTTGGCATTATAGGTAGCTGTGCGATGATCAAAAATTCAGACAACGGATACCATCTTTACTTTAACAGAACTGTGCAGCTATTGGGTTAAGCCGATGATATTGACATCATGGTGCAGTCAGAAGAGGCATTGAAGGAGGCATTCATTGCTTTTAAAACAGCTGCAGCAGAATTTGGTTTCACAGTTAATGAGTATAAAACTATATCTATATATTATATATATATATATACAGTGGAGACTTTTGTGTACCTAGGATCCAAAGTAAATTTCAGGAACGATGTATCTCAGGATTTCAGCGAATCAATGATGCGAAAAGATGCTTCCACGGCCTGTCAAGAATTTTAGGAGCAAAAATCTTTTCTCCAGTACAAAAATTAATCTTTACAAGACCCTGGTACGTCCAGTGCTCATTTATGGATCAGAGGCATGGGCAACCACTAAGGCAGACGAGAAGAGGCCATTAATTTTCGAAAGACAGGCGCTAAGGAGAATATTTGGAGCAGTGAGAGAAAGAGAGGTCTGGAAGAAAAGAAAAAACAGGGAGCTACACATCTTTAATGATGCCGACATCATGAAGGTTATAAAGTTATGACGACTCTGATGGTGCGGTCATGTGACTCGAATGACTAACTCTGAGATCCCAAATTTTCATTTACACATATAAAATTCACCTTCGTATTTCTTCTGATCACCACACATAATAATAATTGAGAGGGAGAACTAACTATATTTATCAATGACAAATTGATTAATTAATTACACAAAATTGAAACAGAATTACTTACTTTGTAAAGGAACTTCTAGATCGATTTTAATATCAAAATCATGAGCAGAAAATAAATCATCTGTTTTGACTCCTGATTTATCTTTTTGAGAATTTTCATTATCACTATTACGGTGAGATTTTTTGTCTTGACGATCAGGCTAGTTAGAACAGATTTGATTTTTAATTAGTAAATCACCTTTAACAATGTAAATAACATTAATTTATGGGTATAAACAAATTATTAACCACTATTGGTGGAGGAGGTAAGTCTTCTTCTTCTTTACTAAATGTCATTCGAGGTTTTGTGCTACGTCTGGTAAATGGGTCATCAGCTTTCTTTCCTTTATTAGCTTTAACTTCTTCCTGCAATTTTAAGTATAAACTTATTAGAACCTACAATCAGTAAAGATTGTACTTAATTTATTAGATTATTAATCTATGTCAGATAAGAACGAGTATATCAAAAACAATCAAACACATATATTTAACGGTTAAAAAATAATTTTCCACATTATAAAATCAAATCAACAATGATTATTATAAATGTTAACTTAATGTTTAAACAAATAAAGAAAAAAAAAGACAAATTTTTAATATTATTCATGATATACATGTATATATATGGAATCATAGATCATATAAATACAATTTTTTTTTTTTAAATTACAATTTATCTAAAAAGAACCAAATCCAATATTACCATGATTGCTTTTTCGGCTTCTTCAACATTCCTTTTTCTATTCCTATTATTAATATAAGATATACTTGAAATAGTAGATGTTCTTAATTTGTCTAGTTTATTCGCTCGATCTTCTAGTTCTACAAGTTTCTGTGAAATTCTACGGACTTCGTCATCATCACCTCTGAAATAATTTCAAGTTATTAAAAATATGCAATGAGATTAGATGGATTATTAAGCAAATCAAAAGGTCAAACTTAACAAATCATGCTTCTTTGAATTGCTTATACATGGATTTTGGACTGTTTTAATATTGCCAACTGAAAAGATGAAAATTGAGCTATCCCAGTTATATACATCTCCATCCTCTCTGATCATCACAAAGAGTTAGTTCATGCAACCAACCAAGTAAAAATCAATAACAAAAAATCTGTTACCCTAGACTTCATAGAAATTTGTGGAAAATTTTATCTTCAAATGGACTATTCATTAAATTTAGTGACTTTTATTAGAACAGCCTAGGTGACACGTCAGAAACATGGGAACTAAAAAGAAGTGCAGAAATAAGATGGCATGTAGGGAATGTATTAATAGGGCTATAGATAAATTTTTGAAGTGAAAACTTCTTCAGGCGTAAAACTCACATGTTGGAGCTGAAAAGTCAGCAAAATTAAAATATTTTTCTCACGACTGAGACTGACTCCTGATAATTTCTGCCTATGAGAATTTCAACAGCCGACCATACATCCTCAATAAGGGTATTGAAACTATTATTTATTAATTACTTTGTACATACTGGGTATTTCGTTTAATAAAAAGCTATATAAAAAAGGAGAGAATTATTACATGGAGTACCAATAGATGTAGAAATTATACAAATATATTTGAGAGTTTCTAGTTTTCACTTCTACCGGCAGTCCCTATGACAGCCAGACATGTTTTTTTTTTCTAGTTTGAATACTAGATATGATAACATAGTCCGTCTTCGTAACACGAAAAGGTCTTAATTTATATAATGCAGAATAAAAATAGAGATGAAGGCTTATTTGTTGGGTAGGCAAAGACTCATTCAGAATTGTATAAAAACAAATATTAAAAAATGTTATTGAAATTTTATTTTATTTATAAGAAAAACAACTGATGAATGTCAACTTACTTGGATTGAGCCATATCACGATCCTTCATCAATTCTGTTTTCTTCATAGCATAATTGAAAGGATTAGTTTTGAACCTTGCTTTCTCATTGATAATCTAAAATAAGTAATATAATTATTAATACATAACTATATAGAAATTTATTCTGATTATCATGCAGAGGATTTTATTGAACGAACTGAGCCATAATTTAATTCATTATTTTATCAAAACTCTCGACCACCTAAAGATATGTAGCAGTAGTCCTGCCATACGCAACTCGTAGTTCAGAAAGAAAAAAAAAATAGTAAAACTTAGGTCTAATAGAGTGTCTACTATGTTTCAAATAAATAATTTTTTTTTTTAATTGTAAAATAAAATAGAATGGGATAGGCTAACTGAAAGAGGTACCATGCAACCAACATAAAAAAATAGGTTGGATGGGCCTAAGAAAACCCTCTCTTATAAAACAGATTACCAAGAACCTATTAAATGATATCCCATAAAAGTTAGAACTCTTTTGGAAAGAAAATACAACAATTTGCAGCTGCAATGGTAAAAAAATTAAGTGATTTTAGGAAATCTAGAGACCACAGCTTTGGAAGAATTCGACATACCCACCCAGTCTATTCAGCTGAACTAGCCCCGACAATCTTAGTAATAACTGAGTTATTGAATTAAATCACTTTTAATCGGCCGCCATTTTAAAAATAACCAGCTGATATCAACGTCTAGGTGTTAGGATCATCATTGCATGCCCTAATATTTTTGTGGTGAATAAAAATAAAAATTCATCTAATAGTTTCGGAGAAATACCATGGACGGTGAACAAATAGATTTTTTTCTTATTCGTTATTCGTGTTATATGCATCTTGAAACGTAAGCCCCCAAATATTTAGGGGGTAATTTTTTTTTTATCGAGTACAAAGGTTTATTTTTGAAAATAATAAACCAAAAGGCAACAAACTTATCTTATACACCAATACAATAAAGGTGGCGGCAATACCAATCAGAATTGCCATATGTATAAGTATAATAAAAAATAACAAAAAGTTTTATCTTCCATTAATACATTTATAAATAATTCTTATAGTAGTACATTAAACAAATTACAAATTCATAATTAAACTGGGAAACTGAGGTTATTTACCTTCTCAATATCTTCTTCTTTGAATTCATAAATCATAGCTTCTTTAATGTCCTTCATTTTGGACTCAACATTGTCAAGGGTTGGAAGCTGAATATTGCTTGAGCTAAGGGTATCTTTCCATTTTAAAAACTCAGGCTCCGTAAACTCCTGGTTAGAAATGAACTCCAACCGAAATACACGTTCCTGATTTCCATGCCTGATAAAAAAAATCATATGATTATTTTAAATAGAAACATCTCTAATGTTATGTTCATATTCAACAACCAAAATAATATACCTCAATTTTAATCCCTTATTGGTTCTAGTATTTCCAAGTTGGTAAATCTTTGCTGTTTCCACAACTCCACTGATTTCAGCTACCTAAATAATATAGAAAGTTCATGACAAAATCATGTTATAAATATATAATATTTGTATACATATACGAGGACCGTCTAGAAAGTAACAGACGTTTGAAATTTATGGTAAGCTTTGTGATGTTTACGGGCAGGGGAATAATCAGCAAAAGCCGAGTGAGACAATGGTGCATTGATTTTAAAAATGGCCCCACCAGGGTAAAAATCAACTAAGAAAGGTACTGTGAAACACAAAGAAAATCGCTGGAGGGAAATTTCTAGAGGGTATTGAAAAAATTGTGCCACGGTATAATAAATGTCTTAATTTGAATGGTGATTATGTAGAAAAAGATCTTAAGAGTATACCTTTCATATGTATATAGACAGCCCTCGTTTATATATACTAAGACATGTTTTACATTTCCAAAGGATCTCTCCTGTAATAACTAAACTGTAATAAAAATAACTCTCCCACTGTTTTTGACTCAAACCCTTCTTGAAGAATACAAATCATATAAACATTTTTTCATTTATTCAAAGGATACATCAATAACTAGAAGCATATCAGTCACTTGTGTATATATACATACTTACCCTATATACTGGTTTTCCATTATGGTTTCCAATTCCTATTCTGACAAAACAACCAGTCACAACTCTCGTAAAGAAAGGAAGGTGGACAAACCTATGTAAAGTAAAGTGAAGTGTAAAAAAATTTCATTCAATTAAAAACTCTATATAAGTTCATTCATGAATGAATTAAAATAACCTTTCCATTTTGTGTCTTGATAACCTAATTTTATTTAATTCTTCCTTGGTCCCAATATATTCAACCTTCTTTTGTTTTGCTTTTGAACTAGCCACAGACCTTAAAAGAGAAAAAGAAAATCAACTGATCAGATCAAATTAGAGGAACTCATGAATAAAATTAAATAAGAAAATTCACGGTTCATGAATGAAGGCAGAAACGAAACAAGCAGTACTATTACATCATAGCACTATATAAAACTTAAATTTGATATCCTTCCATTAGTTTAAAACATAAAAACATATATTAAAAAGTTATAATACAAAATAGCATACCTAGCGTCAGAATCAGAATCTGACGAACTTCTGCTAGGTGATGAGGAACGTTTGCTAGGCTTACCATCATCATCACTGTCACTACCTGAGTCATCACTATAAATATCACTAGCTTTTAACTTTGTTTTAGCCCCACTAACACTCTCATCTGAATCTTCACCATCTTTACCAGTTACGTCTTCTTCTTCACGTTTCTTTTCTTCAGCCGCCTTCTGTTGTTTTTCTTTCTCCTCTACAGAAAAAACAAAGGATTTAAAAACTATTATTATTTTTCTCCTCAAAAAGTACAAAATGACGTAATTTTTTTATACTAAAAATGGGTTATGAACATAGATTACTATGTTCACGTAGTAGTAATGCCTAATCTTTATTTTACAACATGAACTTTACGTACATATCTCACTGGCAACGTGTCACATTTTCAACGTGTCACAATCATTAAATCAACAAAAAAGGAGGTAAAAATGAACTACAATATCAGTATGTTACAATATGATAGTTTTTGTTTATATTAAGAAGTATTTTGAATAAATATAAGACACAATTAAAAAAATATGTATACATATCTTCTTACTCAATATCTAAAACTACTTTATATTATTGATATTACTAAAATAATACTATGTTAATTGTAATCTTCATTATTGTTTTCTGGTTTAAATAGTGTTTTACATTTTTCCACTAACATTAAACCATAAGACCAGCTTCTTCAAGGTTCTGAGTGAGAATGAAGATGGTTTTCTATGTCCCGGTATTTATGTAACATCTACGTAACCAGGCTCTGCCCACATAAAGAGTTACAAATACCAGGACATAGAGAAACATCTTCATTCTTACTAATTCTAATTTTATCAGAAGAAGCTGGCAGCATGTCTGGTGAAACTTAGGTAGTAAAATTGAAAACATGGTTAAAAATAGAAAACGACTTAGAAGAAAAAAATTATCTAGTCCATGGAAGCCATAAGGAGTACTATATTAATTCTCAACAATATTTTATTTTTTAAAAACTTAAATCAGAGAAAATACTGTAGTACAAAATAATGTATTTCCCACTAATACAGATTGACAAACATTTACTAATATCTTCCAGTGGCGCGACAGGCCGAGTAGGCCCTGGGCCTTGTGGTGTAATCACCTGGGTTACACTCATGTTTCTCGATGCATTTTTTAGGGTAGGGTATCACTCCCTACACCTAATTTTGTGAGTGGCCACCATTTGGCTGACGGGTCTCACATACCTAGGGGAGAGGCTGTGAGTGAATCCCCATTTAATTGCATCCTTATAAAAGCTCTGCCGGGACTGGGATTCGAACCCACAACCTATAGCATGAGAGACTAGTGCACTAGCCACTCAGCCACGGGCTCCTTATAAAAAAATTACTAATATAAAAAAAAATATTTCACCTAATAAATTATAGCATTATTATTAATTTTACATTGTATTTTAACAAAAATGAGCATTATTGCCAAGAATCTGAGAGTCACTGCTTATTCATTGTCCAGAGAGACCCAACAGATCTTATTATTTTAAATAATGTCCCAACTCTCTTTAAAAATCAGTAGGAAAATTTTTAAAAGATTTCTACATCCTATTTATCTTCCATTTTCAATGTATCTATTAGACTGTTTATGCGAAACCCTCCATTATATTTGGTTGGGACTGAAAAGAAACATCAATTTTAGTGTTAGCTTAGCTGAACACCATCCAGGCTAAATCCAACATAATCCCAAGTCATGACACAAGCCAATTCACAATCACAAAATGAGCCCAGATAAGTCTTAAAGCTTTTTAACCCAATAAAATTAAATTAAAAAAAAAAAATCCCTTAAAATATTTTTAAATTATCGGTTTGTTAGGACAGTTTGTAATAAACATTGTTTTTTTTAAATAGCAGTTTTCCATTCTTTATATACTTAAGTGCTGGGCAATAATTAATCACGATTGAGTATAATGCTTTCATTTTAATTATTATAGTTTATTTTACTAATTCATGGCTGAATCCAGTTGTTCATTACTTTAAATAAAGAAGTATTGGAAATCTTGAAGATTTTTAAGAATAAATTTACATTTGCACAGAAGTTTTTTGAATTAGAAATTCTAGTTACCTTAGAATAGAACAGTGATCCTTATAATTTCCTTCTGAGAAAAATGAGAGAAGGCAGACATTTACACAGAAGGTAATTTGATGAGCACGAATAAAAATTAAAATAAATTTAATTATGCAAACTGTTTAATTCTGAATATAAAAATAAATACTGGAAGGAATTAGTCCGGGTGGCGGTCATTAAATGAAACAACTAAATAGTTTCAACTATTTTATTGTTTGCCAACGTTTCGACCCCCTTTGTGGGTCATCATCAGGGCGCATGGTGGGAGAATGGAAACTAGTCAATTACATCCACAATAATAAAAATAAATAAATTAGACAGGAGAGCTTATCAAAAGTAAAAAGTTACTCAATGAATCAATAATATTTGATATGTTAGTTTATTCATGAAAAATGAAAAAAAAAAAAAAAAAAAGGCACAAAATACAATAGTTATTAATTATTCTTCAATAAAAGTGATGATATTACACATTTGTTAAGAGAATTAATTTTGCCCAACACTGATTTACATCACATGATATAAATCTAATAAACTTCACATAATATGTTTGAGATATTTAAAATATATTCATCACCCAACAAACAATTAAATAAAAACATAAATGAAACATTATTCACATAATTAAATAATGTCAGCTGTTACTATCCTTTACTTGTTCAATTTAGAGCATAGAATCAGCCAACATAGTCAAAGACAAAGAAACATCAATTTTAAAATAAATAATCAAACTGTTAAGCTTACGTTCATGAAAATGAGTCAGTATTAACATTATTTCAATTTTAGCAGAATACTACAAAGTTAACTGAATTCAAAACCTTTTTAGCACAGAAGAAAAAAAAAAAATCACCATCACACTAAATCACATGTTATACAATAATTAAATTAAAATTAAGGAGGTTAAAATGGATCAACAATTGTTTAGGTTTAGTGTTTCCTTTGTTAAAAAATTTAATTTGATTAAAAATTGTGTTCAAGATTTTAGGTGAAGATTTAACATGTTTTCACTTAATAATTACTTTTTAATAAAAAAGTTACTTAAAGTTACTAGTTGAACATATGGTTAAATGCACTGCACTTTCATTGTTAAATAAGGCAAAACATTTAAACTTATTTCAGAAAAAAAGAGTAACACCTGACTACTTATAGTATTTTTCCCATGGCAGAAAAGAAATCAATTAATAACATAAGTGTATCCAATTAACAAAAAAATTCATAGAATGGAATTGTGTTGCTCCAGTTGAACACTGATGTTCTTGGCCAGATAGTCTGGACCTAAGAAATGTCTTAATTAAAAAACAAAACAACACATCATCTACAGTCACAAATCAACAAATCACCTATCATTAAAATCCAATACAGAAACCTTGGAGAAAAAATAATATTCTATTTTAAATAAAACTAAAACTTTAAGAATCCAAATAAATTAAGAAAAAAAAAACTTTGAATCTAATTTACTGCAAACACTCAAAACATATTTAAATAGTGAAAAAAATACTCAATTTCTAAAAAACATAACACACTAATGCTTTCCGAAAGCTAATTTTGGTCGAAGAAAATAATTTCAGAAAGATCCTAATAACTTACAATAACTAAGAAAACACACACACTATATATATACCTTTGACAAGCTTGAGGAAATGGAAACTAAAAACTAACAGTTTGATATACTTAAAAGTAAACCAAAACAGCTTCTCAATACTGGTAGCCAAGAAATTTATAACCTCAATAAATATTATACTATTGTAACATATTAATATTATTTATAACGACTTAATCCAGTCAAAAATTAAATAAATGGTCTAAAAATACAATTTATGACATAGACTTTAAACAAGCTTTTAATAACGAATGATGACAATTGGGCAGCCCTCCATTTTTTTGTTTATTGAAAGATAATTCTAACCATAACAAGAAGGAGAGGCTATCCTTAATGTTACCAAGCTGTACATCTCTACACAAACCTGAAATATGAACAGAGGACATGACATAAAACTTGCAAGACGAACACAACAAACGAATTAGCCATAAAAGGAGCACACTCATCAAAAGAGGGAATGAGTTGGCAGATAAAGCAGTTATAACTTCCGGTTACCCAAAAATCTTTTTTAGACTGATAAAAACATAGACAAGACAACAGAAAATAATACAGGAGGATTAAATCACACTATTTAATCTGTTTATTACTATTATCAAACTGCAAAATGTACTTATCAATTAAAATATCATACTTAAATTTTTTTAGGAAGCAAAATTCATTTATTAACTTATATAAAACAAAACAAGTATTCATTTAAATTTTTATCCGGCTAACAAACAAATAAATTAAATTTAAAATGCTTGAAAATAGAAATAAATACAAGAAAAAACATTACCTCTTTCTTTCCTTTCTTCTCTCCTTGCTTTCAATAAATTCATGGCTTGGGCTTTTTTGTCTGTTTTGCCCCTATTTTCTTCAACTGCTTTCTTTCGTTCTTTAGATCGATCTTTCACATCCATTTTTTCTTTTTCTGGTTTCTTACCAGGAACAGCAGTAGAATTACCAGTGGCAACGCTACCAGCTGCACTAGTTGTCCCACTACCACCCTGCTTCTTCTTTTTCTTCATTTCTTGCTTCTTTGCTAATCTTAATTTCTTTTCTATTTCAAACCTAAAAATCAATAAATAATTTAAAATAGACACATTCAAAATTAAATAAATAAAGAATCTGCATGATTACAATAAATATTAAAGAAGCTATTAAAGACTATTTATACTATAGCAAACAAAAGCATGAGAGGAAAATGGTCCTGGTTTATTAGCCATAGATTAAAAAGTTAGCAGAGTAGCAACATAAACATCTCAAGCAGTTGATTTGACAAAATATTAAACAGAAAATATTTTTTTACAAATAAGTAAATAAAAACCCCATACAAAGATAAACATTACCACAATGTAAAACAAATAACAGTGAAAAACAGTACAGTCATTCACATCAGCAAATCAATAAAACAAAAAAAAGTTTACATTGCTTAAAATAAAAAATATGAAATTATAGGCAAAAAGAAAGTCTAATTCTAAAACCTAAAACATTTCGAAAAATGATAAAAAATAAACTTTTATTTTATAAATTTTTCAAGGACATAATCAATTTTAAATTCAAATGAGGAAGATGGTTGGGGGTGCGGTCATAAATTAAAAAACACACAATTAAAAATAAGCGTTATTTTAATTATGTGCCGACGTTTCGGCCTACAATGTGGGCCTTCATCAGGGCTAAAAGAAACAAGATAACAACCAATGTAATTATAGACTTAATAATGCGTTAGGTATATAATAATAATATGACAGTAATAAATTATGGGAACATAAATAATATTAAATGTGAAATGATAATAAGATGACAATTATAAAGTATGGAAATAAGGTGACAGTTATAAAGTATGGAAATAAACAAAATTAAGATGATAGTTATAAAGTATGGAAGTAAACATAATTGAGATGATAATATTGTAATGAGAATATATAAATAGAGACTAAGTAAATGAAAAAAAAAATGATAAAGGAAAAATATGTGAACAATTAAAATTTTAAATATTAACAATTTTGAGTTGATATATGACGGTAATATATTAAAAACATAGTTAAGAGTATAGGTAATATATAAAAAAATATAGTCATTACAAAAGAGAAACAGTATGAATAAAAAATAATTTAAATTTTAAAATAATGTAATATTAAACTAATAATTATATGTCAGGATATGTAACGGAGAAAGATATGAGTATGGAAAGGGGGAGAAAGAAATGGGCGATGAAAAAAGACCCTTATCAATAAGAAAGAAACACTTACGTGACAACGTGAAAGCTTTGCCTACAGAAGTGATGTTTCTCAGTTTAAAAAACGCTTATTGCGTGTAACGGAAAATATGAGAACTAAAATGTCCGTTAGGAAAATTCCAAGAAGCTAAGTTATGTTTACTGATTCGATTGTTAAAAAATAGCCAAAAGTTATTACTTGAGAGTACTAGAGTTATTACTTATGAGTATTTGATAAAATTGTAAGAAATAGTGACGAGGTAAAGATTAAAAGATTTTAAGTAATAACGGATGACGATGATAAATGATGAATGATGATAAGGTAATAACGAATGACGATAAGCAGCTGTCGAAGGAAATGATAAATAAACAGTAATCTAGTACGTAAACAAATAAATAAATAAAGAAGGGGAGTACGAAAATTAAATAAATATATAAATAAAAAAAATTGATAATAAATAAATAAAAATTATGAAGAGATGATCAGATGGTTGTTTAAAAAATGAGCTAGGGATGCTTTATTAAATTTAATATTTGAGAATAAGCTAGTGACAAGTTATGTTTGTCAGTCTTTTGATTAACAGGAAGGGGTTCTAGTTGTATGTAAATGCATTCTGTAATGAGTCGTTTGTCATGGTTGGGAACAGTGGCAAGAATGGATGTTTTATCAAAATCAAAGGAATGGTTAAGGGTTAAGGAATGTTCTGAAAGTTTTGAAGCGGTAGAATTTTTGGAGGAAATTGTATATTTGTGTCGGGTGATGCGATCTTTGAGAAGGTTTTTGGTTTCACCAATATAGGCAGAGTTGCAATTAGGAGTTCCGCAAGGGACTCTATAAACAATTTTTGAACGGTGGTCTGTTGTTATACTGTCTTTAAGTCGGCTGTAAATATTGGAGAGTTTGTAGTGGGATTTGAAAGTAAGTCTGAGGTTTGGATAGAAGGATTTTAATGATTTTTTAATTTTTTCTGAAAGAGAGGGAATGTAAGGTACGGATCTATATAATGGAGTTGGTGATGATGATGGAGTAGAAAGAGAGGTTAATTGAGGTTGAGACTGATTTCTGTAGTTATTTATAAGTTTGTTTATGATCACGGTAGGGAAGTTATTGGCCAGGAGAATTGTCTTTATGCGGTTAATGTTGATGTCGTGAAAACGGGGATCGGAAAGGAAAAGGCTTCGGTGTATAAGATTTTTAGCAACGTTAATTTTTTGATGATGGGGATGTTGGGAATAAAAGTTTAATAGTCTGCCAGAGTAAGTCGGTTTTGTGTACCAGTCAGTGGATATTGTGTTATTAGGGTTTCTAATGATGAGGAGGTCAAGAAATGGAAGGGAATTGTTAGTTTCGGATTCAGCTGTAAAATGTAGGCGGGGGTGGTAAGAGTTAAAGGCTAAAAGTATGTCAGTAATTTTGTCGGGGTTAAGAACAAGGAGGAGGTCGTCTACGTATTTTTTAATAAGAATAATATCCTCAGGAAACTGAGGGATTATCAAATTTAGTAAATCGTTAAAGACAATATTGGCGAGGTCAGGGGCGAGAGGATTTCCCATAGCCAGTCCTGAAATTTGATTAAAGAACTGTCCATTGAATGTAAGGTATCCAGAATTGCAACAAAGGTTGAGGGATTCTAGGTATGAAGGGCAGTTAAGTGAGGTATGGGGTTCAATAGAAGACCAGTTATCTTCGATGATACATAGGGCTTTATCTATAGGAATATTGGTAAACAAGCTTTCTACATCAAAGGAAACAAGGATGTAATGTTCCGGAATAATGAAGGATATTAATTGTTCGCGAAGAAGAAAAGAATTTTTGATATCGTAAGGATTGTTGTGACTAAGTTGTTGTAAAGAGGGTAGTAAGAATTTACTGAGGTTAACAGAGGGTGAGTTGATATTCGATGTGATAGGGCGGAGGGGGATACCTGGTTTATGAATTTTTGGGAGTCCATAGAAGCGAGGAGCAACGGAATTATAGGAAATAAGGTTTCTATAGCTGGGATAGTTTATAAATTTTGAATCTAAAAGAGATTTCAGGTGTTTATTGAATTTAGTTTTAAGTGAAGGGGTGGGATCGCGGGATATGGGAACATAAGTGGATCTATCGGAAAGGAGAATGTTCATTTTGTCATTATATTCGGAACGGTCCATGATTACAGTCTTGTTTCCTTTGTCAGTTCTGGTTACTATGATGTCGTCATGGGATTTTAGGAAAGCTCGGGTAAGAGACAAGTCTTTAAAGAATTTTGGTGAAAAATTTGATGGTGAGGAAGGTGGATGTTGGAGATGATTGGATATAATATTGCAGTAGACGACCTCCTCCTTGTTCTTAACCCCGACAAAATTACTGACATACTTTTAGCCTTTAACTCTTACCACCCCCGCCTACATTTTACAGCTGAATCCGAAACTAACAATTCCCTTCCATTTCTTGACCTCCTCATCATTAGAAACCCTAATAACACAATATCCACTGACTGGTACACAAAACCGACTTACTCTGGCAGACTATTAAACTTTTATTCCCAACATCCCCATCATCAAAAAATTAACGTTGCTAAAAATCTTATACACCGAAGCCTTTTCCTTTCCGATCCCCGTTTTCACGACATCAACATTAACCGCATAAAGACAATTCTCCTGGCCAATAACTTCCCTACCGTGATCATAAACAAACTTATAAATAACTACAGAAATCAGTCTCAACCTCAATTAACCTCTCTTTCTACTCCATCATCATCACCAACTCCATTATATAGATCCGTACCTTACATTCCCTCTCTTTCAGAAAAAATTAAAAAATCATTAAAATCCTTCTATCCAAACCTCAGACTTACTTTCAAATCCCACTACAAACTCTCCAATATTTACAGCCGACTTAAAGACAGTATAACAACAGACCACCGTTCAAAAATTGTTTATAGAGTCCCTTGCGGAACTCCTAATTGCAACTCTGCCTATATTGGTGAAACCAAAAACCTTCTCAAAGATCGCATCACCCGACACAAATATACAATTTCCTCCAAAAATTCTACCGCTTCAAAACTTTCAGAACATTCCTTAACCCTTAACCATTCCTTTGATTTTGATAAAACATCCATTCTTGCCACTGTTCCCAACCATGACAAACGACTCATTACAGAATGCATTTACATACAACTAGAACCCCTTCCTGTTAATCAAAAGACTGACAAACATAACTTGTCACTAGCTTATTCTCAAATATTAAATTTAATAAAGCATCCCTAGCTCATTTTTTAAACAACCATCTGATCATCTCTTCATAATTTTTATTTATTTATTATCAATTTTTTTTATTTATATATTTATTTAATTTTCGTACTCCCCTTCTTTATTTATTTATTTGTTTACGTACTAGATTACTGTTTATTTATCATTTCCTTCGACAGCTGCTTATCGTCATTCGTTATTACCTTATCATCATTCATCATTTATCATCGTCATCCGTTATTACTTAAAATCTTTTAATCTTTACCTCGTCACTATTTCTTACAATTTTATCAAATACTCATAAGTAATAACTCTAGTACTCTCAAGTAATAACTTTTGGCTATTTTTTAACAATCGAATCAGTAAACATAACTTAGCTTCTTGGAATTTTCCTAACGGACATTTTAGTTCTCATATTTTCCGTTACACGCAATAAGCGTTTTTTAAACTGAGAAACATCACTTCTGTAGGCAAAGCTTTCACGTTGTCACGTAAGTGTTTCTTTCTTATTGATAAGGGTCTTTTTTCATCGCCCATTTCTTTCTCCCCCTTTCCATACTCATATCTTTCTCCGTTACATATCCTGACATATAATTATTAGTTTAATATTACATTATTTTAAAATTTAAATTATTTTTTATTCATACTGTTTCTCTTTTGTAATGACTATATTTTTTTATATATTACCTATACTCTTAACTATGTTTTTAATATATTACCGTCATATATCAACTCAAAATTGTTAATATTTAAAATTTTAATTGTTCACATATTTTTCCTTTATCATTTTTTTTTTTCATTTACTTAGTCTCTATTTATATATTCTCATTACAATATTATCATCTCAATTATGTTTACTTCCATACTTTATAACTATCATCTTAATTTTGTTTATTTCCATACTTTATAACTGTCACCTTATTTCCATACTTTATAATTGTCATCTTATTATCATTTCACATTTAATATTATTTATGTTCCCATAATTTATTACTGTCATATTATTATTATATACCTAACGCATTATTAAGTCTATAATTACATTGGTTGTTATCTTGTTTCTTTTAGCCCTGATGAAGGCCCACATTGTAGGCCGAAACGTCGGCACATAATTAAAATAACGCTTATTTTTAATTGTGTGTTTTTAATTTATGACCGCACCCCCAACCATCTTCCTCATCTAATTTCTCTACGGTCAACAAAACTCCATCATTATTAATTTTAAATTCAAGTTCAATCATATTTTTTTCCAGACCTTATAGAATAAAAAAAAAAAAAAAAAATACTGTTCGTTTTCCACGACATTAGTTAGGCTTTTAGCATAAAGGATTGCACTTCAAATTTAAAAAATCTGGTTCTGGCAACAAACAGCTTTCACTTACCTCCACTGTTAAAATTAATTTAAAAACTATTAACTGTATTTCAATCAAAAAAATATTTTAAGTCAATTTTAATAAAACGTGATTTCATTTACCTTGGAAACATATGATTTAGATTAAATAATATAACTATATTAAATTGTTAATCAGTAATAAGTTTATTCCCTATTCATAGCTTCATATTACCTTTTACAACTTTATGTATCAGATATATTTTTTTTTTAAATCTTTCTATATCCAACTGTATAATTATATGTCTATACTACTGTTCTTATATATAAAAAAACCAAAAAATACATAAAAACATAGTTTTGCTCTTTTATCCTTTTGTTGGTCATCAAATTCGTCCAACTTGTATATTAAGATGATATAGTTAATCTTTTGGAATGTAAAAAATTAAAGGTAGTTTAGAGGAGTAAAATGTAAAATATCGGCACTTAAGCCCTGTCAGACTATTTCAATCAGGATGTAACTTACATCATATTAAAGCCCATCAAATTTTACATCCATATAGCGAGTTTAATCAAAATTATTAGAGCCGTTTTTTGGAAAATCATAAAAAGGTGAAAAATGCATGGTATAAAGTGGTTAGCCGATTTTGATGAAAAAGTTGCTGTAACATCTTGGGCATATAGCTGTCTCAAACCTTTTCATTTTCGTGCAGGACTTACCAAAAACACACTGACACACAATGTGTTATCATATGTAGTATATTACATCACAAGTATTGAACGTTGAAATGACAGCTTTCTTTTACTAACCTATATATGAAATATATAGTAAGGGAAAGTATTGCGATCATGAAAAATTTCGAATGCCAGTTTTCAACATATATACACGTTTTAGCATCCCTTGAGTCCAAATAACCAAGTCGTGGAAAAAGGTCTATGTGTGGGTTTGGTAAGTCTAGCATGAAAATGTAAATCCATAAGAAAGTGAAATGTCATATTCAAGAAAACTTTACATTCCAGCTCTTAGAGCAACTTTTTCACTAAAATCAGCTGACCTGAATTGCTACTTTTTACAATTTTCTCCAAAACAACCAAACAATTTCTATTAAACTTCCTATATTGATGTAAAATTTAATGGGCTTTAATATTGTGTGGATTTTATTTTTATTTAAATAGTCAGACAGGGTTTAAAAGCCGAAATTTTTAATATTCTTTTATAAAGTACCTTTAATTTTGTAGATTCCAAAATATTATAAATAAATAAATATCATTATCTTATTAGCATTGATAAAAAACGTGTATTTCCGTCGAAAACTGAAATTCGAAAATTTTCACGATCGCAATACTTCATATTTCATATATAGGTAAGTGAAAGTAAAAACAGTTAAATAAACAAGTTGAACGAATTTGATAACCAACTAAAGAAAAAAATAGCAAAATTGTGACGAACAGGGATTAAAGTTAAGTGATACATCACAATTTATTATTGTTACACAATTTAATCTAAAACATGTTTTAAATAAAACTGAATATATTTAATACAGTAGTTTCCACTCCCCGCCTACAATATGCCCAGATGATGACCCACAATGGGGTTCAAAACGGGAGAAAATAATTGGTTGGAACTAACTAATTGTTTCATTCATCGACCGCCACCCAGACTAATTCCTTCTAGAAATTCCTTTAAGGAGAAACTGAATATAATCTTTTTAAAATCTAACTGTATTTAATAATTCATGTATTTATTTCAACAACCGAGAAGTGAAAGATTTTTTAGAATCAGGAAGAAAAAAAAAATTCAGATCAAATCTCACCTATTGTATATTAAAAGTATTTGCATCATTTTTCATACACATTTGCCAACGGTTTATAGTTTTTTTTATTCCAGATTTGATATAACGCATCAAAAACTAGTAAAACAAAACAACCTACATTGTTTGACCTTTAGAGAACAAGACCTATACTCTTACATAACAGAGTAACTTGATCTCATGTTTTACGACAGGCAGTGAAGAAACTAAACTAGCTGTTTTACTAAGTCCTTCCACACCCTCCTCATTTGCTATACTAATCTCCGACAGATTTTTATCTTTTCATAAATTTGGACAACTTATTTTCTGATTCTTAATACATGATTCTTGATGAAAAAGCTAAAATATTTTTATACCAATTATATTCTAAATTAACCCTTTGTCCCAAACCCTTGACATCCTGCGCTACAGTTTCCTAAAATAATGTCCCACTTATCTCACCTGAACAGATCCACTATTGATTTTGATTCATGGAACCTCTTACAAGAAATTGATCTTAGCTAACAATTTATTAATGATCAATGCTCCTTATTACGTTACTAATAAAATTATTCATGACCTGAATATTCTATTTCTTGAATATTTGGTCTGAATTTAGTAGCCCATCTTAACACAATAGATCGTAATCTTGCAAGGTATCTGAAAAAGAAATCGTGGCTGCAGATTTGTCATCAAAGTGCTACTTAGATTGGCTCCTTCAAAAGTTACCATCATGTTTTATTTAATTAGATCACATTTACTTGTGTTATACAGATGTAAATTTCTATAATTAACTAAAAAAGGAATCAATTAATTTTAATGCCAACCTGGTTCTCATAATTTCTCTCTGCTCTACTCTTTTGAAGATTTCTTGCTCTCTTTCTTTTTCAGTCATTTTAGCTAGCCTGGCTTGATCATCAGCATCGCCCATGAGGTTTTCATCGTAGCCATCATTGAATTCTTCTTCAGAAGATGAATCTCCATCACTAGAAGAACCTCCACCACTACCAGAATCAGATACTTCCCCTAGATGAGAGAAATATTAAAATTGATTGAGATAAAATGAAAGATTTGAATTAAAAGTTTAGAATGTAATTGGATTAGATAGGTAAGTAAAAGTTCTGCGACACTTTCACCTGATTTTTTTCACATTAATCTAATACTTATTGACTGGAGTAAAAATTTTGAACTTTAATTGTTTAAACTCAGTTACATAATGTATTTAAATTTCATATAGAGTTTAACGCCTAACCAATTAGTAAAAAAATAAGTTTAAGATCAACTGTTGTACATACTTTGCTGTAAGTTTTACAGGAGGTCAAATAGAACTTTAAGACCAGACTGAATTGCCTGTTGAGAATAGTGGTCAATATTTATATTTGTGTTGCAGATTTGATTACTCCTTCAGCTGATAAACGATATGGGTAATTAAAGAATTGGACCTATGACATCCAACAGTGGTTCAAAACCTTTATAATGCTATATATAATAAAACAAATAGGATCTAATATAACAGATGATACATAATAAATACGATATTGATATATTTCCAATTCGATCTGAAAACTCATAAAAATTTCTTTCTGCTGGTACTTTCAATTCGTCATAAAAATAAATAATCGTACATATATATCTAATTAAAAAAAAAAAAAATTATTCAGGCGATAGGTCTTTCTTACTTAGGTGATAAGAAAAAAAGATTCTCCCTTCTTCTCAACAATTATATGACATTAGGACCCCCCGCTCCTTTTCACACCATGTTTACTGAGTATAAGCTCACCATTCTGTCTTAACAGCTCAGTCACTATGTTATTCAACCCTCATTCTTTTGTATGGTCTTCAATTACCCATAATATCTTCAATCAGATGTATAAAATTATATATTTATTTTAGGCAGAAAAACAAATATAATAGAAACTTTAAATAGAAGAAAAAATAAATAAAAGCATTTCCCACAATACCTTCTTCAGGTTCTGAGCCTCTTCCATCTTTATTATTGGCCTGACTGTTGGCAGGTTCAGACTTTGCATTGCTGCTGTCACTATCGCTGTCACTGTCACTACTGCTAGAGCTTGAACTTTTAGCAGTAGATTTTTTTGCGGTTTTCGTTTTCTTTTTTTTCTTGTTCTTGGCACCTTTTGCATCCCAATCTCCATCAGACCCTTCAAAGAACAAAAGAGGATATCATAATATTTTAAAATGGTAAAAATAATTATTATTATTTCATATTTAGTTTAACTGAGTTGTTATATTTTATGTAAGAGCCAAGCGACAACACAATTCACACAGTTATATTTCAATTAAATTTGTAACAAGTTCTCCCCATCAAAGTTTTCAAGTTGATTCACAAATAAAACAATAAACATCAGTTAATACACAGCTTAACATGAAAAAAAAAAATGATGGAAGAAAAAGTGACTAGAACTAACTATAGAAGTTGGTTTGGGGTGCAGAATTATAGAAATCACACTTTAAATAAGTTATTTTATTTTATGTGCTGACATTTCGACCGAAGTTTTAGGCCATCAGGGCTACTAAAACAAAGCTAACAACCAGTTTTAAAAACTAAAGGAAAACAGTAAGCAATTGAGCAAAAAAGTTGAACTGAAATTAGGGAGGTTATCAGCAGACCTAATAATTTGTGTTGCCTTTTGAGACAACTGCCTTTAGAGACTGAAAAGTCTCTAATAATGACCAATGGGCCTTCGGAAATAATTAAGCACCAACTTCCAGACATGAAGATTTCCAATGAAGCCTATTATCTTGGACAAATTATATCATTTGTAAATAGAAACGCAAAAGAAATAGAATCCAGAATAGGTAAGGCCTGGAAGAAATTTCGGAGCCTCAAGATCATATTCAAAAGCCAACTGGAAATAAAATATAAAGCCTAGCTTTTTTTAACAGCTGGATCATCCCAGTGCTTACATATGGATGTCTCACAGGGTCACTGACAAAAAATTTAGAACAGAAAATAAACGTCTGTCAACGAAGAATGGAGCGGATTATGTTAGGAATCTTCCTGCGGAACAAAATTAACGCAAATAAAATAAGAAAACTAACAAATTTCTCAGACACTATTGCTTATGCTAGAAAAATGAAGTAGACATGGGCAGGACATCTTATGTGGAAAACAGAAGACAGTTGGCAAAGCGAGCTGCAGAATGGATCCCAATCAATAAAAACAGACGCAGAGGCCGACAACGCAAGCGCTGGGCCGACGAATTGAGGAAAAAGGGAGGTTCATTATGGATGAGATACGCACAAGACAGGATGTTGTGGAAAACTAAGTGCCAGCAACTCAAATTTTAGGTTTGGCTAGTCTCCGCCCAAAAGACTTAATCTCCCATTCTTTGGAAAGGTGTATATGTAAATATATTTCATGTAAATATTCATTTTTTGTTTTGTTTTTTTTATACATAATGGAGATTATTAACTTGGTATTTACATATAAATAAAGACTATTATTATTATTGAGACAAGTGAAATCTGTTATAATAATTTATATTTCTAAGACCACTCCTTCAAGAAGACAAACTGTCTCAGAATACAGCTTGGCATTTCTGACAAATTTTTCTATCCTAAACGCTCAATGATCTATTACTTGAAATTTCTTGAAAGGAATAATAGCTATTCAGGCTTTAATTCCATAGGTAACCTAAGTCCACATTGCTACATATGAAAGGATTAGTTGCTAATGAAGAGCAGTCAAGTAAATTTTATAACCCAAGTAAGGGCTCAAAGAGCATCTATCCTAGACTCAATAACAGATACAATAAACAGTACAATTTACCGTCAAATTGGAACATTTTTCTCATATTCTTTTAAAGTTCTGTAGCTTTTATTATAATGATTTTTCAACAGCCTGTTTTTGGTACAATTTAAATGTATTGTTTTGAAATTTATATTTTATATTATATATATAATACAATATATAAATTATATGCTGTCTTCCAAGAAACGCTGAACTAGCAGTTTACCTTCAGGAATAGTGAACAATAGGAAGGGTGTGGACCCAAAAGCAAAAATGGTTGTTGAAAATGAGGGAGAGAAAGATTTTTTTTAAATTAATGGATTCCAGTAAAAAATTAAAAATGATCAAAGGAACTAGAATTTGTTTCAGTTCCCAAATAAGGAAAAATAGAAAGGTAATGTCATTCACATAGCATGAATAAGTAAAAAATCAAAAGAGATAAGATATTCAGATAAAGAAAAAGGGAGACCAAGCTTAAACTGAGATGGTTGGAGAATATTATACTGTCCTACAGCTGCAAATAATATTAATATGGATAAGTGAAACTAAAGCACACATCAAGAATGCATAACCCATAACCAACAGGCCATATTGAGACCTAAAAGACTTAAACTTTAACTTTTCGAAATTCTCGTGAGGCCTTGCTGTACTATATGCATAACAACTTCTGTTTTGGAAATGCTAAAGACTTAATTTGCATTTCTTGTTTGTTTGTTTTGGTTTTAAGGCGTAAAACCTAAGGTCATCAACGCCTAGATTTGCATTTCTTAGAATGCAATGTTATGCCAGATGGCTTAATTTGATGTTGCACATAAGTGCAAAGGACACTAAATCAGAGAGTAGTATAAAGACATGGGAAATTTTCAATTTTGGAGAGAATTTATCGGCCCAATTCTGTTCAATACGATCTTGTTATTATTTGCTAGTCACTTACACATATTGTATTTGGAGAAGGTTTAAGTTTTCATAATTCAGAGACATTGTTTGTAATCTATATCGTTTATATTTTTTGTATTATATTAATCTATAGTATTTTTGTTAATAGATATTTCATTTAAATAATTTGAATTTACCATTCAGTATTTAAATAATTATAGGATTCTTATATGCAGCCTAAACAAAATTTTAAATCATTGTATCTAGCATTCATAAAACCCTTAAATTGCATTGTAGGAGTCATGTTAAGTTTTAAAATGCAGCCTTATCACTTCTAATACAGTGCAGATGTTATATTTATGAAAAATAAGACCATAGATGCAATATTTTTTTTCATGCATCAATTACCACTTGTCGCTTTTAAGGTTTAGTTTTTAGCATGATGATCAGATAGTTTCTTACACCAAACAGTTTCCAATAACTCAAAATGTTATTCACTTGTGATTAATTTTAAGAGTATTACGAATTGTGTAAGACAGGAATGAGGGATTTTTAGAAATGGGCCAGATATAACTTCAAAAAAGAGCAGGATACAAACATATAACAATTTGTACATCATTAAATTGATATAATTCACTTAACAATTACAAAAAATTGGTTTAAACTTAACGAAAACATTCTGAACTCCCTTAACATACCTACAGAGCCATTAAAATTTAACAGCAAAGAAGAACAAAATCTAAATTCATGAGAAACATAAGAAAGGTTAAGGAGGTTTAAATATCGAAATGTAGTCAAAGGTAAAAAAAAAAAGGGCACTGTTAATAGTCCTCAAAAAAAAAAATGTCCATCTATCTTAAAGCTGTGATAGTAAAAAATTGTAATTATTTCCTTCATATTTATTTGAATAAAATACTTGCATAAAAAATAAGCAAAATTATTGAAAATTCTAACCTTAGATCAAGGAAAACAAACAAAAGAAAGTGTTTTGGCAATATCCCTATCAATGTTTTTAATACGCATTACATAAACAATGAATCACTAAGGAAAATAATTCAGTAATAATTTCTGAACACCAATAGCAGTAAAAGGTAAAATAAATATCAGATCCACTGATAAGACACAAGAATTATTATAAATTGATGCAACTAACCAAAAATTTCATGTGAAAATAGGTGGATTTCAAAACAAGGAACTGGGAAAAGAAAATCTTCACATAACTTTTCTAGAGAAATTTATTTAGCAAACACTATAACCGAGAATATAATTATGTCTATAATATAACCTTACAAACAATTCAATTTTATTCTAAAAACTATAAGTAATTTAAAAAAGTAAAATCTTCATTATAACCTTTATACTGTAGGTAATAAATACCTGATGATGTATCGGAGTCGGTATATGCAGGTTTAGAAGGAGCTGATTTCTTTACGGAAGCTGTATTGCTATCTGAATCTCCTGTACTTAGAGTAGGTTTTCTCTTTTTCTTGGCCAATGAAAGGAGTTCCTGTTATACGAATAAGAATATGAACTAATTATGTATTCAATGAACTACACAGCCAGATTACAATATCAAATTAAAATCTTACAAATACAATAATTAATAGGAACAGTTCAAATTCAAAAGCCATTCACAATAAATTAATAACTTAGTATGTACTAGTAAGTAGGAATCCATTATTAAAGTTTATCAAATTAAATTTTTAAGAACCTACAATTTCATACAATTAAATGGCCCTACAAATTCAATAAAGCATTAGGAAATAACATGAGAATAATTATAAGAATCTAACCAAGTGAATGGTTAGAATACCTACTAATGAGTTAATACATTTCCTTTTCATTTTCACAAATAACAGTGGAGATTATTTAATTTTATAACCAATATGATGCAACAAACATGAACTCAAATAGGAAATATGGGGTTAATTTTCAGTCACAACAATATATAAATGACATAATTATGTTATACAATTATTAAATTTAAAACAGTTGGGAGTAATAAAAGAAACAACCTATCTAATAACCAACATTGATGTATTTGAAATTGGTTAAGTCAGTAAAAAGAGAAAACAATATATATGTTTGTAAGAATCCTATGGACGAAAATTTAACAGGTTAAGTTACAAAAAACCTTAGAAACATATATATTTTATTACCAGACTACTGAAAACCTTACGAAATCACATTCTAACCAGAAATTATTAAAAATACAAACATTATCCAAATCTGACGTGCTGCTATCGCTATCACTGTCTGAATCTAACAGTACTTGAACTTTCCTTTTCACCATTTTGATTCAAAATGTACAAAATATTTAATAAATACACAGAGCAACAGAGAAGGCCATTATAAAACTCACGTTTCGATTTGTGTTTTAAGCTTTGAGTTCTATCTCAACGCCATATGTATCAACAAAGGAACAGTTTCAACAAAATAACTCTATAATACTAAAAATAAAATGTAACAGCAATTTTGATCACATGAATTATGAAAAATACCTGGTTTATGATTAATAGAAGCTTCTTCATATATCATTATAATGTTAAAATGTTTTAAAATCTTGCCAGATTTGAAAGACGTTAACGTTTCCCTCCAAATAGCCACTATTCGATTTTAAAATACTTCATTCATCATTAAAATCTCTTAAACAAACTATTATAGTTGCGTTTATGTATCTCTTAATAAATTTAATTTATTAAATTCTTATTGATGCAAACATACTTCGCATCTATTGAATAAAAATACAAATTCTTCAAGTAAGCATCTAGGTAAGTTAAATTTTAATTCAAAAGAGCACCAGGTCTAAAAACATATGATTGACAACTACGTCCCACATGCTTAAAATTGTATTATTATTTATGTTGTACTATCAAACTATTTGACTTATTTAGATCCGATTAAATAGAATGGTGAAGTATTACACAAAAATCATGTAACATAGACTCAAAACATAACTTTATTCTATCCCTATTTTCGCTGAAAAGTTCCCTCTTGTAAAAACATCCTTACTGCATCTTTCCCTTTCAAATAATAATGATACTTTCCTTTATATTTCTGTACTCACAAAAGGATTTATTTTTTATTTTTGTTTAACATCGTAGATGTATTGAACAATTTATTTTTTTTCTTTATTTTTTACATAATGAATTTCGGTAGGGACCGATCGAAAATTCGGAAGGAAGATAGCCGATAGATAGGAAGAGCAAGAAAAAACAATGAAATAATCATAATTATTTATTGCTTCCCGAATGTTTTGGCCAATGTTGCAGGTCTTTATGAGTGCACCTGTATCAGCATAGCAGGAATGAGTTCTTTCCTGGCTCCTCTACCTTGAGGTACTCTGATGAAAACCTGTTATTGAAAATCAATAAATAGTTATGTCTATTTCATTATTTCCTTCTTAAATGCCACCTCGAGTATCTTCGTTCTCTCTGTAAAAAATATTTTTTCTGAGCCCAAAGAATAATTACCTTATATTAATATATAGTAAAATATCTTGTTTAAAATGACATTCTTATTTGAATTGACAAGGCTCAACTTAGTTTATATAAGATACTCATTATTCAACTATACTCATTAAGTTTATTTTCTCTTTTTGACAAATTAAATATACTTGTACGTCATGAACAATCTCCCCCAACAGTTAATTTAGAATTAAAAAAAAAAAAATTAAAACTGTTGAAAAAAAAGAAGCATCAAGGAATATTGCATAACTTCACTTACAAATCTTTTCTAAAAGGTACTCTGGGGATGGTAAAGAGATGGTCGATCTTAACAGTTTCAAAAAATATAACTTAGAAGTCGTCTGGGTTTCAGCCATGGTGACCAAAAAGTCCGTTTTATTAGTGACTCATTAAAAAAAAAAAAAATAGTTTCTCGATTGCTTTAATCATTTACAGGTTTAGTGAAGAGAGTAGCAGTGCGACTTTAAAGAACTAGAGAGTCCGCCAATCACATTTATTATGGCGATTATGATTTTTTTAAATTAAACATATACTCGACTAACTTATCAATGTTATGACCCCTCTCATGATGGGATAGTGCCCTATCTGTAAAGAACATGTCTCGAGGGAGAAAAAGACGGCGCTCACATGTTTCTCAAGCAAAATTATTTGCTATATAAAATGCCCTAATGTCCAAGAGTCTGACCTAGCGCAAGCGGGAAAAATGGTTATGTGGCAGCTGTGAGATGTCGGGAAAATCCTAAGTGACAACAATTTTCATTTCCGTTGGGAAATTCGAATGAAGGAAATAAAGAAAAATATGATCAAACAGACTGATATTAGTTTTGAAATTCATGGAAGACTAAAAATAATGGAAGATCGAACAAAAAAGCAAGATGAACTAATAGAAAACTTGTTAAATGAAAACATAGGCTTAAAGAATCAATTAAAAACCATGGAGGTTCGGATTAATTAGGCAGAGCAAGCTAATCTTTCCACTCCATAGAAATCAGAGGGACCCCGGTAAAATCCGGGGAATTCCCCGAGGTTGTCGTTTGCTCTGTCGGAGCCACTTCGGTGCGACGAATCCCGCCCGAGGACCTGGTAAGGTGGAGAGAAGATGATCCCCGAACACCATTGATAGTCACGCGCTTGATTCGCCTTCCAAAAGTCAAAAGGGACTTCGGCTGGGAACAACGGACGAAACGACGGAAGACCGGATCTACATCGTGGAGGAGATGTCTTCAACGAACCGGCACCTATACTAGTTGGCGAAGCTGAAGAATAAAGTATGTATGGTTCGGTTCTTTGGAGGAAGAGTTCGTTTTGGCGAGATAACGGCCAGCCAGCAATTGCCATTAACGAAACAGATGATTTAGAAACATTCCAATGATATGAAATCACCGTTCTCTTTTATCCATTTTTTTTTCTTTTCTTTACAAAAATATTCCATTTAATTTAGATGTATTTTCTTTCCTTCATATTTTAACGGGAAAAGTTTTATTTTCTTAAACTTCTAACATTGAATATTTTATTTCTTTATAAATTGATTTTTATTATTCTACGTAACATTTCTGGGTATCTCAAAGAAAGCATGTTATCGCTTATCTCATATTGTTATTATTACTATTGTTCCTTTGCTTCCCAAATCTTCAATAATATAAACCCTATTTTCCTTTAAATTTCTAATATTCTACTATCCAGTCACAATAACTCTCAATCCCCTTAGGTGCACTTTGACGAATTTCTCGACTATTTCCTTTAGAATTTCTATCATATTATTGCCGTATCTAAAACCTGGTTGAAACCTTTTATCCCTACCTCTTTTGTATTCATTCCCAACTATACCCTCATTCTTCATGATCAACAAGCTCCTGATTCCAAATCTAAATGGAAAATTCTCTAAAAATTATCCGTGATCAACTAAAAATCCAGCTACATCTGCCCCTAACTCCCACGAACTGAACAAGCATTTCGCTGATCCCCTTATTACGCCTCACCCGCCACAATCCTGCTTCCCTCGACACACCTTTGACTCTGAAAACTTGTTTTCCAGAACATTTCACCAGACGATCTACTATCCTCCATTCTCAAATTCAGAACCAATGATTAAGGCCCTGAACAAATCATGTCAAAATTATAAAATTGCGCTTCCCAGCCATCTTTCCCCTCTCTTGCGTATTTACAACTTTTCTCTTCAACGTAAAAATTTCCCTATTGCCTGGAAGAAAGTTATAGTCCATCCTTTAAAAAAAGTTCCTATCCCTTCCTCAGCATCGGACTTCAGACCCATATTGATCCTATCCAACCTCTCAAAAGAATAGTCCACTCCAATTCTATAATTTTCTTGTTCCCTTCCAGTCTGGCTTTAGATTCCAATATTCCACAGAATCATCTCTGTTGAAAATCATCAAAGACTTTCAATCCTCTATAGACAAACAGAAAATATCAATCCTTGTCTCTTTGATATGGTGAGCCATGAAATCCTTCTCTCAAAATCAGAAACCTCACAGTATCCAAAATGTCTTAAATTCGTTCATTTCTTTCCTATCCTATAGATCCCTATCTGTGATAATGCCAAATAAACTCCCTTCTTCGCCTATTCCGTTAACTCATGGAGTTCCTCAAGGGTCATAACTTTCACTTATCCTGTTTTCTATCTATGTCAATGATCTCCCCACTTCCATACAACACTCTCAATATCACCTGTATGCTGATGACCTCCAAATTTACATTTCCTTCCATCCCACCGAAATGCCTAAGATGGTCCAAAAATTGTAAGAAGACATCGACAGCATCAATTTATGAGCCATCAAGAATGGTCTAAAGCTTAATGTCAAAAAAAACCGAAGCCATCCTCATTGGTTCCAAACATCTCCACAACTCTCTCACCTGTCACCCATTACTTTACCTCAACTATAGACCTCATCATCTATTATTCATCAGTTAGAAACCTTGGTGTAATCCTTGACCAAAACCTATTCAGGAATAACCACATCTCTCAAATTTCCAGAAAATCCATAGCCATTTTCAAACAGTTCCTCACACTATCATCAGGATGAAGAGACTATGAACTGCTTCATTAGATTCATCTTTGGAATTTCCTGGCGCTCTCACATCTCCCCTAGGTATGCTGAGTTGAAATGGCTTTACCCAAAATTCAGATAGTAATACTTCCTAGAAACCCTTCCCACTCTCCTCTGTCCACTCTATCAACACAAAATCCCAGTCCCTGAGCCTGTCCATTCTCTCCTAATGAACTGCTTTCTTTAAGAGATCTTTCATCATTCGCACTACTTCATTTTGGAATTACTTACCCATATCCATCCCTACATCCCAATCCTTAACCTTCTTTAAGCATAAAATATTTATCCATCTCCTTGAATATCAGTCTACTGCGCCTTTATAAGATTTGACTATTTGCACTCTTTATTTTATTTTAATTATAATCATTCTCAAAACGAAAGCAACTAAGTTTTTTTATGATGGGAAATGTGAAAAAATAAAAGTTATATTTTTTATTACCTTCTCTTGGCTTTTAATACCTACCATTCCAATCATATTATTTCTTATAATATCAGCAACGTATTGTCATTGGCTGAGAGACCAGTGTGGGTACAAAAATAAATGAAAAAAATATATTACTAATTTATTGTTGTTTTAGTGGTTCTTAAAAAACTAATATAATATATTGATATTTTTAATAATGAATCCTGAATGGCAGAAGTTTTATAACTTATATTCTTCGAGTTAGTTAAAAAAGCTGGTGTTATAGTTATAGCTTTCCAATGGTATATTATACATTAATATTACTAATCTTATTTGCCTATGTTTTCATGTTTACCAATGTTTTATCTATGTTAACATCAAGAAATTCACTGGAATTCCAAAATTTTCAGGACTGCAATACTTTCTCTTACTATTTAACATGAAATATATAGGTAAGTGAAAGTAAAAATGAACGACTGGCTCTCATAATCTTTATTTTATCATATGTATAATCACACTTTATACAGCTTTTTAAATTCAAATTCTAAATAAAAAGCATTCAAAACAGCCCTCCATAAACTGCTAGCTTTAACATTATAAAAATAAGTTCTACATTCAAACTTTTATATTCATTGATTGACAAAACAAAACATATATCTATCTGAAGTTGAGTAATTACATTTTAATTAGTATAACTCATCAATTATTGATTAAATCGTAATTTTTAGAATTAGCTTATATTATTTAATTTAAGTTGACATCATTATAATAGACTAATTATTCAGAAGTCAAAAACAATGCTGTCGATTTCCTTATACTAAATAAAATAACTAATAATACTCTACATTATTATATACAACTTTGAATGAATTATTTTAAGCAAATTTTTCAATTCTACTACAACTGCAGACAGAAAAAAATAAACTTCAAATACGTGATTTATTTATTAAAAGGAATTATAATTTAGACTGATCTTATTCCATTGTCTTTTAGAAATAAACTGACTAGTATAAACAACATAAATAGCACTACAATGGTTGGAATAAACAAAATAAACCAACAGTTGTTTTGTTTTTTCCAAACTGTGTTTGAAATTACTACTACCTATTAGGTCATAATTATTTATGGAAATGATAGGTCATAATTATTTATAGAAATCAATAGAAATGCATCTAAAACCAATATTCATTGTCATCCTTTGCATTATAATAAAAAAAAGAATTCAGAAGCAACATTTAAAACAGCCTTACATGCTTGGTGCCACAAAATAGAGTTCATAGAATTCATCTTACCTATTAATTTGCATTAAAATAACTTCAGCGAAGGTAAAATATTCATAGTGTAACAATTCAGCGAATCGTTTCTTTTATTTATTTAAACTATTTAATACATTAATCAATCAAAATACACATTTATATATACAGAGTTTATCATTCATTAAAAAGAAAGAGCTAAACTGTCATTCTTTGGTAACAAGGATGACTTAGAATATCACATATAATTTTTTTGTTTTTTATTTTACAAGTTCGGAACGGCAGAAGACAAATAACTTCCACGCTTATTTTCTATATCAGGTGGACGAATTTTGTGCAGTGCGTCACTTTGAGATCTCTCTGAAACAGTATAAAACAACAAATTGTATTATTTTACATTTTAAAACATGTTTCAGATATGCTATACAAACAAGCAAAATTAAAAGAAAATCAAAATTCTATTGCCAATAGAATAAAAATGATGCAACAAGCATCAAATTGTGAATTTTTTCATTCCCTCCAAGTCCCGAAAAAAGGTCTATGTGTGGTTAGTCCAACGGGAAAACGAAAAGTGAAATGAAACTGAAATTTTATATTTAAGCCAACTATACTCACGAGATGTTACAGAAACATTTTCATAAAAATCAGCTAACCAGAAGAGCAACATTATTCAATGCATTATGTACCTTTTTAAAATTTGCTCAAAAACAGCAAATCCTTTAGGAGAGAAGAGCAAAAATATTTTTTAATGTAATTTTTAACCTATGTATAGGTGTATAATGTACTGTTTGAAAGTTAAAGATTTTATAAAATGTAATATCTTATGCACAAAGTTGTAAAAGGTAATGTAAAGTGACAAATATGGCATACAATTATTAATGATAATTATGTGTAACAATTTGATATTGCTATATTATGTTATCTAAATCTTATGTTTCCAACGAAACTGAATAATCTTATTATTTAAATTAACTTAAACATTTTTAAGTTTAAGTTTATTTAATAGTTCTTAAATTGATTTTGACAGCCGAGATATGTGAAAGTTGTGTGTTGTCAGCACCAGATTTTTAAAAAATAATAATAGCAATAATATAATAATGATAGGCCTACCAAACCCAAAGTTTCATTGCCGATACCACTAAATACTGCCTACACAGTTTGTTTTTTTTACAAATGTTAATTTTGTAGTATAGCAATATAGAAAATGTTAATTAATTATATTAAAAAAAAAATTAAAATATCTAGTATATACAATTGAATAAAATAAGCAACAGATATCCATGAAATTATATATATATATTTTTTTTAAAGAATACTAAGAATATATTTGAAATATAAAGTGAATGAAACTTTAATCTGTTTCCAATAGAAAAACAAGTTTCTAATTCCAAATTTCTTAAAATTAAATTTATAAAGTATAGATATGTCTTGCTTAAAACATATATTACATATTTAAGATAATTTATGCAATATTTAACATTGATTCTTTCTTATAATTCTTTAATTATATATATATATATATATATATAATAATATATATATATATATATATATATATATATTATTACTTACTTAAAATTTTCAAATAGGCATAAAAAATTTAAATTAAATTTACCACGATATTTAAGATTCCCTCCTTGTGGCTGTAATAAAGGTCCCCTAAATGAAGCAGCTGTGCTCATCACAGATCTGCTGCTATTCATTGTACCAGTGTCGCCTAGAAAATTGCAATAAATAAATCATTGAAAGATCAGAAAAAATAATACCTTAGTATATTTTTTTATCAATGGGTAAACATTTTTTAAACAAGTATATGAATAAAATGGGGTATAAAAAACAAAGAAAACCGTTTTATCAAATTCAAGATTTCAAAGGACTGGAAATATTTTAATCCAATTTAAAACTTACCAATACTTGATAATAACTTTAGAGCATTATCTAAGCTTGTTGAACCCCATTTGATTTCTTCAAAAAAGGCTTCAGATTAGTTATTTGTTTCAAAGAAGAAACATGATAGTACCCCACCTGATTTTAAGGCATTACTGGAAATCATATTTCACAGCCTTAAAGCAGCAATAACAATAATGAAATTATTGAATATGAAGGGGAAGGTGTCCAGTACACTATGTGCCGTGGTGTTAGTTTGAAAAATTAGCAATGGAGATACAGTGTGGGACAAGAAGAAAGGCTCCAGTTGACCATTATTGGATATTGATAAGGTTCTGCTGTGGGATCAAATAATTAGCTAGCAGATGGCTAATGACGGTAGATAACAATGGACTACACTTAATTGTATTTAGTAACAAAGAAATAATAATACAAATATTTGGTTAAAAAACAGTCATATTTTTTTATACATCCCATTATTATCAACATCAGAATTGATGATTAGAGGTCTGCATTGGTACATAATCATTAAATATTAAATAAATCATAGTTAATTATAACAAAGCCATACAATCTAAAAACACAGGAAATAAAATAATCCTCTTGTGTATCATTTATCATTTTACATAATTGATTATACTATGAGATTACTGAAAAACATTACTTTATTTTGATATGTCTCCTTAGAGTCATGAAAAGTACACAAAAGATTGGATGAATTCCAGATAAATTGGCTTTTCTTTTTTTAAGTTGTTTGTCTTTAGAGTCAAATGGTCATTTTACAGCTGATACAAAGAATTGCTTTTTAAATATTAAAATACATTAATATTTGCACAATGACAGATCCTGTCCAGGTCTTCTTGAATACTGGTAAACACTGTTAATAACTCAGTGGGAGGAAAGGTTATGTAAATCTGAAAGTCATCGGCATATAGATGGTAGGAGCAATGGTAGATTGAATTAGGAAGATCGTTTATAAAGGTATTGAAAAGGATAGGAGAAACATTTGAACCCTGGGCCCCCTGAGGAAAGGGTAAGGAAAGACGGTAGAGGTTGGTTGGGAATGTGAACTGCTTGGGTATGGTCAGAAAGAAAAGACTGGAACTAGAGAATAGAGCTGTAGATTAAGGAAAGGGATTTTAGTTTGGAGTAAAGGATAGAATGGTTCAGAGAATCAAACACTTTAGAAAAGTGGAGGAGTATTAGTACTGTTAGCTATTTGTTGTCCATTGCAGTGTATATGTCATTGGTGATTTTAATAAGAGCAGATTGGGTGGAGAAACCACATTGAAGAGGATTGATTGATTTGGATTCTTCAAGGAATTTTTACATTTGAGATTGTACTAATCTTTCTAAAGGTTTAGAAGGATTAGATACGATGGAGGTCAGGCGGAAGTCTTTAGAAGTTGTAGGATTGGAATTTTTATTAATTGGATGGACTATGGCTTTTACTTAGACCCTTAGAGGTAGAAAATACTGAATTTTAAAGGGAAAAATTAAAAATACAAAGACGCACTGGTAAAATTTCTAGGAGACATAGTTTTAGTAATTTAACAGGGATTCCGTCAAAGCCTATAGAATTTATGCGGGATTTCATAACTGAGGTTATTATGTTAGTTGGTGAGATGTCAGAGAAATAGAAGTTTTCGGAGTTAAAAGATAGAACTGAGAGATGCTGGGAAGATGGTGATGACGAATTGCAAGAGGACGCAGATAGAAAATAGGAGTTTAATTCTTCAGGTGATACTAAAATGTCTGAAGAGGTAGTGGATTTACAGAGGGAGAGTTTTCAAAAGAGTTACGATTTAGACTTAGGATCAGGAATTGAGGAAAGGACTTTGTGAAAATAATTAGATTTCGCTTGTCAGACTCTTGTTTTTGTCAAGTTATGAAGTACTCTGAAAGCTTGATAGTCATCCTCTTGCCTTGTGCATCTATAGCATCTTCAGGCAGCCTTACGTCTCCTTTAAAGATATTTTATTTCTTGACAAAACCATGGAGCTGAACAGACCTGGAAAGTGCAATTTTTGAGAGGAGCACGGATATCAAGGATTGTGAGTAGATCTGAGGTGAGGATATGTACCATAGAGTCAATGGAAGAGGAGGAATAAATTTCTTCCCATTTCAGAGATTCAAGATCTGGTAGAATGGTTTCATGAGAGATGGTGTCAAGATTACGGAAAGTTTTGGTTTTAGGAAGGATTGCTGGAGTTTGAAGATTGTAAAATATTTGGATTAAATCATGGGATGACAAGAATGAAACCGGCAATCGGGAGGAGGAAAGAACGTAATCTGCTGTATCTATAATGTATATGTCCAACCAGGTGACAGTCCAGCGGGTATGATGGGTGGGAGCAAAGGAAACATTGAATAGATGGAGGGAGATTTTCTAAGTAAAGTTTGTCACTGGAATGAAAAAAGAAGTTGGTATTAAGGTCATCGGAAATTATTATGTTAGTGTAAAAGTACAAGTGTTGCAAATAAATTGGGACCAATAACTGCTAACATTATGAGAATTAAACCCCTAAGTTATTGAATCTTATATTAAAATATGAATAAATGCATGCAGAGTTGTAATACAATACTAAGTTTATATAATATTAATGGCCAACATATGCTTCAAAAATAATCTTCATCTATCAATTAAACAATATTTTAATCAAATTAAACTTATTATTGAAAGGGCATACCATGTGGTAAGAAAAATACATCAGGGTTCAATCTATAAGGACGTCCCCTAAATGTTGAAGGAGCTGAAGGTGCTGCTGAACCCCAACTGTTTATATCAATATCAGTCAGTACTGAAACAAAATTCAAACATTAAATTTAATATGATGGCAGAAAAGCTGTCAAGATAGTATAAAGAGAAAGAAAGCATGTTCCTGATTGGTTATAAAAACAATTTAATCATTCTTCAAAGAATAATTTATTCATTGGTTTCCTCTATTTAATAGATATTGATAGTAAAAGGCAGATAAACACAATTAAATTAATTTTATATTATCATAAACTAATGAATTAATATTACACTAATATGTAATAAATTTAAAGTTATGATAATAAAAAAGTTAATAAAGGTAGTTAATGTTTTTAAAGATAGGTCTGGTATGGCACTCACTCACAACCAATAGCAATCTAGTTTTGAAAGTAAATTGAATTTCAAATAATATTTGAATAAAAAATATTAGAATAATAACAAATACATAGGCACTCAGATAGCATAAGTCTTTAAGGCATTGTTTTTGCAAATTTAATACATCTGATCAGCAACAAATATATGATGTATGTTCTTAACCTTAATGAACCATTTATTATTAAATCGATCACTACAAATAAAAATAAATTTTTAAAACCAATAATAAACATAGTTATATAAAAAACTAATTAAATGGGTACAATATATAAACCTAAAAATAATGAGAATTTTTAGAATTGAAAAATGTAGAATAGTATTATTCTCAAATAAGCTATCATAGAATAAGTTTTGAAAATAATAAAACAAAAAGTTGGAGTTATTTCCTCACATCATAATTTAATTTTACTGTTATAAGCCTTCCTGTGATGAATCTTGACTGATTGAAATAAATACTGATATTTATATTTTGTTTATAATGTCAATGTTTTTTTTCATCTGCGCCAAAATTGGCAATTGTCACTAATTCAATGAACAAAAATGAGCAATCATATGTTTTAAAAGCACTTTATCCATCTATCCGCCTTAACTCAAGAAGTTGCTGCTTTATTCTGGGCTCGATACTGCTGGCAGGAGCAGATTTTGGGAGTATGGGAGAACTTTTACTCTTTAGGACAAGTTTTGGAAGGGGAGTGGGAGAAGTTAAACATAATTAACAACTTTAGTTAACCTATAGATGCTTATTATATCAATGTAAGTATTGGTACTATTAGATATTTAGTACATGTTTTAGTATTTTAAATCGACCCTTATGTATTTGTGGTTTTGGAGAGAAAGGAGCTGGCTGACAAGGAAAGCCCTAAGGAAACTTTCTTTCACTCCCCCAACTAGTACTGTAAAACTAGTGCCATCAAAGTTCAGAAGTTCAGTTCTTTTGTATAAAAAACAAAACAAGAATCTCAATTGAAGAGAAACACATTTTTCAGAAATGCAGTTCAAAATTTCTATTGTTAATAATTAAAAATAGCTCAAAATTTATTTTAATATGAGAAGAACTGAATGGTGATTGCGGTTATGAAAAATTACCAATGTTTTTTTCAAGTTCTAAGAGATGTTTTTTCCAAGAGAGAGGAATCAGTAAAAAAGATTTTACTTTAATATTTTCAATAGTCTTGGAATCTCTTTAAGTAAAACAGTTCATGGGGCGTACATTACAAAAAAAAAAAAAAAAAAAATTAACCAAATTATGTATGAGTAGTACTTACAAGAAAGTCTATTCTCATGCCGGAAAGGTCTTGGCCAGGGGTCGAATTCTGATCCACACCTTGATCTCCTCTTTACTTCAGCACTCACAATTGAAGCTTCATCTCCACATATATCTAAATTTAAGAAGAAAAAAATGAGCACGGAATGTTACTATGAGAAAGAAAAGGTTCATTACTAACTCTAAAGATAATCATGGAATATTTCTCTCTATCCTACAATTAAAACATAACAATAACTATTTATACTATTTTTATAATAATTTGGATTATGATAAAAAATATATTATTATGACGATAGGAGAGAGATTAACCGAATCATGACTTGGGACCATTCATTTTTGCCTCCCAATACCTCTTTATCTTCTCGAACTTCAACAAGTGTGGAAAAAACAATAATCTCTAACCACACACACTTTTTTTCCTCTTTTTATTAGTTAAAATAATTTTTTTTTTTTTTTCTGAATCACTTGTAGCTGGGTGGCTAGCGTAACAGCCTCCCATGCCCAAAGGTCACGGGTTCAAATCCGCAGGTGGTCTTAGGATTTTTTAATGGGAGTAAAAAATCCTTAGTTACGCCGTCCTTCGGAGGGGATGTTAAAAGGTGGTCCTGAGCCTGTGCAATGTCAGGTACTTGTTAAAGATCCCTATCCTAATAAAACCTGGATAGGCAAAATTTAGAACTCCCACTGTAGCATCGTCCGATTAGCCATAGTAGCATAAAGTGACATTAAATAAATAAATAAAATAATTTTTAACCAGAGAGAGCCACAACCCCCATCTAACCCTCTCCTTCTTTTTTTCTAAAATCTTTAGCTTTCCAATTGTATATTATACATCCATGTTACAACTATTACTTCTTATTGAAGGAATTAGTCCGGGTGGCGGTCATTAAATGAAACAACTGAATAGTTGAAACTATTCAGTTGTTTCATTTAATGACCGCCACCCGGACTAATTCCTTCAATAATTCTCAACGTCAACTAATTATATCCACAACTATTACTTCCATAAATAGTATTTGAAGACTTAATTACAATGTAATGTGTTGTATTACCTCAAGTACACGGAAACTTAATTTGAATTTGAAATACATATTCTTGTATAAACACTCTAAATGACAATAAATCGTAAAGTTATGTTTCAATAATAAATTCACCTAATGAAAGTGAAATCATCTTTGAGATGTTAACATACTTCCTCTCACGTCTTTTTGTTGGCATTTATATTGTGAATGTCTTGAGACCTATACCAATAAATGTTAACTGAAGGTCAGGGCCAAAATTCACTCCATACTCGAGAGAAAAAATAATAAGTTGCAATTAAAGCTGAGAAATTGTTTGCCTCTATTATGATATTATTAAATATCATGGAAGTAAGGAGAGTGTACTGTCACATAGCTCACCAACTATAAGAAAGAGACCCATTTGACTGATCTAAATCAGTCTACCTTTAAAAACTCTTTTAAATGGAGAATTTTGATAAAATAGTATCTGAACTGGATTAAAATTCATAAGAACATGATCATTTATAAAACAATATATATATTATATATATATATATATATATATATATATATTTTTTTTTTTTTTTTTTTTTTTTTTTTTTTTTTTTTTTTTTTTTTTTTAATGCAACTGATACAGATGAAATACAATTGAATTACCATACCACCTAGAAACGATAAACAAAGTTTTTTGTAATATAAAGTTTACATAGTAGGTATATTCTGGAATCAAGGAAAAAGAATTATCTAATTATTTACAAGACTAACAGAGGACTATCAAGCGTACAGGGCACTCCGCAATCTTACTCAGGCAACAATCAGACAGGCAAAAACAAATTACTTTCACACAGCCTTCTCCTCTACTCCTGATTCCAAGTCAAAATGGCAACTCCTCCGCAAACTCTCACTCTGCAAATCATCTTCTTTACCAGTCTCTCAAGTCTCACCTGATGAATTAAATTCTTACTTCTCATCCACCTCCTCTGATACTTCTACACTATCTCCTCCCGAGTTTTCAACAATCCCATCATTTAATCCTGATAATTTTTATTTTTCCGATATCTCACCAACTGACCTTATATCCTCTATTATGAAATCCCATACCAACTCCATAGGATTTGATGGAATACCTGTAAAGTTACTAAAATTATGCCTCCCCGACATCCTACCAGTTCTTCTTTTCATATATAATTTTTCCCTTCAAAATTCCGTATATCCTACTAGTTGGAAAAAAGCAATAGTTCATCCTATAAATAAAACCTCTAACCCTATATTCCCTAAAGACTATCGCCCAATTTCCATCCTATCTAACCTTTCCAAACCTTTAGAAAGAATAGTCCAGTCACAATTGTCTAACTTCCTCGAAAAGTCCAAACTTCTTGATCCTCTCCAATCTGGTTTCCGACACGGCTTTTCCACACAATCCGCCCTCCTCAAAATCACTAGTGACATACATACTGCCATAGACGAAAAGAAACTGACAGTACTAATACTTCTAGACTTCTCAAAAGCTTTTGACTCACTTGATCACTCTATCCTTTTTTCCAAGCTACAGTCTCTATCCTTCTCCAACAGCACTATACATTGGTTTAAATCATTTCTCTCTAATAGGACTCAAGCTGTAACCATTCCTAACCATCCTCTATCTTCCTTCCTTGGTCTCTCGGCAGGTGTGGCCCAGGGTTCAAGCATATCTCCTCTCCTTTTTAATTCCTATATCAATGATCTTCCCAATTCTGTCCATCACTGCTCCCACCACTTATACGCTGACGATTTCCAGATCTACTTATCCTTCTCTCCCTCCGAGTGTCTAGTAGCATTTGCCAATATTCAGGAAGACCTAGATAGAATCTGTGCCTGGGCAACCCTAAATAAATTAAGGCTAAATGCTATGAAAACTCAAGCCATTGTTATAGGTTCCAATTCCCTCCTAAGATCCCATACTACATTTCCAACTCTAACCCTAAATGACCACCCAATCACCTTCACTTCCTCTGTCAAAAACCTGGGGATTACCATTGACCAAACCCTCTCCTGGAAACCCCATATTGCCCAAATATCCCGTAGAACAATAAGTACCCTTAAATTTTTCCATCGCTCCCGCCATCTTCTTCCGCGATCCACCCGTAAGCTCCTTGTCTCCTCACTTATTTCCCCCCACTTTGACTACTGCTGCGGGGTATATGGTGGACTCTCGATGCGCTCGAGGACAGGCTTAAGCGAATTATGAACATATTTTTAAGATTTGTCCTCGGCACACCGAGGAGGTCTCATGTGACCCATTTATACAGCGAGTTAAAGTGGCTCCTTCCCTCTATCCGCAGACAATATTTCCTGGGTTCATACCTTTACCAAACCATCCACTCCCAGCTACCTCCCTATATCCACAGTCTTCTGCAATTTAAATCGTCAATCCACTCCCTTGAAACAAGATCACGCCATTCCGACCTTTATATTCCTATCCATAGAACAAAAACTTTTGATCACTCCTTTCTTGTCCGCTCTACTACTCTCTGGAATTCCTTACCTACTCATATCCGCCATGCTTCATCCCTACCATCATTCAAGTCTCAGTTGTTCCAGTACCTACTGTCATCCCAAACAGACGCTGAACTACAAGCCTGATATTTCAAATCAAATTTCAATTCATACAGAAAATTTATTATTTATTATTTATATTAAACTCAGTTAATGAATATGTTATTATGAACCAGTTTCAATGTTTTATTTTATTCAACGCTTTAATCTATAAGATATTATGTATATTACTCTTTTATTTTATTTACTCTTTTATATACTTTAATCCACTTTTTTTTTTTTTTTTCTCTGATACCATTGTAAATAAAAAATTATTATAATCCTTTGGTCTTTTGGCCAGACACATCGTATATCGTAATTGTACATATCAATTGTTCTTAAGGGACCCTGTCCCAGAATAATAAAAAAATTTCTATTCTATTCTATTCTATTCTATCTAGAAAGCACATCCTTGGATGACAATAACACTTCCTAATTAGGGCAGTTTTTTAAAATCTTATTAAGAGACAACATAAGTTTACATATGCTAGAAACAATTCATCATTAAGAAGTTCATAATGGAAACGTTAAAAAAATAAAAAATCTTGAAATTTTCGCAGACAGAGCGTTCAAAGTCTGAAAAGTGCATATATTTTCATACTTGCTTGAAAAAAAAATCGTATTTTAATAGTTATATGAAAAAAAGGGGGTTTTATTTCGAATTTTTGCAGATTAAATTTTGTTGTATTCCTTGTTTGAAAGAAACCATCTTCTAAAATTACAATTTTTACATATTTGTTACTCCTTACGTCCTGAGTTGACAAGTTGAAATGACCACTCAGGATGGACATTTTGTGAATGACTTTATGGCTGAATGACTTGAGTTTGACTTTCAATAATGGCTATTGCTTACTCTTGCATGAATTACTGTCTGGAGCCTTGTGGGCATACCTCTAATAAAGTTTATTACATCTTACGGGATTTCCTCCCATACTTCTACTAAAGAAGTTCTTAGCTCCTGTAAGTTTTCAGGAGGGTTAATTGTTCTTCTCACACTTCTGCCGAGTTCATCTCAGAGACGTTCAATATAATTTAAGACAGGGCTACGAGCTGGCTATCTTAAAGTCTGAATTCGTGAATCATTAAGATATTTCTGAACACAGTTTGCAGTGTTTGGTCGAGCATTCCATACATAAAAATAATTTTCCCCCAATAAATGGAGCAAAAGGTATAACATATTGTTCAAGAATCTATGTTATGTACAAATCTGTATTTTCTCATTAAATTTCTTTATTTCCAGATCGGCTGCTTGAGCCATACATGGTTTTTTTTTTAACATAAATGAATAATTATTACAACTCGTAACAATGGGAAAAGTGGGGGTATAGCCTCGTACAAAGACACCCCTAACGATTATAAATTTATAATTATTTCTGAGAATTAAATAATAAAAACAATTTGATAACATAACGAACAATTATAATAAAAACTAAAGAAAGAAAGAGAAGTAATGAATATACAAAATTAATACTAGGTTTGCAAGAATATAAATTATAAATTTAAGATCCATTTTAGTCTAAAAAAAAAAAAATAATAAAAAAAAAAAAATAAATAAATAAATAAAAAAAAAATAAATAAATAAAAAATAAAAAAAAATAAAAAAATAAATAAATAAATAAATAAAATAAATAAATGAGAAAAAAAAAATTCAAAAACAAAAGCTAAATAATAATAAATAAAAATAAGTTAAAAATATACACAAAAAGTAAAATAATATGAGGTTCATAAAACTAGATAATAATATTTACAACAGCATGTCCTGTAGAAGCCTGGGTTTGAGCCTGCGAGATGAAGTTGGAATTCCTATGTTGTAGGCTACTGCACCTCCAACTGCTGGTAGCTGCGAGTGGTATTTTTTGAAGCGGATTTTGATGAAGTCTTCCATGTATTCGATTTGTAGCTCACGATGGAGTTGGCTATTTCTAATAAACCATGGGGCATCAACGGCTATTCTTAATATTTTGTTTTGAAAAGTTTGCAATTTTTTTCTTTTCGTTGAAGAAGCTGCGCCCCACACTTCACAACCATACATTAGTAATGGCCTTAATATTGTTTTATATATAAGAATGGTTGTTTCAGGTTTGAGACTAGATTTTCTATTGAGGATCGGGTATAGCATTGCCAGTCTTGCATAGGCCTGGGTTAGTTTAAAGTTAATGTGGTGGTTCCAAGTGAGGCGGCGATCGAGGTGAACCCCGAGGTATTTTACTGGTTCGTAGGCTGGACTCCATGGCAGCGTATTACCGTTGAGTGTCAGTTCAGGTGGATCCGAAGGTCGTCTTAATGTAAATATTTTTGAGTTACATTTTTGCACATTTAGACTTATCTTCCATTTAGTGAAATATTTTTCTAAGTCTGTGAGGTGGCTTTGGAGGGTATTACGACAAATCTGTATTTAGGGAAGGTCTGTTGAAGACATGGAGATCAATTTTCGCTTCCAGAGATATTCCTCCTCACACCATTACTGAACCACCTCCAAATTGCACTTTCCCAGCAATGTTACATTCAGAATAACGTTCACCTGACCTTCGGGAACTCTGGACGGTAAAGTGAAAAACGTGCAGTCTTCAATTCATTTTCATGTCACAATATGTGCTCTCGAGCAAATTCTAAACGGCTCTTCGGTGATTTACAGTGAGCTGTGGACCTGTGGCTACCCTCCTGGGATGTAAGCTCATTTCGGCAGTCTTCTTCTGACAGTTTCGGCACTAATTAAAACATCATGAACCATCCGGAGCCTTTGAGCAGTCTCAGAAGCAGTAGAAAAGCGATTTCGAAGAATATGTATTAAAATAAACCGATAATCTCGCGGCTGTGTGATTCTTGGACGACTTGACCGGGCCAGTGTGTGTAGAGTCCAATGTTACTGAAACGTTGGATCGCTCTACGCACAGTGGTTTCAAGTAATCCTGATGCCCGAGCACTCTGACTATGGCCATTTTCGATTAAAGCAACAGTACTGGTCAATTGTTCGGCGGTTATTACGGTTATTAGTAATTCAAGCAAGATTAAGCAATACCCGTTATTGAAAGTTAAATTTAACAGAGAAAAACAATTTTTTTGTTATATAAATTTTCGTTAATTTTCTCTTTTTCCCAAATAAATCTTTATTTTTTGTTTCTTAATCTTAATTTTACCTCTAAATCATCCCTAAAAAATACCATTTCATAAAAATGCACATTAATTTCACAGGAAAAAAAATAAAATGATTTTTCAAAGTGCGCCATTTTTTTTTTGTGCAGCAGTGTATTTAATCGAGACTCTCTAGTTTTAATATAATAGCTTAATACAAATGAAAAACACACAGGATATTGATTGGGGAGGGACTCCTGTATTATTGGGGTGAGTAAAAAAAAATGACCGTTCTTTTAACATTCAAGATATTTAATAACATTTCTTTCTCTTTCAGTTTCCAATTTCATTGTTATTGGCATCATTTTAAACCTAATACTATACTAAATCAGTTCTCCGTGAGCTCACCTAGCAGCTAGCCGAGCATTGCTTGGAATGTCCATTTGTTCCTCCAAAATCCCAATGAGGAAAGTTTCTTCAAAAGAATGTCATATATGACGAAAATTGGATTAACTGGCGCAATCCTTAAACTTCAGTACAATGGATAGACCAAGGCTAGTCAGCTTTACCTGTCGCTAAGAGAAGTCAATTTGAAAAAAATACCATGCTTTCGGTTATTTTGTTAATTTGAAGGAGTAGTTCACTTGAATTAGTTTGTGCCAGATAGGCATTCTGTTGATTCAGTATTCTTTCAGAACAGCAGCAACGGATGTACGTAGTTTTGGATAGGCGATACCCGGCTTTGGTGAATCAGAAGAAAGTTTTGTTCTAGCAATGCGAAGCAGAATCTTGCCGAAAAGGATACCATCAAACTTCTACCGCACCCACCCAACATATAACCCTGATCTTGCACCATCAGATTACTACCTCTTCAGAGCTATGGCTTACTTCCTTAAGGGGAAAACTTTCCGTACTTCAGAGGAAGTCAAAATTGGGGTAGAATTTTTTTCAATTCAAAATCCAAAGCTTGGTATTAGTCGCGTCAATGAAGCCGTAAAATAGGCAATCTTCGAAAGTCCTCAAAAACAGCTCTGATTTTTATCATTTTTTGTTTAAAATTTTTGTTTATTTATATTAATTAAAATCAGAAACCTTTCGAAGAAAGAGAAATAATTATTTATATTGTTTAAACAAAAATATATGTTTATTAAAGAGATAAAATGTTTCGCTTCATTATTTTTATTAAAACTAAAAAAAAAATAACTTTTACAATTTTTAATCATAGTGGATATAATTAGTTGACCGTTGAGAATTACTGAAAGGAATTTTTGTTTTTATTTTTTAACAATATTTTGTGTGTTTGCAACTAATTTTCTTCAAGTGGTGGGTGATTCTCACAGTCACTTCCACTGCATACAATACAAGGGGATGAGCAATACGAACCACTTTTCCTGCAGCCACACGTTGAACTCTGTTTTACAAGAGCAAAATATAATTTTCGAGACGTTCATTGGTGCCGTAGGTTGCGTCATTTTGATTTTTTTTAAAAATAATTATCTAATTGCCAACCCAAATTTTCGGGAGGTATTAAATTATTGTTTTTCGATTGTTGAACTTGCTGGTACAATCTTTTAATATTTTGTTTTGCTGAATCCTCTGTTTGAGGTAATGAGCTGAGTTGTACGCTCTTGTCTTTTGAAGCTAATGGTTTGAAACGCTTGTATCGCAGTTCATTCAAGTTTTTGGCAGTTTTAGCACCATACACGGTGAGATCGCTATAAATACCTCCATTAAAAAGTATTTCTTCTTGGATACCTAAAACTTATTTGAGGTAAAATCAAAAATCAAGTTAATTTTAATACTTAAAAAATGTTACCAGGGGTTTCAAACCAGTCCCCAGATTTATAAGAAGTAACGTCGTCATTCGCATCCCACTTGGGCTCGTGAAGCTTTCTCAAGGCTCTCCTCCTTTCTTTACTTCCAAGGGTACATTCCTAAAAATGCAATTTTAATATATTTCAGGCCATTAAAGCAAAGCATTAAATAATGGTCAGTGATACTTTAATGGGGAATCACTTAACTGATGAATATAGATAATAGGAGCTTCCAAGATGGTTACAGGACATGAACCATTAATATGCATTTGCAACATATTTTGTTATATGTGTTAAAGTTAATAATTAATGTGTAGGATAAAATGATGCTCATTTATCACTTAATATTATTTAATTGCTATTCACTATTTTCAATACAATTTTAAAGATTGAAAAAAGGATAATTGGATATGAACATTTTATATTTCAAATAGATAGTAGAAAAATAATAAGATAAAAAAATAAATCACCTCTAAAAGATGAAACCAGTCATCCAAGCCAATGGTTCCTCGAAGTAATATTCTACTCTCTCTACCAACGAGTGTGATACCGATCGCAGAATATGATTTCTTATTGACCCATTCTACTTTTTCAACATCCACCAATTTAACCTGAAAAAAGTATAAACTGCTTTAAAAGTCTAGTCATGGCAATAGAGATATGTATATCATAACAGTATGTAAAAATATCATTAAGTTGCAATAGATGAGTCTTCTCTTATTAATAAGTCATTTCTAAGAAAAGATTAAAAAAATAATTATAATACATTTTCTGAACTACTAATCACACATCTCAAAATCACTTTTATGATCTGTTTTACTTCAATATTTATATTCCATAATCTAATTAATGAATTAATAAATTTCATAATATTATGTAAGCACTAAGTCTGATATTATTAGCAATTAAAGGCTTCGGTTTTTCATATTTTTATTGGCTTGTCCATAATGCATTTTGCACCTTTTTACGAATTTCTCAAAAACGGCTCGAATGATTTTGATTAAACTCCCTACATTGGTGTAAAATTTAATGGGCTTTAATATCATGTAGTTATTATTCTCATTGAAATAGCCTGATAGGGCTTAAATACCGATATTTTAAATTTTAGTCTTCTAACCTACCTTTAATTTTGTACATTCCAAAACATTAACCATATCATCCTAATAACATTGATGAAGGACGGCTAAATATACAATTGGATAAATTTAAAAGCAACTAAAGGATAAAAGTGGAAAACAATGTTTTTATACGTATAATCTACCGTTGGAAAGAGACAGAGTTTAGAAAAAATATTATCTGATACACAAACTTGTAAAAGGTAATATAATATGACAAATAGGGAATAAACTTATTACTGATTAACAATTCAATGTAGTTATATTATTTAATCTAAATCATATGTTTTCAACGAAAATGAATATACGTTTTATTAAAATCAACGTGGATTTTGTACCTTTTTACGATTTTCTAAAAAATGGCTCTAACGATTTTGATTAAACTTACTCGATGTGAAATTTAACGGACTGTAATATTTTGTAGGTTAGATTCTGATTGAAATAGTCTGACAGGGCTTAAATATCGGTATTTTAAATTTTCTTTCTCCAAAGTATCTTTAATCTTGTAGATTCGAAAAAAATAAATGTATCTTCTTATGAGCTTTGATTAAAAAAAAAACCAAATATCCAAGGTAGAACGGATTCTGTGTCGAACTATTGCAGAAAAGAAAAGAAAATATTTGTCATGCAATTTTTGTATTTTATTTTCACTTTCCCTGTATACTTGATCTATAATTATATTTAAAAGTTCTTAAATTGATTTTAACATCGGAGGTAATACCTTACTTATTCTGATTTGAAACAGCACAATTATATTTCATAGTTTACTAATTAATGATAGTTCAGCCATATGAAAACAGATGCATTCATAATTGTTTGGTATAAACGGAGATTTATGCAGTTACCCACAAACAAGACATAATGATAATATAAAAACATTATCAATTGTTTAAAAAAAGATTATTAAATTTTCTTGCAAGTGCATAATAATTTTGTAATAAATTGCAAACGTAACCCATTTGTAAAGTTTTCAACGAAATACAGATGGGAGCGGCATCATCATCTAATTGATGTTATTATATGTTGAATAGTTATGGTTATCTTATGAGAAATAATAATTGGAATAGTATACACAAAAATTAAATTGAAGAGGTTTTATAATTTGTTAATATGTAGGAAGAATTGGTTCGGGTGGCGATCAATAAAAATACAAGAAAATATTAAAACACTATTATAAAAATATAAAATTATGGATAGAAGCCCCGATGAAGACCTGCACCGTCGGTCGAAACGTTGGACAATAAATACAATATTTTTTTACTATTTTCTTATCTTTTTATCGACCGCCACCTGAAGTATCTCTTCTTTCATATTCATTTTACGGTTCACTATTGAATATTCAATAGCTAATTAAAAGTTAGAAAATTATAAGAGGTATTAGAGTTAAAAAAGTCCTAAGAGAAAATCAAAGCTAGCTGTAGGTCCGTCTCGTGTCGGACAACGTGAAACAATTATTTATTTGCCTACTGTGCATGGAACGAAGGTCGGTAGCTTTGCAAGAATTAACACAGTTATACGGTAACTGCTTCCTGAAATGTTTGTCCAGGTAGAAGTAATAAAAAAAATGTTTAAATTACATAACGAGAAATAATAATCTATACTAATATTATAAAGCTGAAGAGTTTGTTTGTTTGTTTGAACGCGCTAATCTCAGAAGCTACTGGTTCGAATTGAAAATTTTTTTTTATTTTTTTACGTTGGATAGTCCATTTATCCAGGAAGGTTATAGGCTATATAACATCACGCTGCGACCAATAGGAGTGAAGAATCAGTTGAAAATATGGAAAAAACGGATGAAATTAACCTCGCATCCCAATAATTCCAAATGATTTACATTTTAATTTTAAAATAATTCAATTTCCCGTTAAGTTTTTTTTGTCGTAACAATTAATAAATCACAGGGGCCAACATTTAAACACGCTGGAATCGATCTACGTCAAAATCGAGATGCGGAGAAAATCAGCATGTTCTTCTGCCACAAGAAAATAAAACCAAAAATATCATTTACGCAGAAGTACTTTAAAATATATCCTTTTAAAAATTTCTTACTAGCGATCGTAATAACAGAAATGGACAAAGACGAAGTCGCGGGCAACAGATGGTCTATACTAATATTATAAAGCTGAAGAATTTGTTTGTTAGAACGCGCTTATCTCAGAAACTACCGGCTCGAATTGAAAAATCATTTTTGTGTTGGATAGTCCATTTACCAAGGAAGGCTTTAAGTTACATGCATCACGCTGCAAATCTGAAGCATTAGTGGAAAATTGGGATATTAACCTGGCATCCCAATGATTCCATATGATTTACCTTTTAATTTTAAAATAATTCAATTTTCCGTAAATTTATCTTTTGCCGTAACAATTAATAAATCACAGGGGTAACATTTAAGCACGTAGAAATCGATTTACGTCAAGACTGTTTTTCACACGGCCAACTATTTGTCACATTGTCAAGATCGGGTTTCGAAGAAAATCAGTATGCTCTTCTGCCAGAAGAAAATAAAACTAAAAATACCATTTACGCAGAAGTACTTTAAAATATGCTCTTTTAAAAACTTCTTAATGGCGATCATAATAACAGAAATTGACGCAGACGAAGTCGCGAGCAACAGCTAGTAATTTAATAAAAATGATCGATTTTAAAGAATAGAGAGTCCCTATGAATTTAAAATTAATCCTCTAGATATAAAAAAAAATGTTACATTCTGTAAATTGATTACTTCGAAGCCTTCAACGCCTACTTTTAAGGTTCGCTAGGTCTTGCGTGATATCATCTCATATCATAAATAAATATGTTGCCATAACTTATCAAGAGGGTTCATTTTTCATATCTTTCAGTTTCTTTCCTGAGATTGTCTGTTGAATAGAAGATAAAGGCACGCACTAAACACATTAAATTCAGAAGTTATTATTTCGTGATGTGTTTTTGGTGTATGATTATTAAGATTTTTTGAAATGAGAATAAATCACTTATCTCCTCACAATAAGCTTGCTATCCTTTCTATTGTTTCCTTACTCAAGAATTTCTAAAAGTATTCCATAAAATATAACATTTGGTTCAAAGAAGAATGAATACATTAGAGAAACAAGAAGGCTATAAAAAGGTGCATTGGTGAGCACACACCAAGTATTTGGAGAAACAATATAAAGACGGTTGAAGAGGCCATGTGAGTAAAGCTAGGGACTAAGCGATTGTCGAATCCCTAAAGAAAATCATAGGAGAACACTAGAAAACCGAGACATAAGTAAGAGAATAGTTTTTAGGCTGGACATCCTGATTTGGTATTTGGCCAGAGGATAGAACAATTTCCGTGTTCTCTAAGCTTTATTAATAATTGGAAATCATTAAATTTTAATACATTATCAAAATAAAACCAGGATATATATCGCAAAACAATACGTTTGGGAATAGCACACATATAGATGACTTAAATCCTGTAGGCAGAGGTCACCTGTAGTGTAGTGGTTGGCACAACAGCCTTCGATGCCCAAGTTCGCTGGTTCAATCCCGGAAGATAGATTTTTTAGAGGGAGTAAGAATTCTTGGTTATGACGTACTTTGGAAGGAACGTAAAATGGTGATGCAGAACGTGTACGATGTCAGGTGGCCGTTGAAGATCTCTACCATAATTAAATCTAAATATGAAAATTTACACTCCCACTATAGCATCGCCTGATTGGGCACTATAGCATAAAGTGACGCTAAATGAGTAAACAAACAAACAAATTCTGTAGGAAATGAATCTGATAGTGTTAATAAATTCTACTAATTGACTTATACAGGATCAAAGAACTGCTTTAGAGGAAAAACTGCTTTAGTGACGGCCAAAATTGACATTTCGGAATGGTCATCCTTGACTCATTTTATAGCGCATCTCTTCCCATTTTCAGAAAAAGTTTTAAGAAGTAGTTTGGAAGTCATAATACACTAAATAGTTATATCATTTTTTTTTTTTTTGTTTTGTTAAATTTGACTGTTACTGACCAACTTTGGAAGTATCCCAAGAAGTTTGAGTCACTCGAACAAATGTTAGGATAGGGAAGGAATAGTATCCTTTTTATGACTTTTGTTTTTAAAAAGACAAGAAGTGTAATTTTTATAAAATTAAGAAAATTTATTTGTTTGTTTAACCATTTTACATCGTTAAAGAAATAACACTAATAATAAAAGCAGTATTTGTATTATAAATATAAGATACATAAGTAAAGACTTCATTGCATCGTCATAAAAACTTATGACATCGTCTATTTGATATCTAGTCCTTAATAGATATGACTATGAATCAAGTAGATTGCTCACCAAAACAGATTAAGATACAGAAAAAGGTAAAAGTTATGGAGAAAACAATTTCCGCTGAAGAAAGGAAATGAAGCGGCTGTTTGGCTAGAAAAGGCGAAAGTTGTTGCCCTGACTCCCACCTCTCTTTGCAGTTGTATATGTAAATAGTCAGCGAAAACACCAACTGCTCCACTTCTGCGACAAAACATATCAAATAAACCTCTCTGCCTTTTAATTTACCTATAAGCCTATATACATATATCTCTAATGATATTGTTGTCCCGTGTAAATTAACAGAAGCATGCTATCGAATTACTCATTTTGCTATATCAATTAGGCCCGATGACTTAAAAGAAAAAAAAATTAAAACTATCCTCCTTAAAGGTTGGGAAACGTAGTCATTTACATAAGAAGGTATTGAGTCGATCGAATACTAGTACGGAAGAATATGAATCTACACCAAATTCCTCAATTCTATCTGACGGTATAAAGTCTAGGGGTCACCTGGGGTGTAGTGACTACCATAACCGCCTTCTATACCTACGGTAGTGGGTTCAAACATGGCAGATGACCCTAGGATTTCAAAGGGAGTAAACGATTATTGGTTATGCCGTCCTTCGGAGGAGACTAAAATTGTGGTCCCGAGCCTTTGCATAGTCAGGTACCAGATAAAGATCCCTGTCCTAATTAAACCATTAAACCTGAATAGGCAGAATTTAGGAATCCTGCTGTAGTATCGCTCGATTAGCCACAGTTCTAAAAAAATGACATTGAACGAAAAAACAAATGATGGAGTCATAGATTCACATCTTCGAAGAATGATGGGGCTCAGTACAGTTCAAAAGTTTGTTAGTTTAAAGCGGTATCAAACTTTCGTCTTCGGTAGGTTTTCTTCCTCATGTTTATCACAGAGTTTAGAAAATTGCAATGTATTCGATTTCTATAGCACAACATAAGTTAGAGTAGTACAAGGTCATAATTGTAAGAATCCTCTCATAAAAAAAAGAAAGATTTTTATCTTCTTGATCATAAGATCTCTCGAGTTCAAATAAGTCATTATAAAATTATATTGTGTCATTTCCACAGTTTTTTATTTTCAAACCTTCTCTTTTTACTTAAGGATCAATTATTAATATTGATGTTTTTGAGCTTGTGGTAATGTTTTGGAATTCCTTCCCCATGTCCATTCGTACATCCCAATCCTTAACTTCCTTCAAACATAAACTATTTATCCATCTCCTTGAATACCAGTCTACCGCGCCTTTATAAGTTTTGACTATTTACACTCTTTATTTTTTTAAATTTTAACTATTCAATGTTTCAGTCCATTTTATTTCTATTATTAATTATAAGGTTTCAATATTCCTTGTACATATATATGTGAGTGTTTAAGTGTATGCATGCATTTTTTTAATTCATAATATGCAGTATAATTTGTTATATGATGTATATTTTGAAGACTAATAGCCAGAAGATTAATATTTAATGTACATTCATATTATTTATTTATTTTACGCAGGTAAAAATGTAACTCGATGAATAAAATAATGCAGGGCCCGTGAACAGCGCTAAGTAAAAAGATGCTGAAAACACAAAGAAAAAAAGATTATTTGTGAAAAGTTAATTTCGTCGGACTACCACTTCAAAGGATTATTCTGTAAATGGAAAGAGGGTCATAATACCAATATAACGTTTTAAGCAAGAGATTCTATTATTTATTGATTGACATTATTGACAGAGAGATGAAAAGAGAATTTGATGAACTACATAATTTAATGTCTGAGGGGTCGAGTGTATTCCGATGAATCAACTCTTAAGAGAAATTTTGTTTCAACTAACAAATATGATTTCACGTGAAATTTCTAATTCAATTAGTCAGGTATTGATCTTTTATTAATTCTTTGTATATCTATCGAGTAGCAGAAACCTTTATCTAAAAATGAAAATAATGATAGTATAGATAGATATACATAAGAATAATTAGTTCCAGAGATTTTTTCTGTTCTGGCAAGACATATATATCTTCATGGCATAAATGAATGTTAGCTTCGACTTAGCGACCGGTACTTTCAAGTAGGTTCTTAACTAGTAGTAGCTATTAGGATCCAATTATCAACGACAAATATTTATATTAATTATTTAAAATACCTTTCTCAAATAACATTAATACCTCAGTATTTATAAGCCGATCGCTCTTCGTATGAAAATTTTATGAAGCATAATTCATATTAAAAACCTTCCGACCAGCGACTCGCTAAAATAACTGAACTCTAACTCAATGATCGATAAGGGCTCTGAATCGCAAGGGAAATGTCGCTGAATAATATAACCTAAATATAAAATACACTTTGTTTATTTATTTATTCAACACCCCTTTATGCTACTATGGCTAAAACAGTAGGAGTTCTAAATTTTGCCTATCCAGGTTTTATTAGGATTTAAGGAGTACCTGACATCGCACAGGCTCGAGACTACCTTTTAACGTCCCCTCCGAAGGACGGCATAACTAAGGATTTTTTAGTCCCATTAAAATATCCTAGAACCACCTGCGGGTATGATATGAAGTATGATATGAAAATTATTGCTGGAGATTGTAATGCAAAAATAGGAAGAGAAGAGATGTATTACCCAACAATAGGAAAATACAGTCTCCATGACCAGTCTAATGAAAATGGAGTAAGACTTATTAATTTTGCAGCGTCGAGGGACATGGTCATTGGAAGTACCCTTTTCGCACATAAAGACATCCACAAGGGTACCTGGATCACACCTGACAGGAAACATGTCAACCAAATAGATCACATCCTTGTCGATAAAAGGCATAAGTCTAGTCTTCAAAATGTGAGAACATTTCGAAGCGCCAATGTGGATTCAGACCACTTTTTGTGTATTGCCCATCTCACACCAAGGCTATCATTCAAAAGGATTGGAGTTATGGCCCTAAAATGTAACCATTATAATCTTAAGAAGTTACAAGATACTGACACCAAACAGTTGTACTCCGAACAGCTAGCAAAGAGTATCGGATCACAAGCTGTGCACATGGCTGATGTTGAATCTTTATGGTACAGTTGTGTGGCCGCAATGAAGGAAACAGCTGATATCGTGCTGGGGCCAAGAGAAAAGGAAGCGAGATCGACATGGTTCGATAAAGAATGTGAAATAGCCACCAACACGAAAAACAATGCTTACAAGAAAATGTTGAGACAAAGGACCCGTACAGCTGTAGAGGAATATAAAATAAAAAGGAGAGAGGAAAAGAGACTCCATCAAAGTAAGAAAAGGCAAAGAGAGAGGGAAGAACTGGGGAAACTAGAAGAGCTCTGGAGGGAGAAAGAGTCAAGAGACTTCTTCAGAAGTATCAATAGAAGGAGACGTCCCCGCACAACGGTTCCAGAAATTTGTAAAGACAAGAATGGGAACATAGTTGCGTACAAGGATGGCGTCCTATCGCAATGGAAAAATTACTTTGAGGATCTTCTCAGTTCAGCACCCTTTGCACATCACACTGAGTTGCATTCAAGTGAAGAATTGAAGATGATGAATGAAGAATCCAACATTGAACCACCCAATGATGAGGAAATAATGGATGCTATAAATCGGCTAAAGAATAATAGGATCCCTGGAGCTGATGACATGCCTGCTGAACTCTTTAAATATGGAGGTGGAGAGCTGTTGAAGAGGTTTCAAGGTCTTATATTAACCATTTGGGAGAAAGAAGTGTTGCCTGAAGATTGGAAAAAATCAATAATATGCCCCATTTTCAAGAAAGGAGACAAACTTCAGTGCCAGAATTACAGAGGTATCTCTCTTCTCTCCTGTGGATATAAGATACTATCAAGCATACTATTCCAGCGTCTCCTACCATTTGCAGAGCAGAAGCTTGGTGCCTACCAAGCTGGATTTAGACGGGGAAGATCAACTACTGATCAAATATTCTCTCTAAGAACAATTCTAGAGAGAGGAAATGAACATCAAGTTAAAACCCACCATCTCTTTGTCGATTTCAAGGCAGCTTATGACAGCATTAATCGTGAAAAACTGTACAAAGCCCTGGAAGGGTTCAGTATCCCCGATAAATTGATACGGCTGATAAAGATGACCATGAGGGATGTGAAGTGTACAGTGCAGGTAGGTGGGCATCGAACGGAAGAGTTCTCCTCAAGGAAAGGGCTCCGCCAAGGAGATGCGTTAGCATGCCTATTGTTTAACTTGGCACTTGAGAAAGCTGTGAGGGACGCTGGTATCCAAACAAATAGCACCGTTTACAATCATATGATCCAGCTATTAGCTTACGCGGATGACGTTGACATCATAGGACGGTCGTTGCAGTCTGTCAAAGAAGGATTTTTGGCCCTAATGGAGGCTGCCAGAACGCTTGGACTGGAGGTAAACGCGGGGAAAACAAAGTACATGGCAACAGGAGAAGAACCCCTACCCGGTGAGACCATCAATGTTGGCCCCTTTAACTTTGAAAAAGTGGCCCAGTTCACTTATCTGGGTTCTCTGGTAACGCAAGATAATGCACCAGAAGTGGAGGTGAAAAGAAGAATTGTGATGGCAAACAGGTGCTACTTTGGCCTCCGAAGAGAGTTCACCTCCCGGCTCCTAGACAGGCCGACTAAGCTCCATCTATATAAGACGTTGGTTCGCCCAGTCCTGTTGTATGGATCAGAAACATGGGCTATTAGTAAAAGAACTGAACATGACCTACAAGTCTTTGAGAGAAAAGTACTTCGACGAATTTTCGGAGGAGTTCATCTCAATGGACATTGGAGGAGGCGGACCAATGATGAACTCTATACAGGTTTTAAGGACAATGATGTCGTTATGACCTTGAAGCTGGGCAGACTGCGGTGGGCTGGTCACGTGGCAAGAATGGAGGATGAGAAGATCCCTAAGGCCGTTATGACTGAACCTCTACACGGCATCAGAAGAAGAGGAAGACCGAAACTTAGATGGACAGATGGTGTGACAGCAGATGCAAGAGATATCCTGGGAGTTAGAAACTGGATGACGGCTGCACAGGATAGAAATAACTGGAGAGGGCTGATGGAGGAGGCCAGGACTCGTCACCGAGTTGTAGCGCCGGATTGATGATGATGAAGAACCACCTGCGGGTTTGAACTTTATGACCTTTGGTATAGGAGGCTGTTACGCTAGTCAACCTGCTACAGATGATCCCTAAAATACACTTTATAGGTAAGTATTAAATTCTAGTGAATCTCTAATTGTCAGTACAATAAGAATTATGGTTTGTAAAAGAAGCCGGGCGAGAAAAAAAGTTTTTGACTTTTTTTCTGGATGAACTAAAAAAAAATTTAAAAAAAATAGAAAAACCTTCTTTTTTTTCTTTTTTTATTCAGGTACAAAATTTTGAACGAAAAGTTGAATAACTCCAAGGTAGAAAAGTCTTAATAGTTAGGAGTTGTCATAATTGTACTATCAAGGACTAGTGAAAAAGAATGCCATTATTCTCTGAAAAAGACCTAGTTCCCACCCCTGAGTAAAAAACTAGAAACGAAACAATCTCGTTTAAATCCTTGGCCTTATTCCAGAATTGTGAATATTTAGGTCAGCTCAACCCGACCTACCATAAATTCAATACGAAATTTAGAAGCTTATTATTTATTTTTTTTTTTGGAATCAACCTGCCTTATTAGTTTGTACTGCCGGAAATACCTTTTCAGTAATTATAATAAGAGTAATTTATCTTTAATTATAATAAATACATATCATTACGATTTTCATTATATAACAATTGTATCAATAAATTATTTTTTGCCCTAAATCACCGACAGGACATAGTACCCTTAATTGTTTGAGAAACCCACTTTAAGAAATGTCGATCCCGTAAGAAATAACATTACTTTTGCTGAATTCTTGAATAATGTAGCACTACTTCGGGAAAGATTTGAATACAAATTGTCAGTGAAAAACATGAAATTGCTTGAAACACATCAGAAACTTATAACAAAAGATGTTACCCATTTTATTAGTTTGGTAGTGTTTATACCTTGGGATTATTTTTTAAAAAAACATAAATTATTTTATCCGTCCAAGTGAAAATAAATGCAATAATTACAGGGTATTGAATATAATACATAATAAACAAACGTAAATAATGCTTATTATATGGTTTATGGTTGTAGCTTAAAAAACAAAATAAGCATTACATTTTTTGTTAATACTTGGTACGGTACAATGTAAGAAACTTTCATAACTCCAAGTAGCTTTTTGAATAAGTGATCTCATGTCTGCATCATCAAAACAAAATTTTACTTTGTTGAACGAGGTACTTAACACTTATGGCCAGAGGTAAAATTATTATTTATCTACTTCGAAAAGAGGAATACCATAAAATTAATTTTTTTTTTCTTCTAAAGAGCCCTCGAAAGCCGAGTTTAGTAATTAATGAGGAAATATTCGCAGTCATGGTAACTTAACATAAAGTTTTAATAACATTTTTAAGCCACCTGAACAAAGCAGGAAAAAGAAAAAAAAAACCACCGCCTATTTCTAAGCTGATCTAAAGTTACTTTCAAAATCTAGACAAGCAATTATCGGTAACTGATCCTAGATCATCCGGAGCCATGCTCGCCTTCATGCTTATCAGAACCGCGTCAAGGGTGAATTTTCCGATATGATACAACCCAACAAAGGAAACTAATGGAGTTAAAATACGGAAGGATTCGGCCAATGATGTTAATAGATCAATATTGTACTGACAATAAGAAAGGAAGTCTGAACTGTTATAGCCGAAAAGGAAGATCGGACAATGCAGTTTAATAGCAAAGACGGGTTGAAAACCTTTCGAGGAAAGACGACCCGAAAATTACGTGAGCAAATAAGCTTGACGAATCGTTGAATAGTTGGCAATGATTGGCAGAAGATGACTTGTTGATGACGGGGAAAGGAATAGGAAGTGATATGGAACATTTATAAAATGGAAGTCTTAAATACAAATGATTTATGTCTTTAGTTATTATGAATGAAATGTTTATCGTTATAAGAAAATTATGATGATATTTCGTATATTTTCAATGATATCTGACGTGTACTATTATACATTTAACAGTAGATAAAAATTAGATATTTAAAAAAAAATATCTGGTGAGCACAACACACGGCTTTCTCATACCTCCGTTTTTAAAATAAATTTAAAAGATTTTTTTTTCAAAATAGTTAGAAATGAAAAAAGATTAAAGAATTAATTAAATTAAGTTTCGATAGACAATTTATTGGCTTTTCACCATTTTCCATTTACTTTTTCTAATTTTGTGTCTAAAAGTATCTAAAATGTTTAGATGTTTATTGGTATATTATAAATTAATATCACTGTTCTTATAATCGAAAACTCAATAATTGCATTAAAAAAAAAAATGTTTGCTCTCTTCATGGATATCGAATGCGTTCAACTTATATATTGATCCATATATTATCTTAATTTTTGTATATACAATGTAATTATATTGGCATTTAAGCCCTGTCAGATAATTTCAATAAGAATAAAACCTATATGATAAATTTTACATCGATATAGGGAGTTTAACCAAAATCGTTCGAGCTGTTTTTGAGAAATACGTAAAAAAGTTGAAAAATACTTGGTATAAAGTGGCTCTTCTGGTTCGTCGCTTTCGGTAAAAAAAAGTTGGTGTATCATTTACGGCGAATGGTTGTATTATACATCAAATATCAGTTTCGTATGAATGAGTTTTCGTGCTAGAATTACCACATACAAATACACACACACATATCTTTTCGCGCGACTTAGTTATTTAGACTCACATATTTTATACATAGGTAAGTGAAAGTATTTAATGTAATTAGTTTCTTTGTTACACCTTCTTTAAATCATGGTGTTAAATTTCGGCCTCAGGGCAGTATTCTTGGACCCATTCTTTACACAGTCTTTACAGTTGACATCCCAAACCATCCTTCCAGCTTCCTTTCTACTTATGCTGATGACACCTGTGTGATATCAGTCAATAAGGATCCCACTGTTGCCTCTCAAACCTTCAATCCCACTTCAGAGAACTTGAAGTCTAGTATCGGAATTGGCGGATAAAAATAAATTCCAATAAATCCCACCAAATAACCTACACGCTTCGTCGTAAACCTATGATGCCCTGCCTTACAGTATCCTTCAATAACACCCCACTTGTCCAAGTCGAACAGATCCGATATCTAGGACTCCATCTGAACAAACGTCTTACGAATCCTCGCACAAGACTGAAACTGCCCTACGTTTTCGACTACTTCAACACTTATTGGACAAATGCTCAAACCTTCCGCTTAACTTCAAAAGACTCATCTACATGAGTATCATAAGGCCGATATAGACTTACGGAGTAGAGCTTTGGGGCTCTACTAAGTCATCATCATCATTATAATTCTTCACGTCTCTAATCCTTCGACAAATTCTCAAGGCTCCTTATTTTGTCACGAATAAACTCATCCATAAAGACCTAAATGTTCCCTATGTTGCTGACTTGGCCCGAACCAAGTACCATTCCTTTCATTACAAACTCCATTCTCACTCTGATCCACTACTTTCAAACCTTGCTAATTGTACAATCCCTGATAATCTTCCCAGGTGTCTGAAAAGAAGATGGCATCGATACCTTGTGGTTTAGCATAGTTTTTGGAGATCTGCCAATGGGTAGTATCTCTACATGTGAATCACGACCTTATAATCTTGTAAAACATTGACTTGATGTATTTTCTTGTACAGTTGCAAATATCAATAAATATATTTTAAAACACTGAAAATTTTTATTTTTGTAAATTGTAAAAGGTTGTTGACCTACAAACCGTACCGATCCTTGCAAAGTACTGAGCACAAGACTCTTCATTGGCTTTTTTACTCATAATGTTTTCAGTAAAAAATATGTTTAATGTGTAAGATGAATCTGAATATAACTATGAGCTTACCTTGAATATGAACTGGCCCATGGGCGATATGTTGTTGGTGGCCCTCTTGAAGCAGTGGAGGTAGTCCTTGGTGAGGATGAAGTACCTCTCCTTCCACCTCGAGAAGAGCCGTTCCCTCTGCTCCCAGAGCAAGCCCCTCTTGATCGCGTGGATCTCGCCTCTGCCCATCGAAGACACCGACTGCAACACAAAGCCAGTCCCCATGAGACTCATCTTCTTCGACTGATACTACGCTCTATTAGTCACTGCTGTATCATGCATAATCTCGGGAGTGTTTGGGTTAACCGCTTCAAATGATAGTAATGATAAGAGGTTTAGAAACGATTTCAATGTTGTTCAAATACCAACTCCTATAACTTTATAATTAACCCTAATAACGCAATCAATACAACAGCTGGGTTTACATAAGTTCTTACAAGAATAACAGAGTTCCTCTATTACCGTCCACCACGTGGAACTAAATGCATGTGTATACGTCATGGACCGAAACAGAAGCACTAAAAACATATTTGTATATTCACAAATATGAGATAAACTGAAAAGAATAATATTGTTTACGTATTTTGATTCCAAATAAAACACGTAAATTTTCTCAAATACAATTATATAACAAATCACAAGACAATATTTCGCTAATTGAGGCATGGAAAGGAAACAAAAACCCAGATCAAAGAACACACCTTACATCAACGGTTGGAAGGAGATCCATCGCCTAGCAGAAATACTGACGACATAGCACCTCCTACGAGCCCGAAAAGGCCAAACTTATGTTATTATTCACTTTAGAGCCTATAGTTAATTGTTTTTAAAGTAGTCAAACTATATCATAATAAAATATTATATTTATATTATTATATAATGATGTAATAATATTGAAGAATAGAACTCGGAAAATTCGCTCTGTTTAGTGATAATGTAGCATATTTTCACCATCCAATTTTTATCCCAATTACTATAATTTTAAGATATAAAAATTTCTTAATAATGTAATATTTTTTGTTGTTTCTGATAGGCTAATTAAAACGGATATTGTATATAGTTATGTTTGTGTGTATGATGTTCATTCATTTGTCAACTTTGTATTTATTTCAATAATAAGTTGCTGTTTTTTTATTGTTTTTTTTTTTTTATTTATATTTTATTGTAAGGGGAGCCCGTGGCTGAGTGGCTAACACGCTAGCTTGCCACGCTAAAGTTGTGAGTTCGAATTCCAGTCCCAGGAAGACTTTTTCAAGCATACAAATAAATGGGACCCGTCAGCCAATTAATGGCTACTCACGAAAATAAGCGTAGGGAGTGATGACCCTACCCTATAAAATGTCATCGAGTATCGCAGTGTGGAAACTTTAAACCATACCGCGCGGCCAAGGGCCTCCACGGTCTGTCGCGCCAACCAAAAAAAAAATTATGTAATTTGACTTGATAATTGTTTTCTGTAAATATTGTATGAATGTGGTCTCATACCATTATTACTATTGTTCATTTTGGAACAAATAGTAATATATGTCAATAAAATATTTTTTTAAATCACAATTAAAATAGAAATATATCTTCGTGAAGTGAGAATGGTTGACTGTGTGTATATTAGGGATAAGTTAGTTCAGGGTGCGGTCAAAAGAACACACCATTAAGTATAAACTCAATTTACTGGTGCCGACGTTTCGGCCTAAATTATAGGCCTTCTTCAGGGCGTATTGTTTTTTGACTGCACCCTAAACTAACTTTTCCCTTAGAAATAAATCTATAGGTACTAAATTATGATATTGTAGGGAGAGAGGGGGAGGAGGTAGCTGAGTAGGTTAGCGCGCGTGGCTTTCAACACGCGTTGCCTAGCAACAGAGAACAAAAAACTTGGAACAAAATAATCACAAGTTCGAGTCTCGGAATTGTTGGGGGGCTTTCATCTCAGCATTTATCCCCGCCCTCCACACCCCCCGGGCCCGAGAAACCCCCGTATAGCCTTCAAAGGCGAGGGCTAGGGTTAGGGGGTAGGGTTGAACAGAAAAAAAAAAAATACTAAATTATGAAAATCAAAATTCACATATTATTTATGGGTTCTCTTTAAGTTTAAAATTCTACAAAATTAACAACAAATATCATTATTTCTTTCCTAAGAGATACTTATCAGTATTAAGAGCCTCTCACATCTGAAGTACCTCAAGGCCACGAAAGTTATTAAATATATATTTATTTATTTACTTTTGATTTTGTCATCTGGATCCGGATGAATCACCAGATGGACGAAAAGGATGTGATTAGAATAAATTAACTGAAGAACCTATTAGTAACGTTTATACAAGAACATGATTCATCAACTCTCACGCATTCATAAATAAAGATGTATTCTTTCAAAAAAATTACATGACCGTATCCATTATAGATTATTTATCTTTGAACAGAAGGTGCTGACGAATATTATTTCACAAAGATAAGACATAATGAGATATTCTGAATAACTTATTGCTCACAAAGTAATTGTTAAAAGACTTTTTCTTTATATACCATTAATTTTAATATGAAATAGTGAAAAATCACAAAATGAAAGTCTTAACTGTTTATATATCTCAAAAAATGCTGTTATTGATAGACTATTTTATTATCAGATCGAGGTTTCGAAATTATGCAATATAATCACATGAGCAGTGCATCATAAGAGACAGTTCATAGTTCGACTTCGTTGATGGATATATTATTTAAATAAATAATAGCCAACGTAGTTAGTGGATTAAAATACAAATGAGCATAAACATTCTTCGCCAAGGTTAAATGATTTCTTAAAACAAATAAAAATAATTATGCCACACTTCTGGTTCAACAACTCTAAAAATCGCCTGTGTGTTTTAGTCGGGCCGTTTAATAACTAAGCATTTTGCTTACAAGAATTGGTTTAGACTTTTATGTTTCGAGGTGAGAATCTACGATTCAGAAAACTACGATATGATAAGGGTTAAACGTCGATTTATAGACGGCTATTTTGGTTTTCAATGATACCTCTCTTTCACATAGAAACCCCTTTCGGATTGAACAGAATACTCTCCCAACTACTCTAATACAGACTGCTCTAGTCACTTCCTTGTTGACGTAACAGTAAGCCTTTGTTCATACTCAAGTTGATTCTCATTAGCCACTTCAGGATTGATGAAACATACGCTTAATTTATTTCTTGAAAAAGTGCTATTACAAAATAAAAAATAATATTAGTCATATCAAAAATCATACTTTCTATTATTATGTTATCAGTAACCATGCATGACTAAGACCGTCGGATGATGTCAATACCTTATTCAACGACATAGCTCCGTAGACAGCACATCCCGACCTCCTCCTTAATGATTGATGATGATCCACGTAAGAAGTTGTAATTGCGACCTACTCTTTACAACTCGAATCCTATTAATTCTTGTATTTATTAACGCTGTTGCCGGAAATAATTTTTTTTTTTCTGTTTAAAATATTATTTGTTTACGTAAACAAAAGTTTTTAAATATTGTATGTATATGGTGAATACCGTTTTGGAGAGAAGAGGATAATACAAAAATGTTGAAAATGATTGCTTAATGAGTTCGTTAGGGGATGGGGATAAAAGTATCACTTGGTCACTAAAAAAGACAACTAAAACACACAGGTTATGTTAGAAAAAAACACATTCAAGATTGACTCCTGAGTCTTCTACTTAAAGTTACATCAACAGTCGACTCGAAAAAAAAAAGATAGATAACCGTAAAAATAACCAGCTAAAGAATTTTGAATATAATAATAATAATTTTTTTATTTATTCTGGGAGAAGTCCCTTCAGAATAATATTACAGACAAATTAAATTGGAACTTACTAATCTCTAAGCATCTTAGAGTAAAAACACAAACAAAAAACAACAGAAATAACAAAGAAAATGAATAATAGTAATAAATTAACATGTAGCTTCTAATAATAAAAATTTAGAAAAGCAAATAAAACCAACTAGACAAAAAATAAAAATATTTATAAATTCATACATACAGGGCGAATTAATATAAATTTACAATGATTATGAAAATTGTAAAATAAAATACATGAATGTTTAAATACGATGCAACATAAAATATAATAAATAATTATATAATCTCTGCTCTATTCACTGATTTTTATTGAAATTTTCTAATTAATTAGGGTTATTTGATAATTAGATAGACAGAAAGTGTTTGAACAAACGGGATTTGAAGGTCGGAAGAGTATTTTAAAGGCGAGGATCGGATAAGGAAAGCTGCGGTTCGATGAGGCGTTATATACAAGTCCGATGGTCGCGAACGATTGTTGCAGGAGTGGAAGGATGATTTGAATGAAAATATATCAGAGATGTACGATGGACGTTATAATTATGTAAAACTAAAATAGAATGCAAAAATAGAATTATATGCAAAAATAAATGATTGAGATAAGTAATAATAGGATAGAAGATATATATTACTTCTCAGAATATATTATCTATTTCAACCGATTGAAAAGATATTTGGATAGTAGATATGGATATTCAAGATATTTTCACAGCTTTTTATTAAAATCATTTTCGTAACATGGTTAAAATGAATCACCTTCACATTGAAAAATAATGTAATATTACCAAATAAATTTAAAAAAAAGGAAAAACTTCTATTTCTAACCGAACTAACAACCAGTTTCCACATTATTCTCTACCTGGGAATTTGACAAACATTTTACGTCCTCCAGTCACGTTCGGGAGAGATTGAAATTGGTTCGATTAAAAACGCATAGGCTCTACCGTTTGCTAACGTCGCCGCAGCTCTCTTTACGTCTGTAACTTCAGATTTATATGCCATTATCAGGCCTTATAACACGACCCTCCAGGGTCTGCAGAGCTACCAGAACTCCGCCCTCCGGTGGATCGTCCGAGGCACTTAATAGCCACATTCACGAGGAGCTCGAGCTACCCCCAGTGCCTGATTATATAGGTCGGAGGCACAACAAGTTCTTTGATGGGCTGAAGGCCTGTGCCAGCCCTATCTTCAGAGATATCGCACCACCGCCCAATCCTGGGAGGTGGCAAAGCACTGTCCCTTTGGTCGACGTTCTCTCCGAGGGATGGGGTCTGGACTCAGCAATCTGAACCCATTATATTTCGAAAGCCTGGATGATGGTTTCTCCTGCAGGCAGTTGCAACCGCCACATACATGTACAGTGGACTTAGAAATACTCAAATTTAAATACCTCTAAAGATAGTGTAAGCTCTGAAAGGTCTATAATGTTGCATTATTTGTTATTGAAATTGTCGTATTCTTGTTTATTGCATATTAAAGGAGATAAGAAAAAAAAATTCTAATCACGTTATTACTTTCATAGATTCAATATAATCTTTGTTCAATTAGTTTTATTTATTTTTTTAGTACATTGCGTATATTTGTATCGCGGGTTGCTTTCACACCACTTTATAATAAAAGATCACGTAGTATTTGGAAGGCATGGTCTCCTAGACATTAGAAAGTGTTGGCGATTAATAGGTCTAGATCAGTCAGCGAGAGTATAACTAAAACGATTATCAATGCTAGATTAGCCTAAGATAGATTTCTGTTAAACATTGATGAAGAGGCAACATTTCTATCTCACCTTCTTTATTTCGAATCTCGTGGATAAACTAACAGGTTACCATAAAAAAACGGAAAAAAAAAACAATTGATTTTTCATCTGTTGGAGTGTATATTGTATATTGTAATTCGAATATATAGTGGAATATATAGAATATAGTGGAAGTATGAATTCTACAGATAAACCGGGCTTATTGCTTATTCATTTAACGTCACTTTATGCTGCTGTGGCTAATCGGACGATGCTGCAGTGGGAGCCCTGAATTTTGCCTATCCAGGTTTGATTAGGACAGGGATCTTTATAGAATCTGACATCTAACAGGCTCAGGACAACCTGCAAAATTTTATCTCACGACCTTGGGCTCATTTTTTATGCTTTTCATATCGTATATATCAAGAACCATTATACGGACATAATAATAAAAAAAACATGTACCTCTACAACTCATGAAGAGTCTTGGGTGCAGTAAACATGTAGAGATTCTACTGTTTCTATGTCAAAGGCCGTGCAATGAGGTGATCAATCTTTGGGTACCCACTTTACTTTTAAGAGGCTGGGTCTGCCCCAGGAGGATCTCCCTACCCTTGGGTCGCCTCCCTCCCCCCCGGCTGAAGTGACAGAATAAATAATATTCTGCCACAGCTGGAATTCTAAACCAAGACCCGGAGAACAGTAGCCTAGTGATATATCCACTAATTTTTTTATTTAGCGTATAAAACATAAATGAGGTGGAATAACACAAGAGAAGATGTAAAATGAATCAAGAAAATCTCAGAAATCCGTTCCTAAAGTCTTATTTATGGTAGTAACGAAATTGATAATATCAAAATGGTTTTAGTGTTAGGAAAAACTTGAGATCCAAAAAAGGGACTACCTTAAAACCAAATCAACTCACATAAAAATAGTGAGGCTCCGACTCGAGCTGTGCGAAAACTTAAAACCAAGGAGAAAGTAATAAGTTTATACCCCAAAATAGGTCTTTTCTAGCACCAGCTCAATTCACAACTGAAAAAACAATTATTTTAGTACAAACATTTTAAATTTAAATTCAAGAAGAAATAGAAACATTGAAAAATAGACATTGAGCCATTTTAAGAATCCATAAAACGTAATATTCCGCTAATCATAGTATAAATGCTACGCGTCAACAATGTGAGGAGGGATTTATATGGAGCTTTCAAACATAATAATAAATTCGTAGTTAATCAATAAATAAATAATTTAGTACTTTTAAAATATTACAAAAACTGTTCTTGTTTCGCAGTGTTGACAACTTGCCATATCGACGCAGGATAAAAACAAACTCGGCGACTTTCGCTTTTGCTAGTGACCAAACGAGTTGTGGAGGCTGGACTCGGACACTTTCCGACACACAAGATTAAATCGCTTCACGAATAAACATAAAACGTTTGTACATACATACTTCACTATCACTCATAACCGAAGCTCTGAACAACGGGTTTATTTCTTTCAAATACGGCGAGTTTAAACATGAGAAATTTAACCGGATGGGGTTTCCAGAAAAAAACAAAAGAACCGTTTTGAGTATGACTATGGAACAAGTACCGGTGCAATTACATAGTTGAACGCGTGTGGGAAAGATAGGAAAGAGGTTTGAGTTAGAGCTACCTTGAACTTTCGTCTCGGCGGGGAGCGGCCTATGTAGCTGCGGCTGGTTCCGGAGTCGACAAATATAAACCTGTGACTGTTATTCAATACGTTATAAGTTAACAAAAGCACAAATTGAAATAGAATTAACCGAATATAATGACGACTTGGTTCATTTTTGAAAGTGCTGTTGTGCAACGTCCCTGTTTCTTCCTGTAACTCATTACACCATAATATTTGATATAAATGTATCGTTATTGGTAATACCATGTCTAATAGAAGTATTAATACTTTTATATACGAGAGGAGTAAGAGTAAATGTATATATATTAGATTTATATATTCTATGATAAAGTTTAAGCCTTATTCGCCATTTTACATTACCTTCCATAACGTTGTATATTACATTTTAAAATCTTCAGCTTTCCAACGGTATATTACTATTACGTTAATCACTTAAAAAAATATATATTTTTGTTCTCCTTTTAGTTAGTCCTTAATTCGTTGAATATGAATACTTAGCCGTTTTTGATCAATACTGATAAGATGAGATGTTTAATTTTTCGAACTGAAAAAAAATCCATCCTTTTTCGATTCCTGATAATCCTCCGAGGCGTCTGAAAATAAGATGGCCCCGAGACCTTCTAGTTTAGAATATGTTTAGAGTTCTGCCAATGGGTAGCGTCTTTACATATATTTCATGCCAGTTTACTATGTTCATCACATTTACTTGATGTATATAATACAGTTGTAAATATCAATAAATATGATTAAAAAAACAAACATAAATTGCGCTGAATTGTTATTTTACTGAAAGGAACATTGCTCCGAAGCACCACTAAGGAACGTGATAGACAAGAAAACTGTTTTGAAGACGTACAAAAAAATACATGATTCTGAAAAAGAGTATACAAAATGTGGTTTTCCTAATGGGCCACGCCTCGTTGATAGTTCTTAAGAACTAGAGGACTAAAGAGAGATAAGTTGAATCAAGAAGGATGCTTAAAAACTTTCAAGCTCTAACTAGACGTTAAATAAGAAAGCTCTTAAAGCGATAACTCTAAAGATAGCCATCCTGGTGGAAATGCAAATGTTTCAGCTCCGTGAAGAGGACCCGCCCTCAACTATATTACATTACAGATACACCCGCGCGGAACACGGAATTATTCTGCATTATGTGGAAGCATCTTTCCACTTAGAGGATGACATTGTGGGGAAACAACATGGTTACGTAAATTATAAATTATGAAAATATACATAAAGCTGCAAGGAAGAGCTCCATAGATGCCTTTCTCAAATAGTCCCATTATTTTATGTTCCCTAGCAAGCTTGGATGATGTTAAGCAGTAAGTATTTTTCTTTAATTATTATTTTAGTTTTTATTTGGTACATTAGTATTATTACTATTACTTTTTTTTATATCTCACCTTGGAACAACTTCATCATATAATTCATCAGTTATTTGCGGTTGTTTCTTTTTACCTTTCTACAGGTACGATGTCTTCATTCTTTCAGATATTGGTTGTCTCTGTTTTGAAATATTCCGTCATTATTCTATTATTCGGATAGTTTACCATTCCAAATAGTTTAAACTACCATCTGGTGTTTAGATTCTCCTTACAGTTTCCTTCGCCATTAGCAATCCAATTAAGATTTTCTTTAAATGTTTAGCATACCAATACTTAAATTAATTATTTATCCAATTCCGCCGATGGAAGGATTTTTTTTTCGTATTTATATTGTCATATCTTGAAACATAAACCTTTTTTTTTTTTTCTAGGTCGAAATAGTCATATTAAAAAAAAAAAAACCTTAATTTCGACAGGAAGAAAGCAATATTACAAATATAAAGAGGAAATGAACACGGTCAAAAGTTATCAACAATCTTTAAACACAAACTAAAAGAGGTCACCCATAGCATAGTGGCTAGCATAGCAGCTTTTTATGCTGTTGGGTTCAAACCTGGTGGCCCTAGGATTTTTTAATGGGAATGAAAAATGCTTGTTATGCTGTCTTTCGGAGGGACGTAAACAGGTGGTCCCGAGCCTGTGCGATGTCAGGTACTCATTAAAGATCCCTAACCTCATAAAAACCTGGATAGGGAAAATTTAGGAATCATATGTGATTGATAATCACATTTAATTATTCAAAGGAAGGAGGTTGTGTAACTAATAAACTACTTAAAATAAATTTATTTTTATCAAGTAAAATAAATGTACGCTCAGATGTCTACATTTTAAAATAATCGAATACACTAAAAAAGTTCCTTAATTGTAAACAGTAATGACGTTAAGTTTTAAAGTTCATTGCCAGTTCTGCCAATTGATGTCATCAACGTCCTGACCTTTACCATTACTTACTCCCTGTTATTTCGTGATCTACTCTGATGTCTTCCGTTGACTTTTCGACTACACAATTGATTGGCATTCCAAGAAGCTCTAAAAAAGGTTTATTAGTCTTATTCAGGAAGTTTCAAAATTTATAGTTGATTGAAAAAAAAAAGCTACACTTTAAAAATAAAAAAATATTGGAATAAAACAAAAAAATAATTTAAATTTTAATTGAATTTGAGTAAGAATTTAACAAGGAGATGTAAAACTGTATCCATATTCATTTAGTTATTTGTATTTAGACAATAAGACGTCTGCGCATTTATTAAACCTTCATTTTTTTCGCCTACAAATGATTTAATTATTTGTAAATTTATGTCCCCAATATAGTTCAATAACGTATAATTGTAACCATTTCATCGTGGAATTTGAGTTAATAATACTTTTTTTTATAATACATATTTTCTTGTTTGCCCAAAAGAAATTAATTTAATTTATAATTCACAACTTTTCGGCCTCTAGGACCATTTCAAGAGTTTAAAAAAATGTATGATATTAATATACAATAAATAATAATAATAATAGGCTTAGCGAACCCGAAGGTTCGATGCTGAACCACCAAATTCCGCCTACACAGACTCGTCCAATGTTCACCGTTCAAGTCCAAGCCCTCGAGATCAGCCTTAACGCAATCCTCCCATCTACGCTTCGGCCTGCCTTTCGGACGCCTACCAGTCGGTTAAGCGAATACCAAAATATACATAATAAATTATAAATTTTTAATATTTTAAAAATAATGGATAAATTGAAATATGACTTGTATATGTTTGAATATATATGAATATATGTTTTTAAACTATAATTATATCTTAGAATGGAATACAGAGGCTCTTAATAGTGATTAACCTCGTAAATTTCCTCATAGTGACTATAAACTTGAGTCGATACAAGAAAAGAAATATAACGCACCATAATACAGGCTCGTAAATGTCTCTATTGTGTCTATGACGCTGTAAGTATTAATAACATTAAAATATATTCATAAAATTAATACACAAACCAGATAAAGACCCTGAGATAGCACCCAATAGGTCTGTAATTACAGACCCATCAATTTACTCAACCTTCTATCCAAAATATATAAACCAATATTAAAAAGTCACCTTGAAAACATATAAAGGACAAAACTATCTTCATTAAACAAAAATTTGGCTTTCGAAATTTACACTTAACTACCGGACAACTAGCTCGGGTAGTTGATATAATCACTGAAAATTATAATTTAAAAAACATATGTACATGTATGATCCACATAGACATAGAGAAAACTTTCAATAAAATTTCTCCCCATTTCCCATATACTAGTTGATTCAGTATAATCTCCCTATATACATTACACTATCAATAGCCTCCTTCATAAATAACTTATCTTTTTTTTTTATTTCCCTAAACAACTGCTGTTTGACAAAACGGTTCACTAAGGCAGGATTACCTCAAGGATCTTGCCTTAGCCCTCTGTTATTTAATTTATTCATCAATGATACCCTCCAAAATAATAAAACGAAAATTCCACTATTTGCCGACGACACTGAAATCCTAGCATCTTCATTTAAAATATCCACTATAATTAAAGAAGCCTTCATTAAAACCACTGAATACTTGAGTCAATGGAGATTATAAACCAACACTCAAAAAAAGAGAAGTAATAATATTTTCAAAACGTAGACCCAATCTTTCCTCTACAATACAACTCAATCACGTAACAATAGCCATTTCAAAACATTTAATAATATGGAGTCACCCATGACAAAAAACTAATTTTCAAACATCACATTAACAATAAAATAAGTAGTGCCCATAAATTAATATATAAAATGTACCCCTACTTTAATACAAAATTATGACCAAAAAAAAACTAATATCATAAAAAACTGTTATCAGGCCTATAATTACATATACATGCCCAGGCTGGATTTTTGCAAGTGAAACACATATTACTTACTATCAGTTATATACAAATTAATGATTTAAGGTTGCTACGTATGAATTCTACTGTTGTTGTTTTTTTAATTTAAAAAATATTTAATGTTTGTTTGGATTAATTATTAAAATTAAGAATATCTATTTTTCCCTTTCTTTCTATAAGGTCTTAGCCTATTTATTTCCATATAAATATAACTAATCATTAAGTTTTTATAATTTTATTTTAATCAAGAACTAATTAAACATCAGAACCATTTTTTAAATTTCTCATTAAAATAAAAATCTGAAATAAATTAAATACTAACAAAGCCGTTTTAATTTATCTTTTTAATTTATTTTTTTATAAAGAGTTTTTTACCGCTACGATATATGGAATTGGTGGAACATCAATAATAATTTTATTTTGTTAGGTATAAAAAAATATATTCAATTAAAAAATATGTAGAATTACTTTAGAATCGGTCTATACTTATGTAATCGTTCTTGTTTTACAAATCAGATATAACTTCAGTGCAATGCTGACGGAAAGCTATTTGAAATATTGATGTTAAAACAAGTTGGGCAACGGTGTATTGACCCTACATCATTAGTGCTAAAAAAATTAGCTCAGTAAGATTCTATATTAACAATATATATATATATATATATATATATATATATATATATATATATATAAAGATATATTATATAGTATATAATATACTATAGATTATATACTGTACATATATTGTATCTTATATACCATATTTATACGGATATTATATAGTATATAAGATACAAATAAGAAGTATGGTAGGACCAGCAAGAGGCAGGTCAGCAGTTTTCATTTATATTTTTCATACATATAAGGAATTCATTTTAGTCGATTTATTTTATTTTTTTATTCTCTCTAAGTGCTGTAATTCCTTGCTACCTTGTTCTGCCTTCCTTTCACGCACTTTTTATTACATAAGCTTCTGAAAATTAATTAGATTTTTTAAATGTTGTTTTTTATTTCAATCAGTATTTTGAGCGATACCCTACTACACATTTTCCCTTAGGATATTACACTAAATATAAAAATAACCAAAAGCAGAAAAAATATAGAAATAGCTATGTCAATGGACATTTTGTTGATCTTATAATTCCCAAATTTATATTACATGGACTTTAGCAAGTAATTTAATTGGCTTATATGGAATAGAATGCTGGTAATTTCCTCTCATATTGTTTGTTCATATTTTCTTCTTGGGAAGTATTCTATAGGTCCTGTTTTCGAACTCGTACCAACATTACCTGTAGCTCACCATAAGGCCATCTACCAAACGTAAAACTAATGCCTACTGAATTTGTAATGTCTTCCTATAATAAATATGTAAATTTGCACATCCCACATCAAAGGTGAGTTTATTTAGACAATCAAAACTCTTTTAGGTTATCTAGAAATTTGACAAGTTTGTTTTGGATACTTGGCGACATTTGTCCATGTCACCGTTACGAAATCGTTGCATCACACTTTTTAGACTGGCTTTAAAACTTCTTTAGTGCTTCAAGAGCCATAGTTAATCCGATTGTTTAACCACCTCTGCTATATTTTTAGCTTTATTTTTTAAGCGGTCTATAAGTGGCTGAGAGAGAATATTTTCGCAAAAGCTGTTGACAAATCCCAATTGACATTAATGTAATTTAATTTAACGGGACTTCACTCCAGTGTGAAATTAAAAAAAAATCACATTTTTTTATACAACATCAAATCTTTATTTGCATAGAATACATCTGCACAGTTATAAAACATTGATTGGTATCCCATTTACAATGCGCTACTTATTTACTAACATTTACTCGTATTTTACACCAACTGTTTTTATTGTTGGAAAAAAATTAAAAAACCCCAACCAAGAAAAGAAAAAAAAAAAGGAAGAGCAATAAAACAAAAAATAAAATTAAATAAACAAATGGAAATAATAAAATAAATCAATTGAAAAAATGACAGATCTTAAAATAATATGATAAGGTTTAGTAATTTAGAATTTTTATAATATATGACTAGTTATCTTATGTCTGTATTTAGAAGTTGATAACTTAGTTGTTCACGCCATATGTTACGGCCTGAAAAGGTTTTTATAGTTTTTCAATCGAAAAATTATAAGTTCATAATTTTATGATATTTATAATAAGATCATTTTTTTTGTTTAAATCTTTATTTTTTAATTTCTTTTTAAAATAGTTATTTTAAATATAATTATAAGTTTTTAAACGAGAGCAGTAGAAGAGAAAGACAGAAGACGATCGTACTTCAATTGTTTTTTGACTGCCTCGTGCGAGTCGAGTCTTAAGCTAGCGTCTGAGCGGTGAAGATGTGCCGTATATAGACCCAAGATTCCTCTCAACGTTTGAACATTTGGAAACGAATTTCTTCATCTTCTCATCGTTCCCCTTGGAACTTGGAAGAGCCGCCCTGCGGTCATTCAACAAACCGGAGAACTTCGTCCAAGCCGTCCAGCGGTAATTTTCTTCAATACTCAAGACGACTTCGTTCAAGCCGCCCTGCGGTCGTTTTCTTCAACACTCAACTGGACATCTTTACGTGAATATAACCTATCTTTATCCATTAATGGAACATTTAATTTCTTAATTCTTATTCAAGAAACTGTTTAATTTGATAGCTATTTTTTTTTTACATCTTTAAGCATTAATTAAGTTAAGTTTGTTTCTTCTATTTTTACAATATTTTAATTAGGTTTATTTTGTTTCATACATTTTCTTACAGCTGTTTAATTATAATTAGGTTAATTTTTCTTATATAAATTTATTAGGTTAATTTGTTTCTTATCATCCTTATATGTATTTCAGTGTATTAAATGTATTGTGATTCGTCGTTTGCTTTCATTATTTTTATTTATTTTAAATCTATACAGTCCACTTATTTATTTCAATAGAACCACCCTCAATTTTGAGTTGTCACTTGAAAGTACTATTCTTTCACGGATAGCCCAGCGTATACATAGTTGTTTGTTTGTTTATTTATTTAACGTCACTTTATGCTACTATGGCTAATCGGACGATGCTACAGTGGAAGTCCTAAATTTTCCCTATCCAGGTTTTATTAGGATAGGGATCATTAACGAGTACCTGACATCGCACAGGCTCGGAACCACCTTTTAACGTCCCCTCCGAAGGACGGCGTAACTAAGGATTTTTTACTCCCATTAAAAAATCCTAGGACCACCTGCGGATAACTTAGTATAGTTACCATTTCGTTTTATAAGGGTATCGTCAGTCAGTTGGCATTTTATGAAAAATTATAGTGTTTGTTGGTGTATAAATTCTGTTAAATATAATAATAAAGTGTATAAAAACTGTTAAAATATTGCTACCGCATTCTTTAGAGATGTGCATTTATGTGGTGTCAAGTTTTTTAATTTTGGTGTTGCATGAGTTTGCAAAACGGAGACGATCCTTGTGGATGTATGATCTAATGTTGGACTTATACTATATCCTAAATAATACATAAAAAATAAATAAAATATATAGTTTATATAATACTTAACTCAGTTAACAATGTAATTGATTGGATGACATTATACAGAGTATTCTCTTAACCACCTAAGAATTTTACTACGAACAATTGATAATTGAAGTTATGTAGAATCTTGAATGCAGGAATAGCAGAATTCATACGTAGCAGCTTTAAATCATTAATTTTTATATAACTGATAGTCTTATATAACTATTGCTTGTATATAAAAAAATAAAGACTATATTTCACATAGCTCATTCAAATTATTTCTTTTTCACCGTTATTTATGAAGGGTAACCGGATCGGCCTTCTGGATCGCTAAATACAGACTCAAGGCAACAGCGCAACGTTAGGGCCAGTTCTCTGAGTCAAATCCTCCGACACGTAATATCGAAAGGAATGGCTCGCCGATCCCAACTTGTTGCTTAAGCAATGCCAGTATTCGTATCAGTATCAGTCCGTATCAGTATTCGTCATTGAGGATGTATTTTAGCAAGGCTTTACTTCAAGATTAGGTCTGAGGATGCACTTAAGAATAACGTAAAGAAAGCAAAAAAACAATGGGAAATCCATTTTCCTCCATTGGGTCATAAGCGACGTTTTACACGAATTAAACTTATGAACTTCCCTATGAAATATTTCCCATATTGAAAGCAGTTTTGATTTCATTTACTCTACATTAAAATTCACTGAGGGAAAAAAACTGCACCTCTAAAGCCTATTAAGTGTCTTGGGCTCAGCCATTTAGGGTTTCGTACTGTTTCTAAGCCAATAAGCGGGCAATGAGGTGATTAGGCCTACATCCACGATTTTTCTCAACTTTTTGAGTACCAAATTTATAGAGGCTGGGTGTGCCCTATGGTTGCTTTCTTGCTTAAATAACAGAATAAGAAATTACTCTGCCATAGGTCGGGGTTCGTACATGTCATACGGAGAACATTCGACTACTCTGTGCGTACCTTGTTGAAGCTAAGCACTTGTAAAACGCTGCAAATTAGTACAAAATCGTTTATTATTTCCAAATAACTATACTACGGTATAACTGCTTGTATAGCTGTTAGTAGGCAATTAACTAATATGAAAAGCAATAAATAATCCCTAAGAAAATGGTATATTACCAATGTTAATTTAAAAATGTCACATCTCTGCTAGTTCAGAACCAATTTTTATATATATTTTCTTTATTTTGTAAGAAATTTGATTATCTATGGCATAGCATCAAGTAAGGACTAAACATTTTTGTTACTTATTTATTAATTGCGAACAACTTTTCTTTCTTTTTTTTATTATTATTTATTCGTGTTCTACGTATCTTGAAACGTAAGCCCTCAAATTCTGAGGAGGGTAATTTATTTTATTTGTTTGGGCGGTTACAAAAGTACATTATTTAATATAATAAACCAAAAACATTTATACTAGACTTCGTTACTATTTCCTTTTCATTTCTTCTGATTTTCATTCAAATATAATTTCCTGATTCCAGAACACCTTAAGTTTTTCTCTATCATCAATAATAACCGGGTTATCAGGGAATCACATCTCTTATAGGTTGTTGCTTGACTATATTAGATAATTTTTCTTCTTTTTTTTCTCTTAGTTCATCGCGGTGTCTTGATCTCGAAAATCTTTTTGCTTTTTCTCTATCTTCAATATTACCGAGTTTTGTTAGAATTACATCTATTATATTTGTGGATGTAATTAGTTGACCGTTGAGAATTACTGGAAGGAATTAGTCCGGGTGGCGGTCATTAAATGAAACAACTAAATAGTTTCAACTATTTTATTGTTTGCCAACGTTTCGACCCCCTTTGTGGGTCATCATCAGGGCTAAAAAGATACAAAAGAATATAATTTCAATGACATTACATACAATATTATATAACCGATTTAGCTAGAGAACGTCGGTATTAAAAAATAACAGAAGAACTGTATATGTAAAAAAAAAAACCTTAATTAAAATACAATGACCATAGTACAATAATGAAAGTGTTATACAGAAAAAATAAAAATGTTCACTAAACAAAATTTACACAGGTATCAATAATTTACATGAAATATGAAATATAAAAATATGAAGTAGAGTGGAGATACGTGCCGCATGGTGGGAGAATGGAAACTAGGTACTGTTTGGTAGATGGGGGGTAGGTAGGATGGAAAATACGTAGGAAAAGGTAGAATGGAAAATACGTACTGATTTATGGACAGGGTCTGACAACAATGACTAAAATTCTTAATACTACCATACAAAGAATCAATGAAATTTAACTTATGATTATAATAATGATACAGGATAAAAAAATTCTAATTTAATTCTTGAAATATCACCTATATAATAGTAAGAACAGTGATGGAAGATGTATATGGAGAAAAACTGACTGTACCTCCCAACTTAATTATCCCTAATTCTGTTTAAGGTATCCAAAGATAACAGGGTGGAAAAAATAATAATGGAACATTGTAAAATACACTAATTGACAAATCTTACAGGTTGATAAAAAAGTTAAATAAACATTAACGTTGGCAAACAATAAAATAGTTGAAAATATTTAGTTGTTTCATTTAATGACCGCCACGCGGACTAATTCCTTCCAGTACATCTATTATAATTTTTGACTATATTACTTTACAGTGATTTTTTTCGATGAATGAAACTTATTATGGTTTGTATTATTTTGAGTTCTGTAAAGAATAAGAATCCCTGCTGTTTCCTACGTCAACGGTAAATTATGTAAGAAGGCCGATTGGCCGAGATCTAGCTGATTTTTATCGAATTTTAAGGTATCTACTTTCTAGTATGTCTCCTGACTCCAGGGACCACCCACATAGAACAGATAAAGGATTACCCTGCTACAGCCATACTCGAAAGCCTGGACGTGGATATCCCAGTGTAATTTAGATATTTGACAATGAATCTGAAGCAGTTTTTATGGATACATCTTCTTACATATTATGTTATATATATTCAATCAATAGAAAGAAATCTTCTGAAATTAATATACTAGATAATTTCAAACGATAAAAATTTATAAAATTCTTCAAATCTCATTATGTGATTATTCAATGAACTTATTGAATTCGTGAAGCAGTAGAAACTCACACAATTTCGATTCCATAAACACACTGATCAACATCAATCATTTTATTTCTTAAGAATGATCTAAATAGGACCTTATTATTTTTTTTTAAGTTATGACAGGAAAAAGTTTTGTTACAAGATTTAAAAATAATTCAGGCATAAGGAAAAGAACAAACGAAAAAAAAAAGGTTGTGCTCGGTTTGATGATATATTTATCATTTACATTTCAAAATTAAATTAATTAGTAATGAAAAGAATTAATAGATTTGATATCAGACGGAATAATATTCATATTTTTAAACTTTTATATTAGTTTCAGAATAATAAATGATAAATTAATTTCAGAAAAATAAATAATAAATAGATGTGAAAATATTTTAAAATAATTTTATGGAAGTATGCTCAGTAAAACAGACATCTTAAAGGCACAGAAGTTGGAATGGGAGTTGGAGAGAAAAGGTCAAAGGTTCCGCTGAACGCTAAAAGTGGTAAATTAAGTTGAGGCGCCGGAGGGATATTACGTTAAACCAAATCTCTTTAGGGAGAAACATTCAAGAGAAACATCTGACATTTGATTTAATGTATATACCTAATAAAAAAAAATCATTGTCACTCAAAAGAAATTATTTAATTTTAATGTTTTTTCTTTCTTACAATACTTATTAATATGTTGAAAAATGATCTAAAGGAAAATAAATTATTTTTTTCTTATGTCGACGTTCCGAGGACTTTAACGTATAATCAGGCCAATCAATTGGTAATATCAGTGTCTTTGCTAAGATCGTTAGTTGTGACAACAAAGCTAACTAAATGAACTATGACAATCTAATACAAATTAATTAGAAAATAATTTTTTTTTTAACTTTTTATTCTTTTTATTGAATGATATTACATCTGTCAATTAGAACATTTATAATAGTGATCAAGCACAACATTCATACAATATTTACAAAACTATGAAATAATATAAAATAATGAATTAATAAAATATTTACTAAGTCTAGAAGTTATAGGCAAAATTATTAAGGATAAAATTAAAATGAAGATTTTTTAAATAAAATGACAGGACCTCGCCATGACGATGGGGTGAATCAATCGAAAGTTCTACGTAAGGAACAAATTCAATAACATTAAATCAATGAACTTATCATAACAAAGAAAGTATTGTATTTCTACAGATTATAGAGCGAAAAACTTCATTCATAACATATGTTACAATACATAAAATTTAAAAAAACTGGCTACTAATAAAGCCAGTTAAATATTATCAGACTAATATATGCTTTATTTCAAATTAAATGAGAAGCAAGCCACAATAGTGGTTTATATCATTTTTACAATATTACACGGATATTTTCGAATTAAAAAATAAAATAAAATGAAGTATTATTCATTTAATTCTATCTTATTTCACTTATACAACGGTGTATTTAAAATGAAAGACGATGGTTTTAAGAATCGTTTTTCATAACTTCATTAAAGACAATATAAAGTTTAAGTTTGCGATACTGTCTAGGTCATAACAATCATGAGAGGGTTTTATATGTCATGAATTAAAAAAATTATTGAATTAATAAGTAGAGAAAGCAAAATCTATAATTTTCTCAAAGTCTTGACTGGATTTCCCTACTAATACTTTCTTTTGAATTCAGTCACATTAAACGATAGCTCAATTTCTTGACCGATGAGTATTGATATTGGTCTTAAATATTTTAAGAAAATTATAATATCATTTACAAAGTTTAAACTTCTCAAATTTTTGAAATTATTTAAGAGCGATACTCTATTCCTTCCTTAACTTGTACTCAATGAAAAAAAAGTGACCTAATGCGTAGCAACAAAAGCTTGGATTAATTATTCTTCAAGATACTACCGTCTCGTTTGACATAATCTTGGTTCGAGTTGATTTGTCACTACTAGATTCGAAAAGGGGGTTTCTTAAGTATTTTCAATAGGTAATCAAACTTCATCAAGAAATAGAAAAAGATTAAACAAATAAGAAGTTACTATTATTAGTCGAAGATGGATATTAGTAGAATTTAAAGAAAATTATATTTGATATATGAACATAAAGACTATTTCCAACAGAAAAAAAAGAAGTTATAATTAAAGATAAAATTACGAAATGATATACATTCCTGTACTTAAGATTAACGAAATAAGATTCTTATTTGCATTGAATAGATGAAATCCATTTCAGAGGCAGAAGTTTCCCACAAAAGTTTTAGAGTATCCTGTTCTCTTTCCTATTCTCACTGGAAAAGATTGCGTTTGAACGAGGTCAAGAATGTTTTTATCTAAACCCTCATCTTAAATAGCATAACTAATTCATTCTTACGATCATTCTATAAATGTGCAATCGTAAAGTTTACAATAATATGCCATCGTTAAATTTACAAAAAAGAATTCATGAAAAGAAAACAATTGACTGACCATCAAAGTATGATTTAAAAAAAATTTTATCTATGCCCAAAAATATTAGAGCCTTTGTCATTCTTTGTTTGTCTAGGCACACCTTAACCCCCTTGTTGTCCGCAATAAAATTATATTACAATCTGATAAATATATCAATATTACTTTAACTTACCTATATAAAAAATATATAGTAAGAGAAAATACTGTGATCATGAAAATTTTCGAATCAAAGTCCTCAGAGTCCAAATAACCAAGTCCCGCAAAAAGGTCTGCGTGTGTGTGTATTTGTGGTAAGTCCAGCACAAAAACCAAAAGTCGTACGAAACTGAAATTCCATATTTAAGGCAACTCTATAAGCCCTATATGAAACAGCACATTTTCATCAGCTGGCCAAAAGAGGAACTTTATACCACGCATTTTGTATCTTTTTACGATTTACTCAAAAATGGCTCCAACGATTTTGATTAAACTCACTATATTGATGTAAACTTTAATGGGTTTTAGTACCATGTAGGTTTCATTCTGATTGAAATAGTCTGGATAGGGCTCAAATGCCGATATTTTCAATTTTCTTCCTTCAAAGTGCCTTTAATTTTGTAGATTTCATAAAATTAGGCATAACATCTTGTTAGCATTGAAAAATAACGTCTTAATATGCAAGTTGAGCGAATTTGATGAACAGCTAAAACAGAAAAGTGCAAACATATTTTTAATGCAATTTTCGTGGTTTTGAACATAAAGATAATAATATAGATGTATACTATACCGTTGGAAAGCAAAAGATTTTAGAAAACATATCACCTAATGCACGGAATTGTTAATGGAGAGTAATGAAAAGCCAATAAAACTAATATATTGTTGTAGATAAGAATATAATATATAGATTATTTAATAAAACACATGTTTCTATCGAAACTTTATGCAATTAATTCTTTGATATTTTTTTATCTCTAAGTTTTTCTAAAAATTACTAAATTAATTTTAACAACGGAGGTAAGTGAAAGTAGTGTGTTGCGCTCACCAGATTTAAAAAAAATAGTTATAGTCAAATAATTATACCCTGTACGACGTATTACTATGACTAGGTGTTTTCCTGAAATCGTATTCATATTTTAATAATTGAACATAATATTGACAAAAATATAATCTCACAACAATCATCCTGTTTATAATGTTAGTAATTTTCGAGAGTTCAGTACCAATGCAATAAGCGATTTCAGTTTAAAAAAAACAGTGGTTAGCAATTTCTCAATACATCTTTCTGTAGTTGTAACTAATAGAATTCTGCAGCGACTATTATTATAGTAATTAATGACTTTTTTTTTTTTACAAACGTAATCAATAGCTATCCCGATAATAAAAAGACACATGTTCCGGTGAAGGGAATAAAAGCTATGATTTCATAGGACAAGTTTTTCCTCGCCGGTGCAATCCCCACTATGGAGATAAACTGTGGCTAGGCAGCTTTCACTTTCGTACTTCACCGCAATACCAATCTCCATGATTCTGTTCCCGTTTTCTGACCATTTTAACTTTTATTAAATTTATTTCTAATAAAATAATGATAATAATTCGTTCACGGGTTATATTTTTCCTAAAAAAATAAATTAAAATACTATCAACACTCACATTTATAAAAAAACAATTTTTCAACAGTTCACCGAAAACAAATCTAAAAATGATAACAATATAAATGCTGGCACACAAACGACTTTCACTTACCTCGTTAGTTAAAATCAATTAATAAAATATTTGCAGTTAAACCAGAACTATTAGACATAGAGTTAAGAAAAAAAATCTAGTGCGGGCAACACACGACTTTCACGTACCTCCATTACTAAAATCAATGAAAGAATTTCCAAAAAGAGTTAGAGATAAAAATACATGAAACTATTAAGGAATTAATTAAATTGAATTTCTATAGAAACTTGTGTTTTATTAAAAAAATCTATTATATTATTATCTAAAATAATCAGTTAGTTTTATGTTCATTTCATCACTCTCTATTAACTTTTAAAAGCTTGTGTATGAGATAATATTTTTTCTAAAATCTTTAGCTTTCCAACGGTATATCATACATGTATATTACTCCTCTTATGTTCAAAAACGAAAAATTGCATTAAAAAAATATTTTTTCTGTTTTCTCCTTTAGTTGGGTATCGAATTTATTCAATTTATATATTTACCTGTTTTTCATTAGAGTTAACAAGATAATATCGTTATTTTTATTTAATCTACAAAATTAAAGGTACTTTAATTACTTTAAAGGTCTCGGGCGTATAGTTATCTTAAATATGAAATTTAAGTTTCAAAGGACTAACAGTTTCCGCCCGGGAGTTACCACACACACACACACACACACACACATATAATATAACAATATAAAATTGTTACATACAAGATCATTTAAGTTGATTGAATTGACGAATTGAAGTGACGACTTTACGTTATTTTATACAACTATGTATATAAAATAATATTTTTTATTTTATTTTAGCTGAACCTTTCTAAAGGTATATTAAACATCTATATTACTATTCTTGTTCGAATTTTTTTTTCCGTCATGGAATTACTAGAATGGTCATTTTTTTTTTTCAATCTACAAAGTTAAAAGTACTTCAGAGAAAGAAAATTCAAAAATTCGGGATTTAAATCCTACCACACTATTTAAATCAGAATTTGGCTGTTTCTTTGTTTATTTATTGAAATTCTCTTTATGCTGCTGTGGCTAATCGGACGTTGCTACAGTGGGAGTCCTAAATTTTGTCTATCAAGGTTTTATCAGGTATGGATCTTTAACGGGCTCGGGACCACCTTTTAACGTCACCTCCGAAGGATGACATGACTAAGGATTTTTTACTTCAGATTTAGATTGTAAATGATATTAAAGTTCATTAAATTTTAGATCAATATTGCGGGTTTAATCAAAATCGTCATAGCCGTTTTTGAGAAAATCTTAATATAATGCATGATATAATGCGGCTGATTTAATGAAAAAGTTGCAGTAACATCTCAGGGGCATATACGCTTCTAAAATATAATATTTCAACAGTATAAAACTAATAGTTTTCGAGCAAGACAGACTTGGTCATTTAGACTCAGGGGACCACAAAACATGTATTTTCGGAAGTTCGAAATTTTTCACGATCGTAATACTTTCCCTAACTATATATTTCATATATAGGTAAGTGAAAGTAATAAAAAAAAAATAACTCATCAGTAATTATGGTAAGTAATGACGCACACACTAAATTCAAGCAAAACTAATTTTTATAATAAAATAATTTTTATTTAATTTAATTTTTTTCAGATATATTACAATTTGTCTCAATGGAAAATAATAATAGAGCTATATTACATTCGTACAACATTTTCAATATAAACAATAGAAAAGTCGAATTACATTCCTTAATAATTAAGGAAAAAGATTAAACTACAATATGATGAGTGAGAATGTACTTCAACCAATGTAAATATTCTCTTTATGTTTAACCTTAAATATGGGAAAAATTACATTGCTACAAAGATGAAAGCTGTTAGGAAGCATTCCGGGAAAAAATCAGTGCCTAACTGTTCCGGGCAATCTGAGCTAGAATCGTTAAAAACACATTTAAATTTTCTCTAGGTAATATGAGAGCGTTTTCCCAAAACAGCGAAAGAAGGCTTCACATTATCTAGTCTTAAGAAAATCATAAAAATACACGAAAATTATCAATTTTTTTCAATAGGAAACGCGAAGTAGATGAAATTTTAGAGAGCATTTTTCTTGATTTCTTATTTATTCTACTTCCTCAAAATAATAACAAATTCAAGGTCTTTACTTTGACCTTTAAAAAACAGTGTTGTGTAAATAAGAATAACCTTGATTTCTATAGGCTTTAATCGACATTAATACTGAACATGTGTTTTAAATGATAATGATATAAATAATGGGTTAGGTTAGTAAATTCCTTATCACTCTCCCCCGCTTTATTTAAAAACATAGTCCTTCAAGTAGGAGGGAGGTCTTGAGATGCGAGTAGACCGGCGGAGTGGCTGGTCTTCTCCAGAGCTCTCTGCTGTTTGGTCTAGGTGATCATCTGACTGAGGATGTGCTTCGGTCTGGGCAGCCTCTTCACTGACAGCTTGTGCAGGTCGAGGATCATCCTCTGGCTCGGGACGGTCGTCTGGTTCCAATACGTCTTCTTCATTGAAATCCGAACCTCCAGCGGGAGCGAGGTGCCGCAGATTAACCGTTGTCTCCTTCCCGTCTGGTAATCGTACAAGAGCGTAATTTGGATTGGACTCCAAGAGTTCGACTTCCTGGACGAGGGGATCATATTTACTACCCCGAACGAAGTTTCTCATTAATATTTTACCAGGGGTACTTAACCAAGAAGGTAGAGCTACCCCATATGTGCCTTTTCGCTTGTGAAAGAACATTCTCTCGTGAGGAGTAGCGTTGGTAGCTGAGCAGAGTAATGACCGAATGGATTGTAATGCTTCAGGTAAAACTGTTTGCCATTGTGTTATCGGCAGGTTTTTCGAATGAAGAGCCAGAGATACCGTTTTCCATATAATTCCGTTGCACCTCTCCACTTGGCCGTTTCCACAAGGATTATAAGGAGTTGTACGGCTCGTAGCTATCCCTTTGGAGTGTAGATACATCTCGAGCTCTTTAGAGATGAAGGAAGTGCCTCGATCTGAGTGAATATAACCTGGATAGCCAAATATCGAAAATATCTGGCTTAATGCACCAATCACAGTTTTTGATGATAAATCCTGACAGGGGATGGCAAAAGGATATCTTGAATACTCGTCAATTACTGTAAGAAGGTATTTGTACCTATTACCAGATGGCAGAGGTCCTTTAAAATCTATGCTCAACCTTTCAAACGGCGTTGTTGCTTTGATGAGAGTACATTTCGTTTTGTAAAAGCGAGGTTTTATTAAAGTGCAGGTTTTACAAGCCGACGTCACTTTTCTAATGTCTTCTATGGAATACGGGAGATTTTGAATTTTCAAGAAATGAGACATGCGAGCTATCCCTGGGTGATACCAGAATAAACATTAAAAAAGCTTTACTTCCACCACACATGAAGTTCATTTCCGTTCTGTTTCTTGGCTAACGGTTACAACGTAATATGCAAGAGTAATATAAAAAGTCGTATAATAAACCATCGAAGAGGTGAAAAGTCTAGCTAATGTCCCGAATGTGATTTAGAAACTGTAAATTTAGTAGAGTGAATTTGTTCACTAATCCAAAGTTATTTTGCATAGTACAGCTGTGTAGGTTACCACTACATGCTAGTAACTACATTATTAGTATAGTATTCAAGTAATTTTATATTGCATTGTTTTATATTTTGAGCATATTAGTATTGCATATTGTAATTTCTTTAAGTTACTAAGATTATTTGGTAACTGAATTTTTTTGTATCCGTGGCATTACACGCCAGTTTCAATTCTCGACATTGCTTCGTGTTCTGGAGTAGAATTTGTATTTATTTATTCTTTGTATAGATTCAATTTAATCTTAAATGCTAGTTTATAATTTAAATTGTATACATTACAATAGGTATATTCGAAGTATAAAATTCAAGGAAAATAATTAACAAAAATAGCTTAACACAAATACATTTATAGTACTTCGGTGCAGTACTCCATTATGGTTTTTCATCGGGAAAAATTAAGTTAGACAGCAAAATAATTTTATATGTAATTTTCTGGTCTTTCCAATGAAGAAATCTATAGCTATCTATGCATTCTACTTTACCAAAATCATAGACATCAATTCACAGTTTAGAAATTTTGCTTGTAAAAACTAGAAACGAAACTAAAATTTTGTAAGCAATTTGAATTTCATTATGTTGTGTATATATTGAGATATTTAAAAAAAATTAATTTTTACTACAATTTTTTTCAATTCTTAAAAAATCACCATGTCGTAATATAAAATTCAAAAGTTTCTTAGGTTATCTAATAACGATTGTAAAGTTAAAAACCCTGGATAGGCAAAATTTAGGACTCCCACTGTAGCATCGTCCGATTAGCCATAGTAGCATAAAGTGACGTTAAATAAATAAACAAACAAACAAACAAAGTTAAAAACAGGAAATATAGGTATATAAAGATATATATAAGAATAATTAGTTAACGATACATTTCTCTGAAATTATCGAAAAAGCCTATATTTTTTAATGACTTAAAAAGGGAATAAAAAATGCCAATCGTACCATTGAAAGTAAATTTACTAAGGAACAAAATGACGTTAAAATGACTGATATATCTAATAGAATGATCAGTGCAGACTTTTATCCCGAAAAAGTGCTTTTGGAATCACTGTGCGCCGGAGTGAACGTGTTCATAAATAGGTGAAATAAAAAACAAAACAGAACACAGTGAAGTGGACTATATCAAAGTATAAAGAAGAAACAGGCAGAAATAAGTAAAAAGGAAATAAGGACTGAATAATAACAAAATTTGTTAAAACATAACGGAGTTAAATGAGCTGATATGAACCAATCTTCCTAATAAATTGAGTAATACTGCTAATGTTTTGATTACTTCAATTAATTCCAGATTCAATTAATTCAATTACCTGACGTGGTATCCCACACGACCGTTATACATTTTTTACTATAGAAGAGAGAAAAATGCCCGAAAAGGATATTGTCAAGGAAAAAAATTATACTAACCATTTCATTAATAAAAAAGGAGCTTGATGTGAAGTTCTGAAATAAGGTATAGCATTATCATAATACAATATCTTGCAAATCAATACCATTGGCTAACAACTGAAACCAACTGTTTCGACAGACGCTGTCATTACAACGGAAACCGTTGGATGAATATCACTTAATATACAATCTATACAGCGTGCCTCTCTAAATCGTTTACCCTTCCGAGAACGAAATCGATTTGTTCCTAGGATAATAGCACTGCAAAGGACGCAAGGAGGCAGAGACACGGGGAGGACTAATTGTGATCTGGATGAGCTGCCTGCTCCTGGGGCTACAATGCATTCAGCATTCCTCTCTCCCATTGTTCCAGCCTTCTTTCTTTTGCCTTACTTAACGAATAGTCGAGTAGGCGAAGATTTCTATCTCTGCTACTAGCATACCATTATTATTGCAGTTCCGATGCCAACTGTCGACATCTGTGTCATATTGAAATGGAAGATGCCATTACGTTACCTAATTTTAACGGGTGGGAGTTCTCAGATATCCTTTGGCCTGATGAGGAATATGACGGCCAACGCCATGTTATTTCTCAAAACCTAATTCTCAGACAACTAATTCGTGTTCCTTTGATAGTATCTTTGCGGGAATAGATAATCGAAACGGATGTGATATTCATAGAGTGGAGGAGCATAAGTATTAATAATAATTAGCCGAAATTGAACGGCGCAGGTCTGTATGCTAGTAGTAGGCTACAATGCTATTTTTCTCTCGGTTTTGAGTATTGCTACAGTGAATATTGCTTTTTTAAGTTAAATTAACGGTGGACTACTTAGTTCAAAAAATCTAGTTGTAACAGAGCAGTATTTATATTATTATTTGAAGTAGCCCTATAACATTTAAAAAGAACAATTAAACCAGAAGGTTGTTCTAAATCCCTTCAAAACTCTAACGTATGTGAAATATTCTCCAGATACGCATAACAACCAAAAGAGTCATCATAAATTATCAATAAAAAGTCCATTATAAAAAAAACCCAAGTTTGACCAAAGTCTATTTTTTCTAGATCAAAGTCGAACCCTGAATCTTTTTAGACAGAATCATCTTTTGGCGGAGAAAAAATCAGGAAAAACTTCGACTAATATTTAAAAAAAAAAACGGTAAATTTTGAATCTATACTAAAATATTAGGTTGTTTTTAAATAAAAAAACCTCTTCGCTTACCATATGGGAAATATTAAGAGTATACAAGATGCAGTTTGTATACAATATGTTGGTCTAAAAGGAGGCCACGTTCTAGATAAGCGTTGTTTGAAAACAGCTGGACCATGTCCTACGAAGCATATGGTTCGTGGCTTCCAAACATCGATATTGATACTTCGAATGTAACAATAAACAACATATAATAAGTAATTAAAAAAACTTACGAAATATTGAAAACTTGTGTTTATGACCGCATACATACCTGAAAAATAAAATAAAAACATTAGCAAGGTCAGATTTATGTTTGGACTTCGCTCAATCTAGTGATATGGTAATTAATGGTGTTTACATAAAATTTGATACTCCATATTTTTTTAAAGAAAGAAGTCGAATGTTTTCAAATATTGATTTTTAAAAAAATCTAGTGTTTTCATGAAACTTCATAGTATTTTTTCAGCACAATAGAATTAAGTACCTAATGCAATCTTAAAACAAGATTCACCATTTCTAAGCATCTTTGGATAATTACAAAAATGTTGATCTGTATTTTTTATGTTATTATTCAATTTCTTAGGTTTAAAATGATCCAAATGACAAAGGGAGCTGCGTAGGTTAGTGGATAGATCACTATTCTACTTTTGTCCGAGTCCCGGCTGTGGCAAAATGTTATATATTCTGTCAATTTAGCCGGGAGCCGAACCTAGGGTATGAAAACCCTTCTGGAGCAGACACAGATTTTAAAAATTAGGTACCCAAAAAAAACTGGCGGCTGAGTGTGATCTCGGCCTAATCACCTCATTGCACAGCCGTTGGGTTAGAAACAGTGAGAATCTCTATATGCACGGAGCCCAAGGCCCTTATTGGGTTGTAGCGGCACCGTTTTTTTAAAATTTATTTATTTCATTTTATTTTTGTATCACAGAAAAAATAAAAATAAAATAATATTAAAATAAACTCATTTATTTAAATGATCTATCTTCGATTTAGGAACGTAACAGCTTAAGGGGTGTAGTATTATTGATTGTAACTATTGAAATATCCATTAAAAACTGTATCAAAACATATTAACGTATAATTGAAATAAATGTTTGCCATTTTAGAAAGTACAAAGCAATGTCTTGGTTTCAGCTGTTTGAAATAAAGCTATTTGAGATTTTAAGAGGGGGTTCTAACTATTGGAATCCGAATTCAAAACATATTTCGTCGAAAATAACTAACTAAATTATATACAATATACACAAGTTAAATATACATTAACTTGGAAAATACATTTCTATACATGAAACCGAACATTGTGAATTGTTACACAGCCACTTTTGTCAAAACACCCATCTTCAACAATACCAGAAGACTAAATATTTAAAGATTCCAAAACAAGTGAAGGGAGATATAATATTATGGATAAATTGATTTTTGCGGGGGTTTTTTTTATTCTTCTTGAAACGAATAGGAAAATATTCTCAACATATTGAAAGCATCATAAATTACTATTACTTCTGTAAAACGTTATATGACTAAAAATACTTTCCCTTACTATGTATTTCACATATATGTAAGTGAAAGTAAAACATATTAGCCTAAATAGATCCCTTAAATTGCTATTTTAAAATATTATTTGTCCTGGTGCTCTTATCATCTTTATTCTGAATAATAAGCGATTGCATTCCAATGTACCCTTGTTGTTTTATAAAAACGTTTGAATTAATTGTTTATTCTTTTTTAATAATTTGAAAAGCCTCTTCTCCCACAGGAATATATTCCTACATCGTCACTATCTGATGAAATGAACTTGATATTAATCTTGAAGAGCTCGGATTATTCCGGAAACGCAATGGGGCATAGGTCACCACTTTCTCCAGACCACACGTTTGATACGGTAAAACGTAGTTTTCTACTTCTTTGTTTAAGAAGAAATAATATTTTCTTTTCATAGTTTTCCCTTAGTAAGATAAAAGAAAAAAAACTTTCTATATCCACTTTATGTAACTGAATACCGAGGTAGTTCTATTCCATTCATGAGCTGTTTGATAAAGTTATGAGATTGGAATAAAGAAGCAACGTAACGAATTTGTATTTGAAACTTAATTTTCTATCTCTTCTATATATATATATATATATATATATATATATATATATATACTAGCTGTTGCCCGCTGTTAATTTCTTCGCTGTTCTTGTAAATTTCTGTTATTATAATGGCAATTCTGAAGTTTTTAAAAGAATATACTTTGAAGTACTTTTGTGTAAATGATATTTATAGTTTTATTTTCTTGTGGCAGAAGAATATACTGATTTTATCCCCAACCCGATCTTGACAATGCGACATATAGTTGACCGTTTGAAATGCAGTATTGACGTAAATCGATTTCTACGTGTTTAAATGTTTTCCCCTGTGATTTATCAATTATTACGGCAAAAGATAACATAACGGGAAATTGAATTATTTAAAAATTAATAGGTAAGTCATTTGGAATCATTGAGATGCAAAGTTAATTTTTTTTTTTCAGATTTCCCATTTATTTTCTTCACTTCTATTGATCATCCAAACAAACTCTTCAGCGTTATAATATATTAGTATAACGTGAATTAGTATACAACACAAAGTTACGTATTAAGAGTGATAAACAGCGGATAAAACTAACTGAGAGTTTTAGATAATAATATAATAGATTATTTAATGAAACACATAATAATAATAATAGCTTTATTTCGTCCTTAACAGAACAATAAGCCTCTTACTTGGGAGGTACAAGTCTGGTATTAAAATTAAAATTTTCTTTTCTTAGTTCATACTGCTATTTACAATGTACACGTTTTATAACTTACTATGTACGTGCAATAAGACATTTCTTGCCAAGTTCACACTATAAATTATATCCATGTATTTTATGATAGATTTTTGTCCAAATTATTTCAAATTTGCCTATTTCTGGCCACTGTAGCCCAACAATCCCCTTCTACTTGCACTAATTCGTTCCTCCACCTCGTCAGTGGTCTTCCTCGCCCTCTCTTTCGTTCTCTTGGAATCCACTCGGTGGAAATTTTATATTATCTTCTGGGATTCAGCCTAGCTACATGACTTGCCATCTCCGTTTTAATATATACGATTCCTTTGCTAAGCTTTTAAGGATAACTTTTTTTTTTTTTGTTGCTGATACGATCCTTCCTTTTAATATTTAGTACACTTATAGAAAACTGACGCTATGCCCTTTTTTTTTGTTGTCTTTGCTGGTCGTCTACCAGGTTTGCGAGCCATATAAAATGACGGGGAATACACAATCTTCCAGGACTTTAGCCTTCAATGCTGGAGGTAGCTGAATATTAAGATTTTTTTTAAACTCCAGTATTTTTTCCATCCCATATTTATTCTTTTATTTATTTCTTCTTTCTTGCTTTTTAATGAGATTGATTGCCAAGTAGATGTTGCTTAGATGGATGAAACTAATGTTTCTATAGAAATTAAATGTAATTCATTAATCTTTTTTACATCTTTAACTTTATTTAAAGTGATTTAAACAATGGAGGTCGCACACCAGATTCTAATTCGTTGTAAATTTTAAATAAAAGATATGTTCTATAACATTTCTTCTTGAGGAGATTTTTATTACTTTTATAATAAATACAAAAAAAGTTATAAGACTCAGAAGCTAAACTTTTAAAGAAAAAAAAATAAACATTAGCTTTAACGGCATCTCTTATCCTGGGAATTTTTCACCTAATTCCAGTCATAAATTGTTAGAAAGTTTAATTCGAGCTGTATCATATTCCGTATTAAAGACCTTAGAGATAAATTTATAACGCTGATTATCACGAAAGGGCAGGCGAAGGTCCTACCTTAGGAAAGTTTATCAGCGAGAAATTCAGCTGGCGGCTTATACTTTTGTTGGAGATCATTTAACTTCTTCAGGAGTTTGATTTATTTCTTCAAGCATGAATTGAATAAAACTAAGTTATATCATCGAGATTAGTAAATAACTGGTTTAGTTGGGTCATGTAAGTATGTTTTCATATATGTTATGAGGTTATCAGATTGTTTAATTTATTCAATAGTAACTATTATCTATAAATATATTGATACCATTAATCAAAGGCGTAAGAAGGATTTTTGTTAGCCGGAGAAGAGAGAGGGAGGAGAAAAATTGTCAAAAATACAAGCTGTTTTTTATTGTTTATTCGCATATTTATTTGAAGTTCAAGAACGTGCTTAGAAATAAACTCTAAGACCTATTATCCTAATACCTTATTTTCATTTTTTATTTTCACTTAGCTATATATGAAATATAAAATAAGGGAAAGTATTGCGGTCGTGAAAAGTTTCGAATTCGATAACAGGTCTGTATGCCTGTGCGTGGTAAGTAAAACTGGAAAACGATAAGTTATATAGAGTTGAAATTTCATATTTTAAATATATGTCTGAAATGCAACAGCAACTTTTTCAACAAAATCAGCAAACAAGAAGAGCCACTTTATATCATGCACCTGTTTATGATTTTCTCAAAACGCTTAAAGCCGATTTTAATTAAACTCGCTATATCGATGTAGAATTTAATAGTCTTTAATACCATATAGGTTTCTTTCTAATTGAAATAGTCTGACAGACCTTAAATGCATACATTTTAAATTTTCTCTACCTAAAGTACCTTTGATTATATTAGTTCAAAAAACGTAAACTTATCAGCTTATTAGCATTAAAGGCTAAATATAAGTATTGAACGAATTTGTAATCGAACTAAAGGAAAAAAAACTGGTGCGGGCAACACACGACTTTCACTTACCTCCATTTTTAAAATCAATGAAAGAATTTTCAAGTACAGTTAGAGATAAAAATACGTGAAACTATTAAGGAATTAATCAAATTGAATTTATACAGAAACATGTGTTTTATTAAAAAATCTATTATATTATAATCTAAAATAATCAGTTAGTTTTATCTTCTTTTCATCACTCTCTATTAACTTCTAAAAGCTTGCGTATGAGATGATATTTTTTCTAAAATCTTTAGCTTTCCAACGGTATATCATACATGTATTTTACTGCTCTTATGTTCAAAAACGAAAATTTGCATTAAACAAATATTTTTTCTGTTTTCTCCTTAATTGGGAATCGAATTTATTCAATTTATATATTTACCTGTTTTTCATCAGCATTAACAAGATAATTTAGTTATTATTATTGAATCTACAAAATTAAAGGTACTTTAAGGGAAGAAAATTTAAAATATCGGCATTTAAGCCCTGTCAGACCATTTTTATCCAAATAAAACCTACATGATATTAAAGCCATTAAATTTTACATCGATATAGCGAGTTGTTCAAAATTTTACATCGATATAGCGAGTAGTTCAATATCGTCGGAACCGTTTTTGAGAAAATCGAAAAAAGGTGCAAAATGCATGGTATAAAGTGCCTATTCTGGTAAGCTCATTTTGATGAAAAAAGTTTTGTCACGTCTCGGTCGTATAGTTGTCTTAAATATGAAATTTCAGTTTCATATGACTTACCGTTTCCGCCCGGGAGTTACCACACACACACACAGACCTTTTTGCGGGACTTGGTTATTTGGACTCAGGGGACTCTAAAACTTGTATTTCAGTTGAAAACTGGAATGCGAAATTTTTCACGATCGCAATACTTCCCCTTACTATATATATTAAGTGAAAGTAAAAAGAGCAAAAACACACATTTATATATATATATATTGTTTTTTTTTTCTAACATAAGAATAGTAATAGTAATAATAATATAGATATAGATGTATAATATACCGATGGAAAGCTAAGATTTGAAGAAAAAAAAATGAATGGGGCGTAAACTTAAGTATTATTATGTACATAACAATTTTAAATTGTTAAATAATGTAATCTAAAACATACGTTTCCTACGAAAATGAACATAATTCTTTAAATTATTCCAACTTTATTTAATAGTTCTTAAATTGTTTTTATCAACCAAGGTAACTGAAATTCGTGTTTATTACGCCAATGCGAATATATCTATAAATAAAAAATATAAACCTCACAATATATATTGTTTATCCGCATATTCATCTATTTTACTGAATAGTTGGTGTGGGCGGACGACCAGACTGACATACTGGCGCCTTAGAATGCTGCTCTGTGTCCCATAATCGGATCCTAAGTTTATGAGAGAGGGTAAGATGTATTCGTATTTATTTATAAATATGATAAAATTAAAAATACAAAATAAATATTCATGATATTATCAAACAAACTGTGGACTGTTCCCGATTTTTTTTTTTCATCAAAGATACTTTTTACAATAAATATAAAATATAGGTATGACATAATTAATCAATGAATTTATAAAGCTTAACTATTTTTATTTTTAATGATATAATATTATGAAATTATAATTGCTATAAAAACGTACAATTTGAACATAATTGTAATATTACTAACTAATAATCTGTAATGAGCTATCAAAGTATTCGACAATAAATATTCTTTTTAAAACAAATTTAATTAAACCCACAATTTTTTTTCTTTCAATTTTTGTGATTAGAGGTTAGTTTTGAGTTTTTAGTCTCTTATGATTTTTTACTCATTTGATTTCGTGCAAATAATCGTTCAATTTTTCTTTCAACTATCAAAAGTAAATGCTCCTTATTATGTCACCAACCATACCTTACATACACCACGAACTGAATACTCCATTTATTTTAGATCTTATTCCATCAAAATTCTCCAAATTCTATCAGAAACTTATCCATCACCTTAATCCTCTAGCTCAATCCCTTTCTAGCTCAACACATCCTTACTACCCCCCCTGAAAGGTTGAAACGGCAATGGCCCCACGACCTCTTGCAAATATGTATACATTGGAGTTCTAGCACAGGCTAGATTCTCCACTCAATGTGACGTATTGATTATGACGTGTATATAGGTATGAGTGATTTCTAGACTATGTAAACATTTTATTGATTCATTATTGTATATATATATATATATTATATATATATATATATATATATATATATATATATATAATATTATTATAATTTTATTGTTGTGTAAATATTGTATGAATGTTATTGAATCTTTCACCACCATTATTGATGTCCAAATTAGGACAGATTGTAATATTACTCAATAAAATTGTTGTTTAAATTGAAAAAAAAAAAAAATCAAAAGTGCAATAAATGATTCTTCAGTAGGAGATTAATTGATTGAATTTTAGATTTATTGACATAGCCATAAATAAAAATTAATTTAAAATATTCCACATATTACTTAACTAATATATGGTTCATCATCGAACAGTAAGAGCTAGAAATATATCTAAGAATATGATAAGATGAGGAACACAATGGCTAAGCCTCACTGGACAACGAACGACTTTTGTTGGGGTATCCTTGAGCTGACCTTCGGCTGGAAATTAAGCAGCGGTCTGTCCTGTCCGGGAGGGGTCGAATGGTCATGGCTAAAAAAGATTACATGTAATACGGGCAAAACAGTTAAACAAGGGATAGTCTATTATCAGTTGATTAACATCCAATATTTTTTTATCAAATGATAAAAAAGTATTTATACTGACAAATTTTAGATACACCGAACACTTAAACATCCCCCAAAATTTTCGTGAAAAAAATCTGTGCTAGAAAAATCTTTTTTCTCATCCTTTATTTATTTTTGAAACAAAACATAATTAGAATTTATATTTATACTATTAGTATAATTAGTATTTTATGTGCTAGAAAATCCTAATTTCAGCTTTACTAATTCTTGTTGAACAGGTCCGCCATCAATCTTGACAAACTGAGTGAATTCTCACACTAGACTGAAAAGACAAGAAACTGCTCGCAGATATCGATTGGTACAACATTTACTTGACAAACGTTCAAAACTTCCCATCAACTACAAAAAAATAATTTATATAGCCATTATTAGATCTAAATGGACATATGGTATTGAGCTATTGGGGATCCACCAAGCCATCAAATTCCTCCCGCATCCAATCCTTGCAATCCAAAATCCTTCGAAAGATTCTAAATGCTCCTTATTTTGTCACCCATAAAACTATCCTGAATATCCTATTAGTTGCAGACTTAGCCTGAACTAGATATACCTCCTCTAATTCCAAACTACCAGCCCACTCAAACCCGGTTGTCCGTATTCTCTCATCTCCATCTATTCCCGATAATCCTTTGAGGCGCCTGAACATAAAAATTGAAGTGCTGCCGCGTTGTAGCTTCTTGACAAGAGTTTATCAAGCCAATTTTTACTTTTTTCAAATTTATTTGTTGTACTTTTTCCTATACAGTTGTAAATATCAAGTAATAAATAAAAAATATTAAACATGGACAGTATCACATACAATTTAAACAAAGAAAGAATCTTTTGTAGGAATAAAACCATATTATTTCTTGTAAAGTCTTGGTTTCAGGTCTGGTTATCCAGAAATTAAACAATCGAATATATAAATCTCACAAAACGCAGTTTTTAACAGAAAATAACAAAAATACTCAAAAACCAACAAAATTTATATAGTCTTGAAATAACGCCCAAACCAGTATCCCTGATAATACCTTCTTTAAAATCCATTAAATAACTTGATATGCAGACCCTATTCTTATCCAACAACCTAAACATCCGTCTTAAATCGGCAGGGTTCAGATATTTTTGCTTTAAAGGTAGAATTGTTTTTTAATAGTTATAACAATAGAATTTTAGATGCATAATTTACCGTTGGAAAGCCTAAAGATATGACAAAATGTGTCTTTATTATTTTTCCTTGACTTTGAAAAACAATAGATTATGAATATGTATATTTATAATTTACGGGTCTTCAGTTAGAGAGAAATTGAGTTAAGATAGACGAAGTATAGAAGGTAGAGAAAGGATGAAATAATTTACTAATAAAATATATTTTTAATCATTTGTGCATATTTAGACATTGGTACATTGGTAACTTTTTCATTGAAAATAATACAACTAGTAAATGATAGGTCCTAGCGAATTTTCGCAACTAAATGTTTGACAAGGGAACTGTTGTCAAATTTTCGATCCGATCAATAACAATACCTCCTAAACAGCAAGAAACGCAGCTTTTTTACACAGAGCGTGTGAATAAACCCCCTACATTAATTATTGGACCAAAAGATGATTTATTTTCTTTGGAACCAATATAGCTCCTAAACGGTAGATCCTAGCGACAAATGTTATATGACAAAATATATTCCCACTAAATTTCTAACTTAGAAACTGTCATCTACTTTTCGATCTGTAATACCAAGAGAGCTAAAGCGTGTCAAATTGATGGTAAATAAAACCTTACGCAATTAAAGTTACAGAAAAAAAGACACATATCCATGTCAACAAAAGCTGAACTCAATTAAGAATAGTTTCGACTGTTCCTACTAGATATTTTATGACATATACGCTCTGGCATTTTGCTAAAACGTCAATTATTTGTACAATAATAAGAGGTTATAGGAATTTCAAAAAAAAAAAAAAAAAAAAAAAATCTAAATCAGTGATCGGCTGATATCCCAACTCCTCCTAACACTTTCCATATTTGGAGGATTAAAATTAGTTCTAACAAATCCCACCATATAACCTTTACCCTTTGTCGTAAACCAATGACTTCCTGCCCTCCAGTATCCTTTTATGACACTCCACTAGCCCCTGTTGAACATATCCGATATATTTCTTCAATAATTGCTGGACAAACGCTCGAACCTTCCACTTAATTACAAAAGACTTATTTATATGACCATCATAAGACCAATTTGGACTTAGGAGTAGAACTATGGCGTTCTATTAAACCATCGAATTCTTCGCGTATCCAATCCTAACAATCCAAAATCCTTCGTAAAATCCTCAACGCTCCTTACTTTGTCAGGAATAAGCTCATCCATAAAGATCTTAATGTTCCATATGTTACTGAATTAGCCCAAACCAGGTATCAATCATTCCATGAAAAACTCCATTTTCACTCTAATCCACTAGTTTCTATCTTATCATCCTCTTCGGTTTCTGACAATCCTCCGACGCGTCTGAAAAGAAGATGGCCCCGAGACTTTCTAGTTTAGAATATTTTTAGAGTGCTGCCAATGAGTAGCGCCTTTACAAGTATTTCATTTCAGTTTACTACTTCCATCACATTTACTTGATGTTTATAATACAGTTGTAAATATCATTAAATATATTTAAATAAAAAAATGAGTCTCGACAAGTATAGGAAAAGTTACTAGGATTGAGCTGATCAATAAACCAAAATGTACCTACCTAATACCCAATCACGCTCTGATATGTATTAATGACAACCATAAGAATTGCAAAAATATTGCTGATGACAGGTTGCCTACATCAGACATTACATTTGCCGAGAACAGCTTTTTCCTCCGCCTAACGTTGCGAAATTAAGAAAAACTCAGCCGGATGAGAGTGGTGTGATTCGCGGCCGTTAACCCTCCGTAGGAGTCGTCAGATGAAAAAGTTCGAAATGGTTTCCGGAGCTCTGTAAGTGGCTTACCATTACCCAAATCGGGAGTTGTTTTGTACTACCTAGAAAATACTGTAAAAATCAGGGAAACGAATTAACGTACCAACACTAATTGTATGCTACGTGAAGTGTTGTATCCTCTTCCCACTTTCGTTACGAAGAGAATTGTAGTGATAAAACCAGTTGTTATAAGAATTAAAGATAAGCCAATGTCACCAACGACCAATTAGATTATTTAAAAAAAAATAAATATTTCTTTTTAAATAAAATATTCATGAACAATCTCTTCTTTTTGCCTCATTTATTTATTCATCAATATAACAATTTAGGTTTCGAGGCTTATACGCCTCATCGTCAGAATATTTGGTCAGCAAATAAATCATATCTTTAAATATTGTCAAATTCTTAAAACATCCTTATTTATGTTCATAATGGTCATTTGCTCAACTTCATTAGCTATTAACAATTAAAATATTCATTTTTCTAATATATCCATACTCAGTTAAAACTTTCAACAACAGGAAAGGAGTAGACTGAAGATTCTATATTCTGTAGATGAGGCGTATAAACTAAATTAAATAGTAAATTTTTATATTGATGAATAAATAAATAAAGGTATAAAGAAGATATTGTTTCTGAATATTTTATTTAAATTTATATACTCTTCATAATTGGGTGAATCTAAAAATATTTCTCGTCTTGTTCTGATTGAGTTCATTATCAATTGTTTTATTCGAAAAAAAAATATGAAATTTCACAAAGATTATTTTAATCTTATGAACTTCAAATAATCCTTTTTTCTTTAAGTTACATTATAAGAAGTTGTAGATATCTTCTTGTACTTCTATTGTCTGATAACAGGATGTTTCTAGGTGCTAAGGCATCTCTTATTTTGAATTTCTCCTAAGAGAGGGTTTCTTTTTATAATAACTTTTGCCACCTCAAAGGTGCTGGTGATAACGTTAAAGACCGATAGGAAAAAAAAAAAAAATGAAAATAAGTATGCCTTCTTTTGGTATACTCCGGCACTGTTCGGAAAAACTAATGCTGATAAAGCGGCTTCCTCCTTCTCATAGATGTTGATCTCATTATTTTTTGCGTTGTAATATTTTGGAACTTCTGAAGCTGACGTTACGTTTCATCCCGCAAGTGCTCCAAATAGGAGTGAAGGCAGTAAAATACTCGTAAGGTCGTTTTTATTTTAGCCGTAATGATAGAGCTTGCGATATTATCAAATGGTGAAGCCGGCAGCACCTCTTCCTAACAGCTCTGGAATTATAGAATGGGGCTGACAGGGTCATATGACGGTCAAGTTTGATACCCAAATAAACCACTTAGATGCTCTAGTCACTATTATTGAATTTTTCATTGTTTTTATTTAAAGATTTTTGATATTACCATCGACGTGATATGGCTAATTATATAAAATTAAGCATATAAAATATGAAATTTCACTTTATTGCGAGTTTTCATTTTTGAGCTAGAATTATCAAACACATAAATCAAGTCTCATGGTTAATTGGACTGGGATTAACTTAAAACATGAATTTACATTGAAATTTCGGATTGAAAGGATGTGATGAATTACCTGATACATTGGATTATAATTTTTTTTTTTTTTCTGGGGGGTAACAAAAAACTTAAATAAAGTAAAAAGATTAATAATTTACTTAGTATTAATATAATCTTTCTACTGAATCCGGATGGATCACTATAATTAATCAGTTATTGTTATCGATTCATGATTTGATTAAATTTGTTTCTTAATTTTGAAATTAAATTTATTAAAGCGAAATAACGATAGCATTGAGTATCATGTTAAAAATATTTTCTAATCTTCTTTATTTACACTGCTATCGGCTTAATGAACCGTTACCCGAGATTCTACGTTCACTTCAAATACGGTTCGTTAGGTATTTAGTATCGTTGGAGTAAACAAAGGGACCTAATCAGCATTCAGCGATGCGATAACTTGTCTTAACTCTTACAACAATTCTAATCTCATGGAATGGACCTATTTAAATTCCAAGAATAATCGGTACAAATATTTACTCCAGGCACGATAATAAACATATCTAGGTGGCCAGGGTATTAATAGTTGTGGGAACTTTTTTCTATTATACTTTACTTCGTAAAATAAATTCGTAGAAAAAAAAAAAAAAAAATATATATATATATATATATATATATATATATATATATAATACTATATATATATATATATATATATATATATATATATATATAATAATCTTTTAGATCTAGATAAATATAATGTGCTCCTTTCTGAGAAACATTCCGATTCGTTGGTCATTAGGTGACATGTTATTAATGTCACGTCTTGGACTTGAAGGCACCCTGACGTCTTATATATCATCAGTGATTTTTTATATTTTATTTTTATTCTACATGTGAAGCCTTTACACGAAATAATCTTTTCAAGTTATAAGAAAAAAACAACAAATACGAAAATTAGGTTTTCTATACATAGGTATCTTAATACATATATTTTATGATAATGTATTGCATCAATTGTGTCAAAACATTCATTATGAAAACATCAGAGCTGCAATAATCTTTTTTTTTCCTGTCAATAAATTAAAAATGTAAGTTGTGGTAAAACCTAACCATACAAAGTTTATTGACATATTTTTTAGCCACAACAAATGAGGTTCTAGTGAATATCCACGAGTAAATTAAATCATATAAATTACCATAATTCCATTCTATACCTTTAATCCACAATTATAAACAAGTTAATGAAAACATATTTATATCTAGTAAGTAATTGCTATAATGTACCTGAAAATTAAACACAACCTACAAGAGTGCCCTCTATTTAAATAAATAACAAATTACTTGAAAATATCACGATCCTTAAAAGATATTCTTAAAATAACGATATTATTGTCACCACAATATGCCATCATTTTAACGTAATATATTGGAAACAAAATATATTGATCAGTGTATGCCAAAGAACAGCTGGGGTAGAAGAAAGTATAATAAAAAAATAAAGTGTTGGCTTGTATCAATAAAAAATACGTCTCAACTATGAAGTTATTTTAATACAACTCATACGTGGATATTTCAATAGTTAATGAATCACACACAGTGAAGATATTAAAATACTGCTTTTATTATCAGAACAAATAGATATTCATAATACAATAAACTGTGCTGAGAAGTTAGGGTGACTACAAGTGTACATTCCGAGGTCTCCTTCTATGAGTGTGACACAAGTAAATGTTACAACTAGAGTGATGAGTTTTGAGGATCAAAAGGTATATATAGAAAGGTTTTGTAGAGGGGATAAGGATTCGGCATGGGTACCTCAAAGCAAGTGCTTCCAGATGGTTGGGTCCTAAGTACAGGTATGTGTTCTTTGTCGGTACTTGGTCTGTCCTTTCTAGGTTTAATGGTGACACCCTCAGGTTTAGAAAAGGAAGTTATTAATAATTACTGTATATTATTTATAAGTTAAGTCTCATTCTATAACTACTCTCCCCCTTAAGCACGAAGTCCCTTGAGTGCAATGTTTAAGTTTGTCAGTTAATATTGTTATAATAAAGTAGTCCTTCAGCCGGAGGTTCTGGATAGGAAAGTGTATTGTAGGAAAGGATTCTACAGGAATGGGAACAGTGACATTTTTCCAAAGTTTACAATAATTCTTAAGAATATAAATGTATACAATCAAAACTTTTTAAAAAAACTTAATTACAATAATTGATGTTACATACAATAATTAATTAGTTTTACCAATCGTCATTACATTATTCCTATAAAAATTTATACATTGTTAATAGTCTTGAAACTTATAAGTACAATTATATAAAACTAAAATTTCTCATTATTATCTATAAATAATTAAAAACATAACCATAACACTAAATTAAACAAAAGCATGAACTATGTTGTTTTTTATTACAATCTATAAAACGTTTTCTCAATTTTTATATAAACATTTTTTTTTTCTTTTTTTTCTATTTATCTTATAAAGTTATTATTACCTATATATAGTTCTAAAAATAACATTTCAAATTAGTTTAAACAATTGACAATGAATATTAACATTAAGTGCAACCATTAATATAATAAACAATACACTATTATAAATATTTTTATTTCTTGTTTTTTTTTTGTTTTGTTTTTTTCTATCAATTTTAAAACTACATACATCTCGGACCGCTATCACTGTTGAGATTTTCATCTGGCTTCAACGTCCAGAGATATATTAAATCTTTTCTAATGGATTTTACCATTTTGGGAATATTTCCTGAGGAAACCTTTTTTCTGGAATTCTTATTTAATTGAGGGGGTTTCATTACCTCTTTCGTTTTAATTATAACATTCTGTTTATGTAAACTCGCATTATAAGTTGATATTTTATTATTATAGTCGAGCAATTTATTATTTTTAAATTTTAATTTATCTTTATGGATAGCCGGAGGCTCCTTAGACTGGCTTGTCCTGTCATCATACATAGATTGTTTGTTATGTTTAAAGTTTTGATTTGACAATTTGTTTAATTTAACTTTCGATTTAGCACCAAATTGATTTACTTTTTTGATATATTTTTTCGAATTCCTTTTTTTTCTTTTAGTAAATTTAATACGATGTATAGAATATGTTTTTATTTTTTTGGATATTTTGACATTTTTCTTTTTCGTTTTCGACCGATGTGATTTTTGTTTTGTTGAGTTTTCTTTTTCGATGTTCACAATGTTATTTAAATTATCCCACTTTGAATTTTCTCTCTTATTTATTTCTGGATCTAAACTAAATGTTTTCCCGGTTTTGTCTCTATCTTGTTTTAGCGGTAATGTTTCAGAGTCTATTTTCTTTTCTTGAATATTAATTTTAGGTAATTGTTCAAATTTATTATTTGGAATTCCGGATTTTATTTTTGGCTGTTCGTCAGCGTCTTTGGACAAAAAATGTTCGGGTGGAAAAGGTTTATTAAAATTTGTCTCGGTTGGGTTATGATCTTTAAATTTACGTATTAGAATATTTAACAAATCGTCAATATTGTTTAAATCATAAAACTTAATTTCATCCGCGACTGTTTTAGGAAGGTGACATTTGGCCATCTTACATATCCTGAATTCATTAACGATTCTAAATGGATTATTTTCTGCACAAAAAGTGTCTTTAATTTCTTTTACGATATTTATGAAATTAAACAAAGTATGCGGTTTACCATCAAAGTACGGCATAGGCATATGCTCAAAGTCTGAGTTTCGAAAAAGTAACGATTCCATATTTTTTATTTTTATTTTATTTTATTTATTTTTTTTTTTTTTTAGATATTAAAATCTTACTTATGTCTACTATAATTTAAATTTTACTTAAATTGTGCTCAGTAACAATCATTATCTGATTATAAAAAAAATTGATGTGATTTTTATACAGCTTATATTAGTATTAATAAAATGTCATACATTTTAAATGTTATCACAATTAAACAGCACATAAACAAACATATAAAATAAATAATTTTAAAATCTTACTGCGTTAGTTCTTAACATTCCTCCTGGATACCTGTTGAGCAGTGAAGTCCAGTGAGGTTCAGCAGGACATCTCGGGTGAGTATTGTCTTGACTGAAGGAGGGTGCGAGATGATCTTCTTAGTTTGGTGTCTATCTTCTTGTAGATCCTCTTCAGAAGTATCTTCGTCCTCTCGGAAACTGCGAAGGCATTCAAAATCTAATTTGATGCCTGCAGTGCCTGTCTCGGGCGCCAGTTAATGAATCACACACAGTGAAGATATTAAAATACTGCTTTTATTATCAGAACAAATAGATATTCATAATACAATAAACTGTGCTGAGAAGTTAGGGTGACTAAAAGTGTACATTCCGAGGTCTCCTTCTATGAGTGTGACACAAGTAAATGTTACAACTAGAGTGATGAGTTTTGAGGATCAAAAGGTATATATAGAAAGGTTTTGTAGAGGGGATAAGGATTCGGCATGGGTACCTCAAAGCAAGTGCTTCCAGATGGTTGGGTCCTAAGTACAGGTATGTGTTCTTTGTCGGTACTTGGTCTGTCCTTTCTAGGTTTAATGGTGACACCCTCAGGTTTAGAAAAGGAAGTTATTAATAATTACTGTATATTATTTATAAGTTAAGTCTCATTCTATAACTCAATGAATTTCGATCTTTCAGTCTTATCACCTCTTTCCTATTCTAGTCACATTCCAGGATCCTTACAAGACCATTGATTTCGATATCTCAGTAACTACGTCTACAATTTATGCATGGATTCATCTTGATTAAGAATCAGGGTGTGATACCACTTAAATTTGATGATGTGTTCGTAGGTAACGGAAATAATTTTGAAACAGATTAAAGTAATCATGAGATTCTCACAAACAATAAAATGACATATTACCTCAATTACACTGTTGATTCATATTCGACCAATACTAATCTCAATAGATACCATTCCAATTCAATTACTGTAAATAAAACTTAGAAAAACAATTAACGTTAGTTCTCAGATAACTGCTATTCAAAAGACGTTTCAGAAGAAAACAAATGCCCGTGGGTATATATTAATAGATGATATATATATATATATATATATATATATATATATATATATATATATATATATATATATATATCAATGATATATCAGGATATATGTTTGAACACGTAGAGATATTTAAGTATTTAGGTTCAAGGATAACAAGAAAAAATTAAATAAAGGAGGAAACAAAGTCCCGGTTAAAGGCGGGAAATGCGTGTTATTATTCAGTTGCGTAATCACTTAGCTAGCGGCTTCTGTCTAAAAACGTAATTTATAAAACTATTATTCTTACGACAGTTCTTTATGGATGTAAAACGTGGTCTCTTACTTTGAAGGATAAACAACATCTTAATGATTTTGAAAACAAGTTACTGCTTAAAATATTTCATACAATGAAAGATGAGGCCACCGAGGAGTTTGGAAGATTGCACAACGCGGAATTGCGGAGCTTTTACCCAGTGAATATTGAGTTGATAGCATTGCAGAGACTTAAATGGGCGTGTAAATTAATTAGACCGAATTCCGAACAAGTTGGTATTCGCTCAACCGACTGGTAGGCGTCCGAAAGGTAGGCCGAATTGTAGATAGGAGGATTGCGTTAAGGCTGATCTCGGGGGCTTGGGCTTGAACAAGATGATTCGACGAATCTGTGTGGTCAGTATTTATTGGTATCGGAATCGAACCTTTAAGTACGTTAGGCCTATTATTATTATATATTAATAAACACTTCAGTCTTGACAAGATCCAACTTTAAGATTAGTGAAAAACCTGATGATTCATCGAGTGCTAAAAAAAAACCCACACACTTCTGGAATTTGAATAGAATACTAATATTCTGCCCCCGATCGAGACGAAGAAAGTATCTAAATGGGTTTGGCATATGCCCAAAGAAATCGGCTGAGGACATCCAAGTAGAACAAAATATTCTTCTGCCTACTCTCCGTATGTTTTCGCTTTCTCCTTTCGAGAATTCCAATGAGTCTTTTATGAAAGCGAAAAATGGGATGAATATATAGCGATTTTACTAATGTTGAAGTTTAAAACTTTTAATTGGAATGTTATCCAAACCAAATATATGAAACCAAAGTATATTTTATTTTATATATGTATGTATATATATATATATATATATATATATATATATATATATATATATATATATATTTTCTTTTCTTTGTGTTCCAAGGCCTTTTTTTAGATATTATTTTTTTTTTATTAAAATAAAATGCACAAGACTGATTTAATAAAAAAAAAATTTCAAATTCAGGTGTAACTTTTAAATATCAGCAAATAACTTTCAATAGGTTAGTCGAGTATCTTGGTCACACTGTTAAGCCACAGCTGATATAAAAAAGTAATTAATTACCTTCCAAAGGCGGAATCAAACCCGGGACAAGAAGTTAATTCATACAGTTCTCTGCCCACTGGGCAACCCTGATTCCAATAAAAAAATAAATCACTACGTAAAATAAATGTGTAAAAGCTAAACAAATTTACCAGTTTAGTCTGACATATTTTTTCCACGTTACTAGGTTAAATTTTCTGATAATTTTTACTAATAATAACTTTAATCACTCGAATGATCTTTGTTTGTTTGTTTATTTATTTAACGACACCTTATGCTACTTTGGCTAATCGGACGATGCTACAGTGGGAGTTCTAATTATTTCCAATTCAGGTTTAATTATAATAAGGGACTTTAACAAATACCTGACATCGCACAGGCTCGGGACCACCTTTTAAAGTCCCCTCTGAAGGACGGCATAACTAAGGATTGTTTACTCCCATTTAAAAAAAATCGTAAGGCCAACTGCGGGTTCGAACACTTGGCCTTAATTAATTCGGCTAAGAACACCTTGGCCATATCCTTCGAAGGTGACATAAAATAATGGTTCTAACTAAAATTGAATAGGCAAAATTTAGGTCTTCCGCTCTAGCTTAGTCCAATTAGATACAGTAGCACACAGTGGTGTTAAATGAAACAAAAAATTCTTCAATAAAGAATAAAACTTCCTTTGGGAGTTTCCAAGGTCCCAATGAATCCATCCCCTAAAGAAATCTGATTCTTGATTGTATCCCGTTTTAATGCATGACTTGACTAACTTCCCGATCACTAACCAAAACATGAGCGGGCGTGTGACAACCATTAAACACAAAGCAGAGGATCCTTAATGAAACGGATGTAAGGGTGGAGACATGGCTAATTTCGCCGAGAAGCCAACGCCTCCTAAACAGAAGGCTGTTAATATTCCAAAGAGGTCGGAGGCACTTCACATTCAGCAGCGCGCCTAGACAACAGGAACTGACAACCTGGTCCCTACCCACCAAGTCCTCCCTTCTCCTCAACGCTGGCGAAATTGGTTCGCCTTCTAATACAATAACGATAACCTAAGGGCGCTACTTCCACAAAGCTCTTCTAATCAAGTATTCCCTGCTGGCTAGCCTTCATTATAATTCAAACTTCGTCTAGACAAAACTAACAACGGGAACGGAATTACACTGTATTTGACCGATAGTATTATTCATGATGAGATAATTTAATACACTAAATAAGTTAATACTACTTATTTTTAAAATATAATAAAATAATACAACGCTATTGTGTCTAAGTGTTCCCGCCTAGTGTAGTGTCACGAAGCTCTTCAGCTACAAATTCTTTGCCCGATGTTCAGAATGATTGATTTTGTCGCACTTCATGAAGGTAGTTAGGGATTAATGCAGCAGTTTTTAGAGATATTGCATGACATATGAGATATTAATCTGTATTTTTATTATATATGGTATCCTATATAGTTAGTGAAAGTACATTATTATTAATTATAACAATATATTTCATATATAGGTAAGTGAAAGTAATAATACAACGTTATTTATGCCTTAGTGATCCCGCCCAGCGGAGCTTCACGGCGCGCTTTAGCTACGAATTATTTGCTCGATGTTCAGATTGTCTGATTTTGTAGTGCTTCATGAAGGTAGTTAGAGATTAATGCAGCAGTTTTTAGAAATATTGCATCAGATATTAATCAGTTTTTTTATTATGTATGGTATATATTAGTGAAACTACATACATTATTATTAATTATAACAATATTAATATTACGTCTATTTACTGGATTATAGAAAAAAATATTTCTATTTAAGAGAAAAAAATATAGTGTTTGCTCCCCGGATAAACTGGAAATTCATTGTATGGTGGAGAAAAAAAGGTCGTAAAGGAAGTGATGGAATAAAAATGAGTCACAATCTGATTACCGTCGCTTTGTGACGAGTCTACACATAGTCTAGTCCTAACACCATGGGTTATAGTCAACACCTAACCGCAGCAATCACAGGTATTCCAATCCACTTGAGAATAGATTCCACCATGCTCACCTCTTCTTACTTCACTTTTATTCTTCATCAATATATGTATTTTTATATGTTCACTTAGGAATATATTGTATTTTGTTATAAGATTCTGTGAAAAATATTGCAGTACCTCCACAATTTCACAATATTTTTCTATCGATGAAATCGATAATATGAAACAGTGATTTAGGCAAATAAGAAAACCCCAGCTATAACAAGATCAGTAAATGATATAACCCATCTTTACCATTTTAAAATATTTATTTTGTTTATTTATGAAAGATGTGAGATTCGTGACGTTTTTTGTGAATAATTAATACTCATTTAATTCTCTCAAACTTTAACCTGCATTCGTATATAGATTTAGATGATATACATTATCGTATGAATAAAACATTACTGGAATTATTTTTTAACAATAACTGACTCGCCAACACTTGCAAGAGAATTTTAATTTGCATAATGATGGATGTTAATTGGATTGCTGAATGATAATGGAGTATTTTAATTGGGGCTGTGAAACGAACGAGGAGTGAAAGTGCCACTACGGCCCTCGAGAGCTGAATGTCGCTCTTGTCATTCTGCCTAGAACAAAGAACTGACGAAACCCTTTTGTTCCGATTCGGATTCCAGCCTTTGCCTCTGGATACTACTACAATGACCTCCCGCTACCAAAATGGTCAACCTAGGCTATGAAAACTAATCATCGCATGACTATGCCAAAAGGCTTTGTTTTAATAGCGATCATTCCCAAGTAAGATAGATTGAAATGGATAGTAATTGCGGATCGGAATGAAAGCAGAGAGTCAGAACTTGTATTGAATATTTCTGTATAACTGAATAGCCAATACAACATGTAATCATTAAGGACTTCGTACGATAATTTAAAATATACTACTGATATGTACTTTTATTATATATATTTAAAAGGAAAAACAAAAAGTAAATAAGCTGTAAACCATTTTAGTACCTTTTTTTTTTAACAATTAGTTTTGGGGGACGTATGGTGTTAAGCGGAGAACTGCATACACCCAAGTAAACGGTTTCTTGAGTTTGGCAAGTAAGCGATAGAAGGTACACGTAAGCATCTAATAAAAATGAGAAAATTATACAACATCCTGATCCTACTATTTAAGGAATTAGACGTCCTGCTAGTCCACATGAGAAATCTTAGTTGTTCCATCATCCTGTCAACGGTACCCTGTACCTTCTTGACAATGCTTTCCTCATTCTTTCCGAGAAAGGATAAATAAGCTTATCTAGTAAGCAGCTAAGGTCTAAGCCGTGAGTCGGGGCTTAGCCAATGTTGGAGAATTTAAATGAGCGCTTAGGGACAAGTTGACGTCTGAAACATCTCTTCCTAGCACGTTCTGAGTTATCTTTTTTCAAATTAAACTTCTTTTAAACTGACTGGAAAAGATTAAGTAATTATTCAGTAACATTTCATAACTTAATAGTTTTTTTTCTCTTGAGAAAAAAATACTTTAAAAGTTCTAAGCTCTTTCATTGTCTAAATATAGAGACAGAATTTGTTGTTACATCTGATAACCTAAACTATGATATTATCATAACCGAAGTTCTATTATTTTCATTTAATTTTTTTGTTATTTAAACAGATTTTTTATGTTTATAATGCCCGAATTAGACGGCTGAGTTGTTTGACTTAGCAGTCACTCCAATGACAGATAACGTTCAGAAAGATATTTCAGAAGAGAAAATATTTCAAACCACAACAACAAAGAACAAGTGATTAAACTAGATTATGTGTGATTATTTTCATTAGGTTCAACAGGAGCTGGTAAAATATCAACGATTCACGAAGAATCTAACCAAAATAATCTTTAAAAAAAATTGTAAGTTAAACACTTTAACTTTGCTAGTGTTAATGATTGAAATAATTAAGGAAAATTTTGATTGCTGTAAGTCCCAGTAAACGATGCATAATACAGCAAAAAAAAAAAGAGATACAATTCAGATGAAACACTTAATAACGACCAATTACGGATAAAAATGTAATGATTTGTTGTTATAACTGATTTCAGCAATAACGGATAACGAATTTCAGTTAGGAATGGGATTTCTACAGTTTCATGCTCGACTGAGTTCAAATGCAGCCAACCTTATCTCTAATGATATCGATGACAAGGAAGGCACCAATTTCGTTTAACCAAGACTACTGTAACGGTACTCAAATATCTACGGGTAATTCTTCCGTGATTTTATGATATGATCTTTATGAAATAAAAAAGAAAAATATAAAATAATAACTCTTGATATCAATTATTTAATACAAAATAAGCATATAGACATTATTAAATAATAATAATAATAATAAAGAATTAATCTCTGAACATCAATTAGTCTATATTTATTTATTTCTTATTTTATTTTTTTTTTTAAATAGGATATACTGCAATCAGTGTATCCTATTTAAAAAAAAATATATTGTTTTTCTCTATAATATTACAGTATAATTAATATATAGAAATTTTTTTTATTGTTTTTTAACCAAAAAACACGCGAATTATAATACAACAGAGCAAAAAGAAAAGGAAAAAAAATTACTCATAAATACTCCCATTACTCAGTTGTTTTTTAAGATGGAGAAACATATGTATCGATGACAAGGAAGGCACCAATTTCGTTTAACCAAGACTACTGTAACGGTACTCAAATATCTACGGGTAATTCTTCCGTGATTTTATGATATGATCTTTATGAAATAAAAAAGAAAAATATAAAATAATAACTCTTGATATCAATTATTTAATACAAAATAGTTTTAGAGTTTTAGAATCAGTAAATAGCGATTAAAAAATATCAAATCTTACATATATATGCTTGTAACTACGTAACTACTAACGAAAAAAAATAGTAGTGTTTTTTAACCAAAAAACTGTGATTAATTAGGAAAAAAAATACCCATAAATACGCTCATAACTCAGTTATTTTTGAAGATGGAGAAATAATTGATTAGTGTTTTTCACCATCAAAAACATCAAAAATTTAGAAAATAAAGAAAAAAGTTACCCATAAATACGCCCGTTCTTCCGGTGGCGCGACAGGCCGTGTAGGCCCTGAGCCTCGCGGTGCAATTTCCTGGGAGATTACACTCACGTTTCTCGATGCATTTTGTAGTGTAGGGTCATCGCTCCCCACGCCTAATTTTATGAGTGGCCACCATTTGGCTGACGGGTCTCACATACCCAGGAGAGAGGCTCTGAGTGAATCCCCATTTAATTACATCCTTATAAAAGCCCCGCTGGGACTAGGATTCGAACCTGCAGCATGAGAGACTAGCGCGCTAGCCACTCAGCCACGGCTCCCCTTATAAATACGCCCATAAATCTATTATTTGTGAAGATATGGAACCCGAATTATTATAAAATCCGCGAATAATAAGCAATAGAAAAAAAAAAACTGAAATAAAATTCAACCAAAAATACTCCCATATCTCAGTTATTTTTAAAGATAGTGAAAAATATGCAAAGAGTTTTAGAATCACTAAAGCACGATAAACAAACAAAAGTTGTTCTCTATATTCCTACAAAAGGAAATAATAATACAATGAAATTGGTTCAGAACTAGCAGAGATATAGGGTTTTTAAATCAGCAGTGGTGATATTCCATTTTCCTCTGAATTTAATTGTTATATTGTATTGTACTTCTTATGTTAAACCGATTTTTCTTAATATATGTTTATGGAAAATTTAATTATCTAAAAATGAGAATCTGGTAAATATGCAATACATTTTTATGTTTATTTCACGAAAATAAGTAGTTCCATGGAACGTGCACAAAATAAATTTAAAATCCTGAAGATAATTAAATTATCAAAATTATTATTATCATTGCTTTGGATGGATAAAATATGTTTTTAAATATCGTTTTACATGTAGCTACATTTTTTATTCGTGATTAGCTAGGTATGTAGGCAATTCAATTATCTTGTAAATTACAAGATGGATTGTTTCAGATCTATAGTATTACTACAAACTGTTTATTTATAACAAAAATAGTTCACAACCTTCATAAACTTTAAATTTTGTTAAATAAACGTATAGAAGTTTATTGTATATATACCGATATCAATAAACTCTATTTAAATACTCGTTATTTTTCTTCTATAACAATAATCCATAAACAGAAAAGGCTCTTTGATCGTAAAGAGTTATATAAAGTAGAGCTATGTAAATTACTTACTGACCAGGCATTTCGATCCGCTATGCATAAAAAGTAGAAAAAAATAAAGAACCTTGGTACAACAAGGATTAAAGGAATCACATTTTTATATTATAGCCTTGAAAGTCTTATTCGTATGAACATATATTATATTTATAATTATATTTTTTAAGTTATTTGATAGGAAGAACTTATTAAAAACTCACTCGTGAAATTTAATAGACATCTTGAATATGATATATATTGGGTTGATGCAAAATTAATGCAGGTTTTTAGTAGGTATTGTAAATACGCCATATCTTTACTTTAACCATATATATTTAATCAAAATAATTTCCATCTGAATCAATGCACTTTTGCCAACGTTCAACAAGCTTTCTTATTCCACCAGAAAAAAAATCCGAATCCCTGGACTCAATGAAATCACGAAAAGAATTTTCAATGTCGTCCTGGTTTTGAAAATTTTTCTCCCTCAAAAAGTTGTCCAGATGCCTGAAAAAGTGGAAGTCTGTAGGAGAGAGGTCAGGTGAATAAGGCGGATGTTGGAGAACTTCGTAGCCCAACTCGTGCAGTCGTCGAAGCGTTGGTTGTGCAACGTGTGGTCTGGCGTTATCGTGGAGCAGGATCGGCCCCTTCCGATTCATCAATGCTGGGCAAAGACGTTGCAATTTTTGAGTTCCGAGTTCCGCCGCCATTTCTCGTGTGGTTTTGGTTGGGTCTTCTTCCACTTTTGACCTCAGCTGGTCGTTGTCCAGAGCAAGATGACGGCCCCGACCTTCCTTGTCTTCGAGGTCGAAATCTCCTCTGCGAAACTTCTGGAACCAACGCTGCACCGTGCACTCATTAATAGCCCCCTGACCCCACACTTCATTAATATTACGAGCCGTTTGCGCAGCGCTGCGCCCTAATTTAAATTCGTAAAAATAAATTTGACGAAAATCGCACTTTGACATTTTCGATTCAACCTTTGAACACACTGAACAAAACGATTTTACTAAACAAATTCATGGTGAAAGAGAGGGTATTAGATAAGGTTTGTTTTGGTATAATAATGATCAATGTTAGGATTAGCTTTGTTTACACAATTGGAATTAAGATATTGCAATAGAGGAAACCTGCATTAATTTCGCATCAACCCAATAATTTTACAAGAAATCAATGTTTTAGCAGATTAAAAAAAATATTTCTATCACTTACATATTATCCTCAATATTATCATCACCTTTAGTTTAAAGAAAACTTAAATTACAATTTAATATTTGTTCAGAAAACACACAACAAAAAAAAAAAAAAAAGTTTGTATGATAGAGTAATTAAAATATTAGTTCTCTATATCCACTTCTCTCAGAAGGAACTGAGGCCAGCTAGTAGGTCTGATCCTCACAGTCGATGACTGACCCGGCCAAGAACTGACCTCACGTACTCTGATGCGAGCAACCGAAGGTTCATCATCTCTTGCTTGACTTACGACCTACGTCGTTAACTCACGAATATTGGTAATCGCACTGGAATACGAAATGTAATAATCCATATCGTGTCATAAGTTTGTTAAGTATGCAGTGCTTTAACCCGTTCATTATCTTATTTGCATGAATAAAACACAATTTTTAATAGAATTCTTTCTCCCCAAGTTATTAAAAAACATATATTTTTACATTTACTTGTATAACCGAATCTAAAACTCTGGTGGAAGACACAACTATTACCAATTTAACCACTTGAAATAAAGTTTAAAAGATAGCAAGTTTCCATAAAAAAATTATTTTTTATTAAATGATGTTAAATTAAAGAAAGAAATATGCACAGCTGCCATTTAAACCAATGACGTTTGAGCCCTCCTAGTTTCAACGACTTTTCATGTTAGTTTAATTTCTGGTTTTCCTAAGGTACACGGCATATATTAGGATATATTTAAAAAAACAATAAAAATTAAAATTTCTTCTTTAGTTGGTTTTCAAATTATTTTCTGTTTCTAATTTATACATGTTTTACTACCCATAAAGAGATATTGTTGATTACTTGAAAGAAAGTAAATTATAAAATATTAGGTTTAAAAAAAAAAAAAAAAATGGTTCAATGTCTTTTACTGAGATTTTCACTGTATCACAGCCAACGTCCGTGCAAGGCGGTAATTCGGCCTAGATCACGCTCAGCCTTCAGGTGGTTCCTAAATTTTGGGTACCCTCTTTATAGAGGCTCGGTGTGCCTATTATAGAGATATAATATGTATATTAAAAAAAAAAAATAAATAAAAAAAAAAATATATATATATATATATATATATATATATATATATTATATTATATAAATTATAATATAATATAATTAATAATATATTGATGATATTAATTCAAAATATTAATAATAGGTCAATTAATATTAAATAGGGAAATGTTGTGACAAATAAAATTTATTAAAAACAAAAAAAAAATTGTTAGAGACTGTTTTTGCTTTCAAGGTTACAATTATAAAATTATATGTATATATATTTTTATAATTATTGTTATCTATTTGTTTATAATACAGTGTAGCTATTAATATACATGGAGTCTGGCCTAATCAGTGTTAAAGTTAGCTTTCATATAACAGGCACATCATAAAAAATGTCAACTATATAAGAAGAAAATATTGGAAATACATGACTATAACAAACATTGTACTGATCAATATAAGCTAAAAATTTAGTTTGAGTAACAAAATAAACTTAATTAATTCTTAAAAATATTAGGATTTTCACAATAACAAACATTTATATAAAATAAAAGAATATTATTAATGATTCTTAAATGTATATTTCTTTAAATTGTAAGAGTACGATAAATTTACGGGCATTCCAATAAGTACGAAATATGCATTCTATTTATATGATAAAACCATACGAAAGATTAAAAAGCTTTTTAAAATTGTATATTAGTACATAAATTAGAGGAGTCGAACACATGTGTAAAATAGAAAAACTCATTCTTAAGCTTTGAAAGAATTTCAATTACTGAAACTCTTTCCAGTGATAAGCCCTATATATATAAAGAGATATAGATATATATAAATATATATATATATATATATATATATATATATATAGAGAGAGAGAGAGAGAGAGAGATATTTTATATATATATATATATATATATATATATATATTATATAATATCTCTCTCTCCAGGAGCAAATGTTAAAAATTGTATGCATACAGAAAATGTTTGAAAATACCACCTGCACTTTCCATTCCCCAAATAATTTTTAACCTACTTGGCCCCTTCTAATGAAAATCATTCGTGCGCCCATGATTGTCACTAATATGGTAATCAACTTCATGAAGACGAATTCCAAAACGTGACTAAATCATATGATCTTAATGAAACACAAGAGAAGAAGGATAGGTCACCATTCATTAAACACAATGCTTCTCTTTGAATAAAGAACTACCTTTATACCTTCCTAAAGAGCAAGGTCTTCATGAATAAGAACTATAGCGTTGAACGTATCTAACCGGTCCACACAGCCATCTTATGACAAAGAGGAAGGGTTGCGCAAAGAAGTTGAGGACCGTGTCGAAACGTGGAACAAAGTTGGCCAACGGTCTCGTGGCGCGGGGTCTGTTCGACCAATATGGAAGATAAGACCATATTATTTACGCGACAGGCAGGCACGTGTTTCCGAATGTGATAGCCGCTATCAGATGGAAATATTCGCCTTCAGGAGCGTGGGCGGGAGATATTTGTTAATGGCTTCGGCCATGAAAATTTCCTGCTTGGTCTCAAAACTTTTTTTATTGTTTTGTACCAGCCTGTATTGTAACATATGTTTTCTGTATGATTCAAAAGGATATCTACCAGGGACCTTCCTGAAATGTGACCATCACTAGATTATTAAATATACCTTCCTTTTTCACAAATCATCATAAACAATTGTCAAAAAGAGAAAGGGTCTTTTTCATATCCCGGCCATAACCAAGTAGGTCTTTCTGTTTTACGTGAGACTGTACAGCAATTCTTGCTGGTCTTTTCTGGAAGATAAGAAGTCTAAAGCACGTGGTATAATGCATTTAATACGTGAAGTACTTTTATTAAACAAAAATTAATCACGCTACACTTTTTTATGCAACCTTCGGGCCTGTATATAACGCCTCATCGAACCGCAGCATTCGACAGATCTTTCCTTATCCGATCCTCATCCGTATGGAATTATATCCCTTCTTATATCCGTCACTCCAATACTCTTCCGACCTTCAAATCCCGTTTGTTCAATCACTTTCTCTTTATCCAATTTTCAAATTACCCCAATTACTTGGCAAATTTCAATAAAAATCAGTAACTAGAGCAGAGAAAAACAATTATTTTTTATGTTTTATTTTGCATCGTATTTAAACATTTATGTATTTAATTTTACACTTTTCATAAGCATTATTAATTTATTTTAATTAGCCCTGTATATATGAATATATAATTTTTTTTTTTTTTGTCTAGTTTGTTTTATTTGTTTTTCTAAATTTTTTTTTTTTTTTGTTCGTATATATTACAATTTGTCATAATAGACAATAATAATAGTGCTACAGTATCTCATTCATACAATATTTACAATATAAACAAAAGGAAAGTCAAATTACATAAAATAAAATCAAAATAAGTAAACGTATACAATAACAAAATTAAGTAGACAAAATAAATACAAATAAATGAAGTTAACAAATAAATAAACAAAACATGTCACATTCATACCTATGTACAATATTTACAATCAGCTCGGGAACCCCGGACGGGACTTGTCCCCCCACTTGTGGAAGGACAAGCAGAGTCCAAAGGATCCCAGCGCCTCCCTCTCAGCCGCATCACTGGTAAGAGCCAGCGGAAGCTAAGTGAGGGCGCCATAGCCACAATCACACCGCACTTAAGAGGAGAATATGACCAGTGTCAGAACTCCAGCATATGTATTTACAATATATCTCGGGGCCAATGCCGTTTCAACCTTCTAGGTGGGTTGTATGGATGAGTGGAGCTGGATAGGGATCGTGCTAAAGGTTTAGGATGATGAATGAGGTTCTGATGGAATTTGGAAAATTTGGATGGAATTACGTCTGAAATAAATGGAACATTAAGGTCGTGGTGCAAGGTATAGTTGGATACATAATAAGGAGCCTCTAAATTATTATTATTAGAAGTTACCTGTTAATTTATTAGTATCATTCATTTTCTTTGTTATTTCTGTTGTTTTTTGTTTGTGTGTTTACTCTAAGATACTGAAGATCTAATTTAATTTGTCCATAATATTATTCTGAAGGGACTTGTTTCAGAATAAATAAAGAGTTTATTGTTATTTTACTGTCCAAACCCAAATTAACAATTGATTATAATTTTATTTATTTTTATCAAGAGAACAGATGTTCTTTTGTTTTGTTTTTTATGAGTGTGGGTTTTATTATTGTTAAAAAAAATATATGTTACATGGTGTCAGTGTGAACATTGTTGTGAGTTGTTTTTAAAGTCAGAAAAACACTATCCCACCTCTTTTTTGTGAAATAATCCTCTATTCAAGAAATTAAGAAAATCTCGTGAAGCCGAAGTGAAGAAAGCAACCAGATGGTAAGTTTTCACCTTTTTTCACCATTCTTATTTTAACCACCCAACAGACTCACGGGGAAAGGTTAGTTTTTCAATTTTGAAAAGACCCTTGCCCCAACAATTATTATTATATCTATGTTGTAAATGGGGTTTCTCATAATGCTACCATGTTCCTTTATTGAGATGAAATGTAATATGCATTACTTAATGACAGATTTTTATTTTCATTAGCTTTATACATATTTTATTATATATTGTACATCTACAGTTCAGCCCGCTGTAACGTTATGAGTCATCGAAATGGCCCATGAAACCATGGGTTGGCGTCATTGGGGTTGGCCAGGAACTGAAGACTTGGAAAGTTTGTTAAGCGTAATAGTATGTCTGACGCGCCTGAAGGTTCATCACAATATATACGAGTAGATTTATAGATAGTCATTACATTCTGCGATACCAAAGATTTGGTAATACTAAAATACGTTTTTAAAGAAACAACCTATTCATTCGAAACGTTAGCTAAGCAGGCTAAACAATCGTTCGATACTCTAACAATGAAATTATAAGTAAACCGTCCATAGAAATAAATGGTTTCCCTGACTGTTGTAAACAATTATAATTATCGATATTATCAATACATATTTAACAAAAACAATTCAGTATTAATAATAAACTATAAACGTCTAATTGGTCTGACAACCAGGAATCCATAAATGCCACGCTTTATTTGACAAGAAAATGTAAAATCTTCAATGAATGTTTCTCCTGATTCAGACAGCCCGAAGGTAGGGTGTTTTAAATTATGTTACATACAACACTAAAGTTGCACAAAACGTATTATTTTCGAGTTCGATCACATACAAATTTTACTATCCTAGATAATCACATTTTATTTACTATCCTCAAATAGAACAGTAGAAGAAAAAAGCAAATTAATTATTATATTTCAATTTGAATAATGAACCCTTGGACATGATAAAAATAGATATTAAAAGAAATAATAATTAAGAACCTTATTAAAATATTTAAAAGTCAAGTTTGATCAAAATTATAATTAATTTATTTTATAACTGACTGTAGAATAAAAGAAATAGTAGGAACGCATGACTAATATCTCCCTCCACATAAAGGTTTAAGGAAAGAAAGTTCTGTAAAGAACTGTTATGCTTTCGATTTACATCGGAAAGAGAGCAAAAAAATATTCAATGGCTCCAAGAAAAACCTATCTTCCAAAAAAATATTAAGAAACTGAACAGAATTAAACCGTAAAGAGCTCCTAAGGTGATATCCCCCTATCGCAGTCTCGAAAAGCTAGACGGTGATTAGGTAACCACTGTGGGCATGAAAGAACATTAGCGGTAAGTTAAGCAATATTACGAACCGAGCTGCTTTTAAGCAACCATATCTATGAAACGATTTCCTAAGTTATATTGAATCGTCTAAACAGTATAAAAAACGTAACAAATGTCATACCTAACAAGGCGATAAAATAAAAATAAACAAAGACTAAAGGTGCTGATGACCACAAACCCATTTTAAGACAGGCCAAGATACTTTATCTTACATCAATAATTTAGGATTATACATCACAATTCAATGTCTAAAAAGAGTTTTTCCTATTATTAATTGATTATTTAATATTCAAAAAGTGTTTTTTAAAAAAGTGTTGATAATGGGGAAAGAACCCCGAAACATAAAAAAAATATGTAATAGATTGTGAAGAAAAATAAATGTGTAAGAAAAGGAAGCTAAGGGGTGCTTTTTCAGCGTGAAATATTAAATAAAACTTCCTAAAAAATTAATAAAAGAAACTTAATTATTTAAACGATGAACGTATTTAAGAAACTATAGAAAAAACCTTAACATAGCGGTAAAGATTTATTTTATCTATATACCTTATACTTCCCGGCGATGTTCGTGTCCCACAAAACAAACCTACCCTAACCAGATGTCTTCGACCAGACTTCTATATATTGTACTGGAAACAAAAACTTCGAATGTAATAGAAAAATATATATTGTTCAATCAACAAACTAATCAGGGTCACATTTTTATAAATCTGTCAGACTCCTTGACCTATAATTCTAATTATTCCTTTTATAAAGATTTACAAACGATATAATATATATCGGTGTATATATATATATATTATATATATATATATATATATATTATATATATATATATATATATAAATTTAGTGGTAAACAATATATAACGTTTTTTAAGAGTGATTATATGAAATTTGATTAAGACGCTCTCAGCAGGAGCGAGTTAGGAGTGTACTAACGTCAAAGTGGTGATATATTATTACCATATTTAAATATGTTATATTGCAAATTCAGGAAGAATGAGGTAAAAGGAAAGTTTTCAAGCACAAACATTACCAACAGTGAAGTACTCAAGATCAGATCATATCTCGGTGTTACATAAAAGCTCGTTTGTACTTGATTATACTGTTCTAACGGTACCTCATCAAGTGCAGCACTACTTTTCCGACATGATTACAAGTGTGCTAATCGCGCTATTAACTATCCAGTTAGAATAGAAATCAGCTTTTCTTTTATGCAATAATTCATATTGGGGTAGTTACGTATGATATTAACCTTAACAAAATTAGGTTTTTACGGTAACGTTAATTTAAAATTACTTACTTCTCTGTTGGTTGATTATTAAGCTTAAATTAGAAAATAAGATCCTTTGTTCGTGATTCCATTAAATTACATTCATAAATAAAAATATATGAGACAAAAAAAATATTAGAAAATCAGAATGGAATTTATTAGCCTACAGTATGATTATTTCAACAGCTAGGCCATAAGGCACAAGGTGTATAGAAATGATGATAAATAAAAACTAGAATGATTCAAATTAACATAAGAAAAATGAATGTTGGGTAAAAATGAAAAGTCCTCACTGAATATTCATATCTTGTTTATTGTCCTTGGAACTGAAGAATGCAGAAAAAAATGACAATGACCTTCTAAACAATAACATATTTAAAAGCCAAGACATGAAAAAATGCAACCATGAAATTTCTGAATAAGGTCTGCTACAAAAATACTTGATACGTTTTTGAAGCAGTCACTAACATCCAGCATGTTTAATTAAATGCATTGTTACTATAATTTAAGACCATCATAAAAACATAATAATAATAATAAATAAATAAAAGAAAAATATTACCACTCATAAGTCTTCCCAGGTTTGACACGCTGAAGGAACCCTAAGGCCATGGCGTAATTGTTGACCCTTGAGATATATGATAAAGAAGTATGGATTCTCTCTATAAGGCCAACAATTTAGGCCGAAACGTGGCGCAATATAATAAGTTTTTTTATTAGTGTTAATTATAAGTTATTTCTTGAAGACCGCACCCCTAACCAATTTTTACAACATGTAATTTTATATTGTGTTGACATAATTTGATATGGTCAATAATACCACTATCTTTGATAGGACTGAAATAAATTGTTAATATAAGTGCATTCCATATAAACGGATTAATTATTAATGAACCTGCATATTTCCATATCGATTCAGTATTTAAATTTTGTTCTTATTTTATTTTATAAATACTATTTACAAATACTGTTCAATTTAGTAAAAAAAAATATATTTTTCATTAAAACAAATATCGGATGTTTTTAACGCATTAAAATAATTTGAAAGTAGTTTTCAATCTATAAAAGGCCTAGTCATACCCCTAAGTTCGTCGTGACAAAAAAATAGTATTAGTCACAAGTCTGAAGATTACAGGGACCAGTTCCGATAACAATGAGGAATTTACATACAAATGCATACGAACTATATTAGCTCTTAACAACATCTAAAACGAAACGAATGATATTGACTCAGAAGAGATAAAAATTATTGTAAAATTCAACTTATGTATGAAATATCTTAATTTAAGATAATAGATATTTTTTATAATGCCTATAAGATTAATTTCAGATTATGTCATGGAGCTACTACGTCCATGTAGAGTATACATGAGTATTCTGCTTATCCATATCAATCAGTGGTTCCGGCAGAATATTTTCTTGGACTCTCTCATAATTCTAACTGTTTGTAAAGCAATTACAGAAGTTCACGTTTTACATAATAAGCTTCAACAGATAGTAGAGGCAGTACTATGTGCCTAAAAATGCACTTGTAAGCAACCTAATCCACAAGCTGGCACGTACGTAGTTTAATTGCAGATCTTAACGATTGCGATTACCCCCGCAATAACGCGAATACTACCAGTTTATCATAGAAAGAGTTATAATTATTATAACTAGATATGTTTGACTATATGAAATAAATTATTGTGGTCCGAAAATACGCATAATGTTGAGGATAGATTTATTCGTTTTAACAAATGTTGCTTTTTAGCTAGAAACAACCAGAATCTTACATCAAAACCAACCCATTAATAATATCACTTAAAATTCTTGTAAAAAATAATAAAAATCTGGTTCGCGCAACACACGATTTCAAGTTTTTTAATTAACGCAACACACGAAAAAATTTTAAATACATTAAGTGATAAAAATAAATCGTTAAAGAATTAATTAAATTGAATTCCAATAGAAACATGTATTTTATTAAATAATCTATTAATATTTATCGACAACATTAATATTTATCAGTTAGTTTTATCGGCTCTTCATCACTCTCCATTAACCTATACAATTCCGTGTATTAGGTAATATGTTTTCTAAAATATTTAGTTATCCAAAGGTATTTTAAACGTATATATTACTATACTTGTGTTTATAAACACGATCGCAATATTTTCCCTTACTATATATTTTCATACGACCTTACGTCATATGAATTTATCATCCCTTACGACCTGCAAGCAAAACTGTGAATTTCTATCTCATAGCTAATATTAGATCAATTAACCAACTATATTAACACGTAGCGTTAAAAATACAAATTACAATAAATACATTTAAAAAATATCTGATACCACAACCATGAAAGAAACAAAATAGCTAATTCAAGTTAATAGTACTTATTTCTTTGAACAATATTTCAATTTTGCTTTTAAGTATGACCTATCATTATTTCTCATTTTACGTGTTTTCATTATAAAATTATAGATTAATTATGAGCGTCAATAAAAAAATATAATAAGCATGTTTACTGCAAAAGCTGAATATATATTTTTAAATTCAACATCAATGAATTTACCCAACGAAATAAATATTTTTTTGAAGTATTAAAACGCAAGAATATTCTACGTACGTACAGACCTTGTGCCAAGTAAGGTTTTCTTACGTCAAGAGACTCTCATGAAAGACTGCTGTTTTCGCCTCATCGACAGAGTGACGTCTATTTATAATTCCAAAGGAAAATTATAATTATTTTGTAGAAGAAGTTAAAAATAAAATTGAAATATTGGGGGACAAAAATAAAAATCATCTTGGTGATGCTGTATAATTCATCGATGTACAGTAATAATATAAATCAACATAAATGTACATGAAGTCGATTAAGATCCGTTCGTAATTAAAAGAAGTAGTAACCGAAGATTATTATTATATTATTTTATTTTTAACGGAAGTGTAAAAATAAAGTAATTAGAAAAACCTATGTCTAATGAGGTATTATTTTTTAGAGAAAGGAACCTCTCCAAGATGTTCTAGACTATCAGAGAGCTGTCTGAACTTAAGACTATAACTTGCAGCTCAGTTAACTAATTAAACAGTATATTTTGTTCTTAACTTTCTAAGGGATTCAGTGCAGAACTTAGTATTCAACGAATTATTTGCACAAGTAAGGACCACTATCCCTTTGAGCTCGGAAGTAGGTCGCCCCAGTCAGAACCCTAAGGCAGGATATCCAACTATTCTCTTGCAGGTGTCTCCTATACTCTCATCCGGCACATTGTCAGGTCGGCGAGTTCGATTGTCACATCTGAAGTGAAAGTCAGACGAGGTAAAAAAATAAATGTAAAAAGGCCGCGAACAACAAATGACAACTTTTTTTCCCGAGCGCGGGAATTCGAAAAAATGTATTCATGCATGTGAAAAGTAAATTCACCTCTGTGAGGTTACAGTTTCTATGTTTAATTTTATTTTGCTCTCTTTCCCATGGCTGTCGTATTTTTCACGATATTTTTTTCAAATAAAAACTCGCCCCATATCCCTCTATTCCCAAGCGATGAGAACCAGCAAAACCGAGAGTCATTTTAGTCACCACATCTCTCACTAAACCCCCAGTTGTAATATTTCGAAATAGTATTTTTTTAATTTTATTTTTTCTAGAAGAGTAAAATGAAATGAAATACTTAGCGAACCTAGAGTTCTAATGCCGATCTTAGCAATCGATAACATACCAATTTACCGACCACCGTTCAAGTTGAAATTTCCAAGATCAGGTGTAACACATCCCATCTACGACTCGGTCTACCTGTCAAGATACGTATCAGTCTTCTCAGTGCTTTTAAACTTCTTAGAAATATGTTCGTTATTAAACTTGCAATTTTTTGCCCATTTAAACCGTCGCGACATCACCTTACTCATACTGACTGAATGCAATCTCAGCGATGTTCAGGTGTGCAACCTCATAAATTCTTGAGTAAATTATTCTTCACAAGATTTTATTTTCGATGCCCGTAAGTAAGGCTCTTCCTCATTCAAAGAGAGTAAAATAGATTTAAATCATTTAAGAATCTTGTTTTTAAATATAAATAATGAGAAATTTATAAAATAAAATCCGTAATGTTAACATGAAAATCATTTTATTTTAAAAGAGTATCCGAGATGGACAAGGAACACAACTCTTATAACAATAGATAGAACCGCAGCACATTGAAATCGTCGAAACTGCTCAGGTACTTTTCAACATAATTTATTACAAACGAACCGAAACAAAACACTACTTAAACTAAAAGTCGTTTATTTACCAACAATACTGGAAGTATTGGACTTTTTTATAAGCAGCTCAATGAAATATTTTAATTTTTATGAATTGAGATTTATAGATTATACATTAATATAACATTTATGAATATTTTTCATTTACATAGCTAAATACGATTTTTATAGTAGAAATAAGATGTTTTAATTTTACCTTTTGGTACATTTATTTACCGGAATAAAAATGATGATAAAATAACTTTTTCTAGGTCATGCAAGAGGTAAAATGTGAACTTTACTCGAAATTTTCAAGGTTGTAATACATTTCCTTATTTGGGTAAATCAACGTCAAATGTTTTATAATAATATTATATTGTTTTATTATAATTGTTTTTTAATTCTAATTTCTTTTTTATGAGTGCTCAGTACTGCAATCAATTCAATAGTAGATAGCTGGAAGGAATTAATTGAAGCTAATTTTGAAACAATCTTTTACTATAAGAGTAAAACTGAATACATTGGTTATAAAGGCCGCATAATCCGATACATAAAATTAGGCATAAAAACCACTTTTAATCCCTTAATCTAGAAGATGTCCATGTGGACAAACATTTAAGGAGTTAGAGAATAACATGAAAGCTCAAAAATAAATTTTTTCTTCTGTGAATCATTTGATCATTGCCTACACGTAAAGTCCAGCTTAAACAAAATTAATTTCAACCCAAGTAGATTGATAAATGATCAGGTAATGCGTGAAGTGATTTTTAAATTTAATAGTTTAGCATAGTATAAAATATATAGTATTTATTCATATAGAATGACTTTTTTCCTAAAATGAGGCTTTTCTTTCATGTCATGGTTTTCTTAAACGTTGCTACCAACAATAAAACTACATTGTATATAAACATATATACTTCATACATGTGGATCGTTAATATACCTCAAATAAGATTTGACAGAGAAACGAACAATTTACACTGTCAAATTTCAGGTAAGGAAGCATTTCAAAACATAGAGGAAAAGTAATCTTAGCGTACATTTGCTAGGGACTCATGACTTGGAAATTCAAGGGAGATTTCAGGAGTTAGCGGTGAATATAGGTCCTGACTGCGGCGACCGTTCTATTGATAATAGTCTGCATTATTACAGATCGAAAGAGAACTAAAAAGTTAATAGCCAAAAATCGTAAACGTAATAAAAAAAAAAAAAGTTTGCTTTCTATGTACCCCATGTAACATTTATGTAACCACGTCCCATAATTAAAAAATATTGGCCATTGTTATTGATACAAATTTATAGTTAATATATATTAATACCAAGTCATGAATTCAAATTCAGTCGTTCTCCTTAGGAGGAATAATCGCTCTAATAATAATAAACATGAAAAAAATAATAGAAGATTAATTTCTAAGTTGTTCATGCCTTCTCAATATGCCTACCTTTACATAACCGACTCTAACTATGCAATAGTTTATGGAGCAGTAGAACAAAATGGTGCTAGAAAAGTTTTTTCCTTATTGATTCACCATGAACCCTCAATCACTTCAGGTGTGATATGATTACCGAAGAAATAGACCGATTATATTTTATTTAATAGACTGAATGATCATCTTTAACGGCAAGATGATAAAAGCAGTAATGGGTCTTAATATAATTAAATTTTCCAAACTAATATTGAAATTAAATTTATTTCAGTTTCGATATAAAGTCATTTGTGGTTAATTGTAATTTTTTTATTTAATTTTTAATATTTTTAAAGCAGTATATTTCTTTAAAAGTAAAAGTAATTTCCATCAAGAATTTTTAAATTTTATTTCATCGCAAAGTTATGTAAAATAGTATAGATTTAATATTTTACATATTACTTTTAATAATGTTAATAAGGAAATATGTACAGGATAGCCACAGTAGCAAAAAATGAATAAAAATAATCTAAAATTTGAAACTCATAGAAGAAGGTATTTATTCGAATACTCTATCTACCGTTCTTTACGCTCATTATTTTAGAAATGTTAGAAAATGACTAATTTTTAGGTTGTGATTGTGCCCTCATCAGTAAACACAAGCAATCGTATCACATAGAATTTTAAATTTGTCGGTGTAGATCGTTTTATTATTAAAAGCCAAGGCTTCTCCAATATTTTCTGTTGAGGTAATTACAATTATTTTCCAATGGCATCTCGCTGACCCCCTGGACATCGGCTGCGGACCCCCAGGGAGACAAATGCCTTAGTATAATAATAAATTCTGAATAAGAAACCCCTCTTAAGCTTTATTTTTATATACACTTACACAAAAAAGTTTCCATATACCCATAAATAAATTCTTAGTTTTGAAAGCTGAGGTTGATTTCCTCCACACTTTTGACCTTCCATCTAGCCTAAAAATATTAAATTTGGGTTCCTAAGAGAATATTACCCGTTATTAGAAATTGTTGGGTTTATTTACAAACTCCCTAACAAAGTACAGCCGCTTCTTCTAGTTCACCTTACTGATGAATGCCTTTCTTCTTGCGACTCGACCACTGTATCCTTACCATCTTAGAATATTTTTTACTGTTTTTGGGTGGTTTTGAATCCCATAGTACCTATTTATTCTGATGGTCATCGAGGTTGCTGCGGTAGTGTTAGGATTGCATGGACTTTAGCAAAGATGGCTCGTCCCTGGTCTTCCAGAACCTGGTCTATCCTCCAAAGATTTCAATTCTCTATGTCTTTGTAGTCCATGCTGTACAGCATGTGACTTATTCAACAGATATGCAATTTTTCTCATAGATACGCCCTGTGAACCATGCGCTCTCACAAATCACGAGTAACGCGCATATTGAAAATAAATCAGTTTCCCAGGCCCATGTAATGTTAAAATTGACCTAAGATTTGATTATCGAGACAAAATTTATAGATAAAACACTGGAAAGACGGTCATATTACAACTAATAGGATTAATATTGAAACTTTTTTGACCTATCATTAACAAATGGCATTCTGCCTCGTTTTGTATTAATGATGAAATGAAAATAAATAAATATATCTTTTTTATCTCATATTAGTATTAATGATTTTTACATTAGGAAATTGTAAATTTGAAAATAAAAAGTTATGCAAAATAAAAGCAGGCTGTATGGAAACTTTTTTGAGCAAGTGTATATTATGTTTATTTCTAAATGTAGATGTCAATTTCATCACCCAATGGCAATAATGTGATGATTCTTCAAAACATGAGTATTAAGTTATTTGCTTAGATTAGTGACAGTCTAGAAAGTGTTAGATAAGGAGCGAGCCCATTTAAAACCCTCCAAGTTACGTAAGCGAAAGGGGGCTCGCCTACTCCGACACTCTTAACACCCAGCCCTCTTCTTTTGTTTTTCCTTCGCCAGCTTCTTTTTTTTCTGACTTCCTTCTGAGGCAGCTATAATCAACTAGCTTGACGGGTCTGCCCGCCGTAGAGTTATGTGCTGACCCAGTTCGGACATCTTGCAGTGATCATTACCTGCTCAAAACCGCTTCCTGCTTAGCTTACCTTTACCGTTCGGGTATCAGCGAATAATATCTAAAAACGAGATTGCTTGCACGGTTTCAAATTATTATTATTATTTTTTTTTTTTTTTTTTATTATTTTTATAGTTGATGAAATTTTACCGGAATATCAATGAAGGCTCGAAAGTGTTTGAAAAAAACACATAGGAATAAATTAATTGAAGACGAAGTAATAATTACTGATAACTAGGGCTAGGATTTCCATGTAATTAAAATTGCCAAATATGTAAATATATATGTATTGATTTTAATACAATATGGAAATAATAATAACTAGTGTTATAAGTTAAATAGTGTAATATTGTAAACAGTATGTATCCTACTAAAACATCTCTACTCTCTTCTTTTTTTTTTAATACAATGCAAAAATGTTTTATTTTAAACATAAAAAATACAAAAAAACAAATTGTATAATCGCTGTAAGGAAAACAGTTTAAAACTGATGGCATTTTCAAATTTCAAACGTAAATCGTAATGGCCTTAGAACGACAATTGCCCCTCCATTATTTTTTCTCGTATTTTTGCAAGAGTTTTTGATAGATATTTTTGCAGTAGTTTTTTCTCAAGGTGGATTCATCAGGCTTTTTTTTCAATGCATTTTTCCAAAAAAATTTTAAGAGACGGATAATTAAATTTGCTTATCAGAATGTCGGTCTGCAATTCAATCCAAACGCTCGAAAAAATCTTTGTGTTAGAAATTTGGAATGTATCGAGTGTTGGAAAACTCGACTTTTCTCCTTCCGACAAAAATGAATATGGAATAAATCACAAAATATAATTTTCAAATCGTGTTCGGAAGAGTGGCACGTCTGATGAATTCAGAATTGTTCGTAGGTTGGATCTGAGAAGCTGCAATATGAAACTTTTTTATCATGCACTCGTAATTCAGATTTGCTGCAAAGAAATATAAAAATGAACAAATATGGAATAAATATGTAAAATTCGAAAGTATGTAAGAATATTAATTTAAATTGGCTTAATTTGACCCCAATTGCGTTAAAACATATACTTTGAGTTGTTACAAGGTGATATTGAAGTCAAGAGCCAATATGTATTTACATAGGAATCCTAGCCCTACTGATAACACAATAATAATATATTCTGTAACATAGTTATCATTCGAATAACTTTTGTAGCATCTAACTTTTTGGACTGTAAACTTTTAAAATTCTTTTTTTTACATTATATTAATATAAATTATAACTTGTTATTGATAAACCGATAATAAAACGAAGAAATAATCAAGAAAAGAAAACATATACTTGCCATATAAAAATAATTATCACTGAATATATTAATTATCTACGACAGGAAGGTTTGAGGATAAGTACGGCATTCTTAATGAGAGAGAAACATGAATAAACCATTGAATGAATTTCCTACATTACTGAACATAACATAGAAAAGCCAACCATTCATTAATAAAACATTCCACAAAAAAATTGCATAAAAGCGAAAGTAATACAAGAAGCAAATTAATGGCTGACATCATGCATAAAATACCTGCTGCCTAAAAATTACTTATCTATACTAATATTATAAAACTGATGATTTGTTTGTTTGAACGCGCTAATCTCAGAAACTACCAGTTCGAATTGAAAAATTCTTTTTGTGTTGGATAGGCCATTTATCGAGGAAGGCTTAGGCCCATAGGAAAATGAACCTCGCATCCCAATGCTTCCAAATAATTTACCTTTTAATTTTAAAATAATTCAATTTCCCGTTAATTTATCTTTTGCCGTAATCACAGGGGCAAACATTTAAACACGTAGAAATCGATTCACCTCCAGATCAGGTTGCGAAGGAAATCAGTATGTTCATCTACCACAAGAAAATAAAACTAAAAATGTCATTTATGCGGAAATACTTTAAAATATATTCTTTTAAAAACTTCTTATTAGCGATCATAATAATAGAAATTTACGCTGACGAAGTCGCGGACAACAGCTAGTTTAATATAATTATAGTAAACGTTTACTTCAAATTAATTTTATATTAGTTTGTTATCAAGTAATTTGATCTTTTAATTGATATATCTTTCCAAGGAAGTCATTTTATGTATATCTTAAGTTTAATTAATAATTTATTCACTAAAAAACATTAACTTGAGTAGTAATGGGACATGAATCAATATGCAGAAATAGAGGAGCATATTTCATAAACTGGAGGGATCTTCCGTGGGTCCCTAAAATTATTTGAAATAAAAACAAAAACTGCTCCAATTGGTCTATTTCACTGTTCATTATTTTATTTGGATCAGATTGTGCGATCCTCAGTGGCCGTGATCACAATATTTAGAAAAATAAAACCGCTTTAAATCAATTTTGTTGACTAACTGATTGATTTTAACTGCTAAATTGAAAAGGAATTGAATGAAAAACATGATAAAAAGAAGCTAGGCTATCATCGATATCCTAACCATGAAGGATGTCGCCGAGGAAGTTTCCTTCTCTCAAGGAGACTCGAAATCCGATTCGGTTTTTGAAGCTTCCTTGGGTCACGTCTCATGACCCCTCCAGAACCTCGTTTTTTTTCACGATTCGTGCTGAAGGGTTATCAGTGACAAGGTCGGGTGGGATTGTTATTGAGACCTCTCACAAAAATAATAGTTTGAAAAAAGAAATAAAATAAAAAATAATTACTTAATTGAATAAATTATTTAAATCAAAAGAGAAACAGCCAAGGAATATTATCGATTTCTGGGAGAACCTACTTTTTGCTGATTACGCATGATCTGTAAATTAAAATGATTTTTTTATTCATATTTTCATATAAAATCTTTCCTAAGTGACCGGTATATGATAGTAAAAGTTGCAGAAAAGATGTCTAGTACCGTGCATCTCACATGTGGTGTTCCACAAGGTACGTTACTATCTCCAATACTATTTCCTATTTATACTGGAAAAATTGTTGGAACCCAGTTCAAGCATGCTTCAATATCAGTTTTTGCTGATGATATCGCTGTCACCAGTAGTAGCTCGAATGCCAGCAAGGCTGTTATGCATTCAGAAAAAGCCTGCCAAATCATAGCAAACGAGCTGAAAATGTTAAAAATTGATGTGAATGCAGATAAAACGAAAGAAATAGTGTACTCATTGCAAAAGGGAAAGAAAAAATTACATTCAAAATTTAAAATTAACAACTGCGAAATTAAACTATCCAAACATATAAGATATCTCGGAGTCACCTTTGATAGACATTTGAAGTTTTCGGTCCACTTTGGTAAAAAAATTAAGACAGTGAGACAAAAATTAAGGCAACTTAATCACTTAATTAATTCTTCAAGTATGTCTCTTCGACTGAAGATATCAATATATAAGGCCATTATATGTCCAACTCTGTTATATGGTGCTCAACTCTTTTCGCATATTGACAAGTCGACCAAAAAAATCGTTCCAAAATGGCGTACTGCAGAAAATTGTGAAAGGAACGTCATTAGAAAGATACAAAACCTCAAGAATTCACGAGGAATTAAAAATTGACAAACTTTCCGAATTCTTTACTAAAAAAAATAAAAAGTTCTATGAAACGGTCAAACTTATTAACAATCCGATATATAGTAAGCTAACACCTTCTGGATTACCTCAACGATGGCAGAATAGCGAGATTTAGGTTTTAGGATTAGGTTAAGGTTCTACTTAAACCAAACGGTGAGCCTCATCATCTCATTATAGATTCATAGAAGATAATTATATATTACAGGTATTAAAGAGATATCTGACATCCTTAAAATGCTGAAAATTCAAAAACTAAGGTTTTAAGAAGAGCTTACAAAAGGGGCTACGAAAAAAAAAAGAAATAATTAATTTACTAAAAGTCTCTACAATAAATAAAACCATGTGGATTCTTAATTTTATTAATGAATTCACAGCTGTGAATTGTACCCTATCATCAAGGGATGAATCAAATTAACTAAAACAGGGCCTGGGGTAAACCGCATTGTCCATCATCGAATGTGGTCAGCCAACTAGTTTAGTACTGCCTTCTTTTCAACACTACCCCAGACAATTCTGGTAACGATAAAATAAAAAACACACGCATGATAAATCAATCATAGCTACTGAGATGTATTTAATATTAAATAAAAGGACCAAGTAAGTATTTTTAAGTTAACGAGAGGTATAAGCCCATAAAAAGAAATTTAAGGTAGATCCTTTGAAAGTTAAATACTAGTAAGAATATCGATCTGGTACGGGCATATAACGATATTCAACCTATAATTTTTTATAATTACGATTTCTGTTAACGCAATTTCTTGTTCACATTCCTCCTTCCCCCAGAAAAAAATGTATGTGTATTCTCAAGAAATACAATATAAAGGATGGAATCTCTCAATAAGTTATCAACCCAGTTTCCTCAGCTGTTGTGGCGAAAAGAAACTACTCGTACTACAAAATTTTGTGTACGGCTGGAAAACGGCTCTGAGGCCAGCCCACAGAACATTATTATATTTTATGTACTCTGGGTCAGTCCAATTTAGGATCGGGAAAAGGCCTGTCAGAAGAATAGAACGGCAGAGGAGGTGCTCCATGAAGTTGACAAATGAAAGACGGACTACCTTAAAGAAGTTTATAAGCGACGTAAATTTGCTGGTATAATCCGTGAGTTAATGTGGTCATAACTCGTGTTGCATATTATGTAAGAAAGGGTGGGTAAAAAAAAAAAAGGAGAGAAGATATCTATCGAAAAATGGGATTTTCGCTCAGCTAATAATGCTCCTGAAGGTTTAAAGCTAAAATATATTTAAGAGCGTTTATGTTTATTATTTTCAACTACAAAAACTACCAATAATTTAAACTAAGGCTCTACGAAAACCACATAAAAAAGGATTACATAGTCCAGTACAAGCGAGCCGTATTTTCTTTTTTTAACATTGATAATTAATTCTATGAATTTTATTTTTCGACCTTTATGTTTCTATTTTTAAAATACACCAAGATCTCAATTTAAAAAAAATAGTACTTTGTATTTAACCGCATGTTTTTTATTGTATATATATATATATATATATATATATATTATTAAAGATATTGATATTTCTACATGGATCAATTCAAGATATTAGAAAAAGGCAAGTACGTAAAATATTCTTTTTTCCTTTTCCAAATATTTATTAGGAACCAAAACAACATTAATAAAGAATCTGTAATAAAGATCTTTCATATATAAATGACCTAATGATAACCTAAAATTAGAGTCGAACTTGAGAACAGACCATAACGGTGGAAGAGTGCTAAGTTGTGAACCACGCCAATCTCCTGGATACAGTTCACTTGATTGGCTGGGTAATGGTTCACAGCCTTCCCAATTAGCGCGTGCCACAGCTATACTGATCGCGCTATAACTATAACTATTATGGCACTCCCAAAGTGTATTACAAGAGTATTGTCTAGCAAACAGGTTCTATCATTGTTACAACGGACTGAGTCAGTATTTTTTCTTAAGGTTTATTTCCGTTCTAGATAGGACCAGCTGTCGCGGCATCCTATATCATCCGCCCGTAAAAGCAACAATGCAATAAACCCTTTCATAACTTTTATTAAAGCTTTCCAAATACACCATTCGGAAAAACGACTGTCTAACAGAGACAGACCAGCTAAATAATATATACAAATTGTCAGAGGCAAACATTTTCAAGAAGAGTTTCTCACTAAGGCAGAAAAAGTGAATGAAAAATATACTAAACTAAAAAGTGTGTTTAAAACTGATGTAAAATAAATAAAATGTTTTGTATTTTGTGGAAGGATATTATCTGATCAATTCGTCAATAAAAGAGCTTATATGGTTATTACACACATTTTTAAACTTCCCAAAGCTGTTAATTCAATTATACATATATATAATATGTGTCTGGCTCGTATGTCTAAAGTCAGCAATAAATTGACATTTTGTTATCAGAACTAGAGATCACTTTTGGTTTAGAGGCTGGCATAGCAGCCTTCTTAACCCGAGGACGCCTGTTCGGACACGGCAGATAGCCCCAGGATTTTTTAAATGCAGTACATTAATCCTTGGTTATTCTGTCCTTCGGAAGAACTGTAACATGGTGGCCCCGAGTCTGAGGCCATGTCAGGTACTCATTAAAAGAGTCATATCATAATTAAACCTATATAAACAACATTTATACTTCTCACATGAATTGACGTATTAATATTATTTTGATAAATTAAAATGAATAAACAAACAATTAGCGGTCACCTTGGCACAGCGCGTAATTGGAGGACTAGGTTTTGTTTGTTGTTAAATAACATTTTGGAAGGGATAAGATACTATATTTATGATCCTAAATAAACTTTTCCAAAATTAATTACTCATTTAAATACACCCTGGTTTAAAAGATAGGTATAAGTAAGGAAACGATAATCTTAGTTGAATGGACGAAAGGTCGAGTTTCGTTTTCACTATGGACCCCAATTCTAAAGCAGGTCTTCCATACGACTGGATAACCTTGACTTTATAGTAGAGCGTTGTTCATTGAGCTGTGTTGGAATGGAGATGCTGAAGAGGGTAACGAGTTGGAAGGGTCCAGGAACCCTCGTGGAGATTCGACCCACGTGAGCTAATGACGAGGAAAATCCTGCGGGGGAAACTGATTAAGATAAAATTTGAACGTAACAATAACCTCTAAACTTGACGTAAACATCAATTGATCGTAGCTTTGAATGAGATGAACGCAAATAATAACCAGTGAACCACTCAGTATATGTTTAATGCATTAACTACCCTGCAACAAAATTCAAACTATGTATAACAATAAAAATACCGACGATGCTGTTTTTATTATTTTTTATTTATTTTCTTTGTTTGCGAATTGGTAGGAAGGAAGGTATATATTTTAATAATAAGGACACATTTTACACACATCTATACTTGCCGAAATTTGTTAAGAACTACATTTTAATACATTTAAAATCCAAATATATTAAACTTTTCCATGCCTGAATGAATTTGTTTTTGGTAACCTCTAATAAATAGGATAATACTTTTCATCCGATCAAGAAAAGAAATAATAAAAAAATAAATTCAGAGCAAGAATCTGTAGGATAAGAGGATAGATGGCTAGGTTTATTTATTTAACGTCACTTTATGCTACTGTGGCTAATCGGACGATGCTACAGTAAGAGCCTAAATTTTGCCTATCCAGGTTTTATTAGGGTAGGGATCTTTAACGAGTACCTGACATCGCACAAGCTCGAGACCACCTAGATAGCTAGGTAAATCAATTTTTAATTTTCTAATTGCGCAGTTAATATTCATTCGTTGCTATGTTTTCCACTAACAACAATATTTTATCATCCTCATATCCTTATGAATTTATCTTTTCATTCTGGTTTCTTTAAAAATAAGTGACTGATCTAGCTTCTTGATACGCCTCTAGTTGACGGGCGGCTTTTAACTGAAACTGTACCGTAGGTGGAAACAAAACAAGCTTTTTAATCTGAATTGTCAATATCAACTATTATATGTATAACAATGGGAGAGGATGGGGGACAATTTAAATGTGTAATATGATTAAGAAAAGAAATGCGTAATCATAACTTCTTGCTTGCCAGTCTTGGTTTGCAAAATTGAATTTCTTCATTTACAAGCTGTTATTTCGAGGTGTATGGAGAAAAAAACGTTTTTTAAATGTCTCAGTTTTCACACCTATACTTTCATTTTAATAGCAAAAGCCTCAGATTTCGTGGTGAACCTTTCGTATCCGTCAGAACCAAGCATGGAAAATGTATCTATAGCATTTCCAAGTCAAATTCAACCTTTTCCAAGTAAAATTCAACCTTTTCCAAGTCAAATTCAACCTTTTCCAAGTCAAATTCAACCTTTTCCAAGTCAAATTCAACCTTTTCCAAGTCAAATTCAACCTTTTCCATTTCAAATTCAACCTTTTTCGATTTCAATAAAATAATAAAAATCATATTAATATGATTTTATGTTTTAATGGTTATTTTAATTACACCTTGTGTTTTTAACCCTTGTGGCTTGTTAAATGTTCCCAGGGGCCTTTCTACATATAATTAGTCACGAAAATAATAATAAGTATAACCGATACTTTAATTTTAAGACATTTGCGATACAAGGTCTGGTAGTCGGATTAGCGGGATTGGTTTTATTTTAGTTTTATAATCGCGGGCGAAAATATTATCAATAGAGGTTTATTTTAACTTTTTCGTATTTATTGGATAGTAGGCTCAGCAGAAGCGTTTCCAAAGGTTCGGTACCGATTATACTATTAATTTTAATCGCGCTCGCTCAAATATGGGTTTATTATAACTTTTTTGTATTTATTGGATCCAAGGCTCAGTAGCGGCGTTCCCAAAGGTTCGTTACCGACTACACTATTAATTTTAATCGCGCTCGCTCAAATATGGGTTTATTATAACTTTTTCGTATTTATTGGATACAAGGCTCAGTAGCTGCGTTCCCAAAGGTTCGTTACCGATTACACTATTAATTTTAATCGCGCTCGCTCAAATATGGTTTTATTATGACTTTTTCGTATTTATTGGATACAAGGCTCAGTAGCTGCGTTCCCAAAGGTTCGTTACCGATTACACTATTAATTTTAATCGCGCTCCCTCAAATATGGGTTTATTATTACTTTTTCGTATTTATTGGATACTAGGTACAGTAGCTGCGTTACGGAGGGTTCTTTCCCGACCAGTCTATTAATTATTCGTGCGCTCACTCTCAAATATGGGTTTATTATAACTTTTTCGTATTTATTGGATACTAGGCTCAGTTGCTGCGTTATGGGGGGTTCTTTCCCGACCATTCTATGAATTATTCGTACGCTCGCTCAAATATGGGTTTATTATAACTTTTTCGTATTTATTGGATACTAGGCTCAGTTGCTGCGTTATGGGGGGTTCTTTCCCGACCATTCTATTAATTATTCGTACGCTCGCTCAAATATGGGTTTATTATAACTTTTTCGTATTTATTCACTATTAGGCTCAGTTGATGCGTTGCGGGGGTTGCTATCCCAATTATTCAATTTATTTTAAGTGCTCTCGCTCAGGAAGAGGTTTATTTTAACTGGTTCGTATTTACTGCATACTAGGCTCAGTCGCTGCGTAACCAAGGACTCGTTACAGATTATACTATTAATTTTAATTGTGCTAATTCAAGTAGAGGTTTAACAAATAAGAATGTACTTATAAAATCGTTCTGTTTAGCTGATTATTATCAAACTCCAAAATATTAACCAAAAAGATTACTTACTATCCTGAAAAAAAGGATAAGCTGTAACCCAATACATGAAAAGTTACAAAAAACACGAAATAAACATAAATTAGACCAACTGACTAAAAATACATTAACACATTCACTAACAAAACTCCCGAAACACAAATACAGAAATTAGCATAGAAAAGAAACACGAATTTATAATAAAACCATAATTGAGCGAGCGCGATAACAATTAATAGTGTAATCGGTAACGAACCTTGGGAAAGGCAGCTACTGAGCCTAGTATCCAATAAATACGAAAAAGTTATAATAAACCCATATTTGAGCGAGCGCACGAATAATTAATAGACTGGTCGGGAAAGAACCCCCCGTAACGCAGCAACTGAGCCTAGTATCCAATAAATACGAAAAAGTAATAATAAACCCATATTTGAGTGAGCGCACGAATAATTAATAGACTGGTCGGGAAAGAACTCCACGTAACGCAACAACTGAGCCTAGTATCCAATAAATACGAAAAAGTCATAATAAAACCATATTTGAGCGAGCGCGATTAAAATTAATAGTGTAATCGGTAACGGACCTTTGGGAACGCAGCTACTGAGCCTTTTATCCAATAAATACGAAAAAGTCATAATAAAACCATATTTGAGCGAGCGCGATTAAAATTAATAGTGTAATCGGTAACGAACCTTTGGGAACGCAGCTACTGAGCCTTGTATCCAATAAATACGAAAAAGTTATAATAAACCCATATTTGAGCGAGCGCGATTAAAATTAATAGTGTAATCGGTAACGAACCTTTGGAAACACAGCTACTGAGCCTTGTATCCAATAAATACGAAAAAGTCATAATAAAACCATATTTGAGCGAGCGCGATTAAAATTAATAGTGTAGTCGGTAACGAACCTTTGGAAACGCAGCTACTGAGCCTTGTATCCAACAAATACGAAAAAGTTATAATAAACTCATATTTGAGCGAGCGCGATTAAAATTAATAGTATAATCGGTAACGAACCTTTGGGAACGCATCTGCTGAGCCTACTATCCAATAAATACGAAAAAGTTAAAATAAACCTCTATTGATAATATTTTCGCCCGCGATTATAAAACTAAAATAAAACGAATCCCGCTAATCCGACTACCAGACCTTGTATCGCAAATGTCTTAAAATTAAAGTATCGGTTATACTTATTATTATATTCGTGACTAATTATATGTAGAAAGGCCCCTGGGGACATTTAACAAGCCACAAGGGTTAAAAACACAAGGTGTAATTAAAATAACCATTAAAACATAAAATCATATTAATTTGATTTTTATTATTTTATTGAAATCGAAAAAGGTTGAATTTGAAATGGAAAAGGTTGAATTTGACTTGGAAAAGGTTGAATTTGAAATGGAAAAGGTTGAATTTGACTTGGAAAAGGTTGAATTTGACTTGGAAAAGGTTGAATTTGACTTGGAAAAGGTTGAATTTGACTTGGAAAAGGTTGAATTTGACTTGGAAATGCTATATATTAAAATATCTATACCTACGCTTTTTTTTTTTTTTTTTTAAACGATATATAGTCTTAAACGAACGAGGAATGTTTTTTATATTTTTGCGAGCTTAGCTGTGATGTTTTCAAACCTAAAAACCCGTTGGATAAATAACCTATATCAAATTTTAACATTTTATCGCTCGAAAATCACCAGCCTCGAAATATCAAGTATGATTGCAAATAATCAAAAATTGGAAATTACTTTTATTAACGGCCTTGAATACCAGAAAGATATTAATCTATAATTTTTTTACATTAGTTTCTACAATTATTGTAAAATCAATAAGTTTCAACTTATTAATGAAGCTTAAAAACTTAAAACGTTATCGAAAGCAATACATATAATTGACTCTCGTCTGTTCCTATTCTTTTGTCTCTCAAAATATAAAATTTTAAGAAAAAAAAAGCAAACCAAAAAAAAAACTGGAAAATACGAGTTAAAATAGCCGTTAAAACTTATGGATTTGCCTAAACAACTATTCTGGATTTTTGCCGAATTACACTCTTTCGCAGAAGGCTTGAACCTTATATTCGTATTTCCTTTAGAAGAAGTCAAGCAATAACACATCTTCCCGTTTCCTACCCATTTGTCAAGTCAGCGGTTCTGAAGACTTTCTCGTACTTCTCGGTGAGAAAGTGACGCAACTTGAATCTCTTCCTGAGCCCAAACCTGATTCTGCGATAGAAGACAGAAATTTCTCTGGTAAGCAAAACCATACACGTCAATAACACAATATGTTTGCAAATGGCTAAAGATCAATGTATGGCGTAGCATTTTATCTAGTCCACCCTAAAAAAAAATAGTGAAATAGTTATGTATAACCAAATTTATTTTGGAATATATATTTTTTTTTTAATTTACAAAATTCGTTCGGATGTAAAAGAAAAAATGTAAAAGAACCGAATAGTACAAAAATGTCTTTATCATTAGACATTCCTTGAAATCTTAGACATTTTCGGACGAATAGATATTTCGAAAAAAAAAAAATTTAAACTACTATAACTTTCCTTACTTATGGTAGTTAAAGTAATATATTGTAGAAAAGGCACTGGATGCCACAAAGCATAGCATTTACTACATAAATACTGGAATAAAAATAACTTTAATCTGTGGATCACAAAAAATATAATCAGATTAATATGCAGACAGGATGAAATGTGAAAGGTATATAGACAAGCAGAAAAAGAAAATTACGCTTTTGTCAATTACACAATGAAAAATTATTCTCTGGACAAAGGTATATTATCTCGGTACAAAAAACTAATTCATAAATCCACAATAGAAAAAAACATGTTCATACAGCTGAACATATTGAGATGAAAGGGTATAAGTATACACTCAATGGAATATACAAGAATTAATATAGAAATCATAATTAAAACATGCATCAATTTGATTGAAGAACCTCATTAATATATTTAAAAGTTTTTTAGATATTGCGGACCGAGAGAGGTTTTTTAATTATTTCACAGAGGAGTGATACTCCATCTCCGTGACCTGATCCGGTCAACTTTTAGCTCCTGAAGAAAGACTACTAAGCAGGCCGAAACGTTGTAAAACATTAAACAGCTAACTATTATCTAACTTCCGGTTTCTACTTCTTTATACGATTAAATCTAAATTAAAATATAAATTGCTCAACGTAAAAAAGCGCCACGAGCATTGGTCAGACTCTAACTCATTGTCACAGCACTTAAGCCCATGAGTAATCAGCCCATTAACTCTAGTTAAACGTAAGGCTGCCACGTCTATTTGAGGAGCCAGCATCAAATGTGCCACCACCAAGCTTACTTGTCAATTCCAGGCCAGCTATATGTCTGTATCCAGTCACTGATTGCTCCGGATAGTTGGAACTGAGGGAGGTCATAGTATAAAGGATTATAAGAGGATAAAATCTATGAAAATAAATTATAATTGATTATTCTTGGAAGAACTTTAAATTTAATATCAAAGAATTTAAAGTCTGCACCTCAGATTACACGAGGGACTGTAATAATCCCTATTCTCAACGTGTTGGAGGCGTAACAATTCACCTTGAGGAGGGCTCGCATTTATCAATCCAAAATCATAATTAACATTAGCAAGCTATGATAAAACTATTTCATTTTAAACTGTCAATTATTTTCTGGATAGCAACAGAATACAGGTGCTTCGCCTGCTTTAGAAAGATCTGGTTGGATAGTGCGAGAAGGTTTAAAACAACTGAAGCCTTGATTTTTACACTAATAACCAAGATATACAGTAGATATTAATGACAAATTCATATAGATAGCTCTAAGGCGTATCTAAATACCCGGGTATCTTTATTTGTATTGCTCAACCTAAATATCACGTTTTCTTATGAATGTCCTGGGAATAAAATTATTTGGTTACACATATCTATTTCCTTTTAAGTTCCGAGTTTCAATGAATTGAACCGAGCAGGTTTAAAAAATAAAATAAAAATAATTTTGAATAAATTATAAATTTGGTTGACTATCGATAAAATATATATACATATATTACTGAGAGTATAATGTCGCATTTGTTGGTGTTAAGAACGGAATTTCTTAGATAAGATAAAATAAGGGAATTGTCTAGTTAGTATTAAGTAAAGATGGCGTGAAGCTCTACACCTTATAAATAAGCGACCTTATAAATTACCATACTAAAAAAGTAATATAAAGAAGAGAAAATCTTATACAGATTTTAAATAATTATTATAAAAAGTTTAAAAATAATATTTAACATTTTACCATAGTTTGCATTGTTTCATTAGCCATTTCCTATTCAGCTTGAAACGCTCTGGAAACTTACCTGAAAAAAAAGATTAAGTTTAAATTGTGTTTGTTAAAGGCTTCATGATTTACATAAATAAGATATGAATTTTTTTTCTTTTCATGATAATTCACTATTAATATTGCATAAAAAAATATTACCTTATAACTTTTTGTTATTTGAACCATCAGTTAAATTTACTAATAACGATGGTTTAAAAAAGATTTGGCATTGAGAACCAAAAGAAAGGCGACTACCGAAATGTTTATTTTGTATTTTATAATATTTATCATTTCTAGCCATTTATTAATCTTTTTAAAATATTAAATAAACAACAGTTACCACGAGCCTCAATAACAATCAGGTTGCAAATCATTTATCAGTTTCCTAGTAACAATTTTTATCTATGCCTTCCTCTCTACTAGATAGCACGTTTCCGTTTTTTATCTTTTCTAGAAAATGAAATTCTGGTACCGTGATTTCCTCAAGCAGATGGAGGCAAAAATGAAAATAAATAAGGAAAACAAAACAAATCATATGAAACTACTTCAATATTTATTATTACTTTTTAAATACAAATTATTCATACAAAATACTTTTTTTCATTTACATAAAAGCTTGTATTTAGTAATAAAAAAAAAAATAATGCAATACATTAAGGTAAATAATGGTTGGTACACCATACATGGACTTCTACTGAAAATATATCTCACAATCTCCACCTTTTGTATATAATTAAAAAGTTAAAAAAATTAAATTCTAAACATATTGCCCTATGAACATATTAAAACATTTATTGATCGTATTTCGTTTTATTGCAATAAACATTAAGCCTAGTATTTCCTTAATCAACACAAAATTACAGAAAAAACCAATTCAGAGCTCTTTTTTTTTATAGTTAAGATAATGTAAAATACGATAAAAAGATTTTAGATGTTAATAGATTTTTTAGTTATTTTAGTAATTAATTTAGTAAATAAATAGTAAAATAAACTCTTTTCATCTGGCACACAAACCAAGAAGAAAATGAGAGCAAAATAAATAAAATAATTAAAATATTCCATTTCATAATTTTTCTTTGACTATTTTGCCACGAGCTTCCAAATTTGTCGAAAACGAATGAGTAAAATATTTCAAAGGTTAAAAAAATAATTACAAAATTATATTACTTGGTGACGAACATAACATGTAACATATTGAACAACCGTAAAGGATACATAATTAACTTTGAGAGTATTTTTTTGGTTTTGTGCCAATTTGATTAAAGTAATAAACAAAATTATATTTATAGAATATTAATTAAAGTGATTATAATTTATTTTAATATTTTCTGCATTTATATCCCCACCTATTTTATACAAATATATATATATATATATATATATATATATATATATATATATATATATATATATCTTCTTTTTTTTTTTAACTGTTCCGATTTGCAATTTTTTTTTTTAACTGTTCCGATTTGCAATTTTTTTTGCACACAATAATTATGGAAAAAGCATTTAAAATTTCTCTTATACATAAGGATTTATGAGTAGTGATAATATATAGAATAAATAATTTATTTAATTTTACAGTGTTGCGAATTCTCGTAAGGCCGTGAATACATTTATTTTAACAAAACAATATTTATGATGAGATTTAAAAATACGTTTGTAATCAATTGCAACTTTTTGTTAAATAACTCAGAAATGTGTTCATATGAAGTAACGATAGTCTATATTCTGTTGCTCTATATAGGCATTTCTTAAGCCAGATTTCAAGGTATAATTCCATAATAAGTAAAAGTAAAAAAATGGTAAATTCTAAATGTAAAACCTACCCATATCAATACAGCTGCACTACTGGCAGAGCACTAAGGGGGTATGACTCCTCTGAGACATCGTTCCCCCACTCGTCAACCATTTCCTGAGAATATAGGAAACACGCACCGCAGCAAGGAATTTTGAATGTAAACACATGATACAAGTATGTATAAAATATATAGAACAGTTTCAAAACCCAAGAATATGCTGGAGATTACTAAAAAATTGTATGTTCTTTCCTTACATTCCTTAATAACTACTTAAAAAAGATATAACGTATTGTGCAACTGTTAATCCATAATACGATATAGCAAAAATTATAACTTACACGATACTATGAAGTAGTCGCAAAATATCGGACATATTAAGTTTCCTCGGAAATGGAATACTATAGAAACGTTATCAATATTTATACAAAAAATAACTTCATCTACCTTCAATACATAAATACAATATTTAGGTAATGTAAAACTATAAAATTCTACTTATAGAATAAAAGTAGAACAGAGCATTATATCATCTTTTGGTGAGTTAACAACAGATCAAAAAATTAAGATTAGTTATTCAGGAACTGATATTGCAGGATGGCCATGTGAGTTACTTTTCCAGTAAGTATTCAAAACAAGCCTAGTCTTCACCTACACAAAACGAACTTTAGAAAAATGTTCTCTCGAAATAAAAAAAGCTATAATGCGTTAAACAGTCATGGATTAAGCACGTTTGAACACAGTAGAAAAACGCTGCAAATTATTACACAATGGTTTATAATTTCCGAATAACTGTTTATAGGCAATTAACTAATATATATAAATAAATTATTCAAAGGAAACTGGCCTATCACCACGCTAATTTCAAAACACGATATCTTAGCTATTTCCGAACCTATTTCAATGATTATTTTTTTGTTTATTAGGAAAATTAATTCTGAATCTGAATAACGAATAAAAATAGTCCGTTTTCTACAGTACGAATTAAAAAATTAATTTTCCTAATAAACAAAAAAATAATCATTGAAATAGGTTCGGAAATAGCTAAGATATCGTGTTTTGAAATTAGCGTGGTGATAGGCCAGTTTCCTTTGAATAATTTATTTATATATATTAGTTAAAATAAATAACAAAATAATTAAAATATTCCATTTCATAATTTTTCTTTGACTATTTTGCCACGAGCTTCCAAATTTGTCGAAAACGAATGAGTAAAATATTTCAAAGGTTAAAAAAATAATTACAAAATTATATTACTTGGTGACGAACATAACATGTAACATATTGAACAACCGTAAAGGATACATAATTAACTTTGAGAGTATTTTTTTGGTTTTGTGCCAATTTGATTAAAGTAATAAGTTTTTTTTTTGTAGTTAGACTAAAATAAACATTAGTTTTTTATTCATATTCAATATTTCTTTCTAGCTGGTTACTCTGCTTCCTAGATTTTCCCTTAAACCATTTATTTATTATCAATTCTATGTGGCATCCCTATTATAAGTCTTTGATTTTTTTCTTTTAAAATCTCAGTCATAAATGCATGTAACATGTAACTTCTACATGACTATCATAAGTCTTATATGGACTAACGGAGTTGAGATTTGGGGCTCTACTAAACCATCAAATTCTTCCCGTTTACAATCCAAAACCCTCAACGCTCCTTACTATGTCACAAATAAACTCATCCATAAAGACCTAAATGTTCCATTTGTAGCTGATCTGGCCCGAACCAGATATCACTCCTTCCCTAACTAACTCCTCTGCCACTCTAACCCACTAGTTTCAATCCTTGCTTCCTCTTCCATTCCCGACAATCCTCCGAGGCGTCAGAAAAGAAGATTCTTCTATTGGGTTGATGTAAAATTAATGCAGGTTTCCTCTATTGCAATATCTTAATTCCAATTGTGTAAACAAAGCTAATCCTAACATTGATCATTATTATACCAAAACAAACCTTATCTAATACCCTCTCTTTCACCATGAATTTGTTTAGTAAAATCGTTTTGTTCAGTGTGTTCAAAGGTCTTGAATCGAAAATGTCAAAGTGCGATTTTCGTCAAATTTATTTTTACGAATTTAAATTAGGGCGCAGCGCTGCGCAAACGGCTCGTAATATTAATGAAGTGTGGGGTCAGGGGGCTATTAATGAGTGCACGGTGCAGCGTTGGTTCCAGAAGTTTCGCAGAGGAGATTTCGACCTCGAAGACAAGGAAGGTCGGGGCCGTCATCTTGCTCTGGACAACGACCAGCTGAGGTCAAAAGTGGAAGAAGACCCAACCAAAACCACACGAGAAATGGCGGCGGAACTCGGAACTCAAAAATTGCAACGTCTTTGCCCAGCATTGATGAATCGGAAGGGGCCGATCCTGCTCCACGATAACGCCAGACCACACGTTGCACAACCAACGTTTCGACGACTGCACGAGTTGGGCTACGAAGTTCTCCAACATCCGCCTTATTCACCTGACCTCTCTCCTACAGACTTCCACTTTTTCAGGCATCTGGACAACTTTTTGAGGGAGAAAAATTTTCAAAACCAGGACGACATTGAAAATTCTTTTCGTGATTTCATTGAGTCCAGGGATTCGGATTTTTTTTCTGGTGGAATAAGAAAGCTTGTTGAACGTTGGCAAAAGTACATTGATTCAGATGGAAATTATTTTGATTAAATATATATGGTTAAAGTAAAGATATGGCGTATTTACAATACCTACTAAAAACCTGCATTAATTTTGCATCAACCCAATAGATTAGAATAGTTACAGGAGTGCTACCTTTGGGTAGTTCTTCTACAAGTCTGTTTCATTTCATTTTTCTTTTATCATATTTACTTGTTGTATTATAAAGTACAGTTGTAAATTTTAATAAATAATGTTAAAAAAAAGTAATTAAATGAGACTAATCTATTATTAATATTAAGTTTCCTCATTTCAACATTTATAAACAGTATGTATCCAATATTCTGCTCCAAACTTATTTTATATACTAGTATACATCTGTAATTGTTCATATTAAAATACTATAAATATTCTAGATATGTAGTCGATTTTTTATTCTTTCGATAATAAATAATTCAACTTTAATGGATTCAACAAAATATAGTTTCGAATGAAAATCTTATTTCAAGAATTCTTCTCTTGGACAATATAACTGATGTTTCTCCAACAATCTAATCCTTAGTCGAGCGTAAAACATATAAACCAAATATTTCAGAAGGACCAACTTAGTCAGCACTCCGTTGAGCGCATAGCAATGAGAGCTCCTTCAAGGAATAAAAACATTTGTAGTCACGTTCCAAGACGAAAGAACAAAGAAAAAAATGGTTTATGTAAATAAACTTATGTGGAATTTTATTGTAAAGAATAATTTTTTTAGCTGTTATTCCAGTGAGTAATGTGAAGGTGTTATCGTTAAAGTATAACGATCAAGCAGTTAAAAAACAAAATATTCTTGTTCCTACAAACATAACTTATATTTAAGCTCATTAAAGAAATAGCGATCAAAATGTTACATGTTATCGATGCGGTATACGATCGAAAGTAATCAAAACCTTTATATTTGTTTTGATCTGATGTTAGGACCATCTGGTACGTGTTGAATAACACATACCAACTGAATGACACTTTTTCAGGAGTATGCTATTTTACATTTGTAGTGACAAAAAAAAAAAAAAAAAAAAAAAAAAAAAAAAAAAAAAAAAAAAAAAAAAAGGAACAGGTAAGCAAAATTCTGAATTCTTTTACCTTGAAGTTTCTGGGCTGTCTACCCATTATCAAATTTAGAAATTTAAAGGCTCCCAAACCTTGAGTGGATTTTTTATATTATCGTTATCAATTCTAATTACATCTCTCATAATAGATAATCGCAATAATCGCATTTGGGGGTAATTAATAGTAATTATAACTAGTTTCTCAGGCATGGTTCTAAATCATGATAATTGATTAAGATCAAAAACAGCTAACTTTTAGTATATATAAGTTTTTTTACTAATATTTCTTAACGTCATGAATTTGAAATTTTAAGAATATGTAAATATGCCTTTTGAACTAGAATAAAAGTCTGGACAGTGCGTTTATAAGCAGGTTTAAATAAAATTAAGTAGCAGCAAATTTCCTTTTTATTGAAGTTGAACACCTAATTTATTACACTGTTCTTATTTAACTAGCGTTAAAAATTATACCTAAAGATAGTAATAAATTACCTCTAACCCATTACCAAGTGGGAGAAAGAGAAGACTGTTTTTAAGTATAGACTTGCAATATACCATGTCCAAAAGGAATTCAACGAAAAAACAGTTTCAAAGAACTCTAAAAGTAATTTAGCTCACCTTGATGAGAAAAATAACCTTTGATATTTCAACAATTTTCAAAAGATGAATCGCATCTAATGTGCCTCATTAGACGGAGAAACCATCTAAAACAAAAAGCCCGTACCGCCTAAAAAGTTGATGGTACATGTGACAACGACCCAAGAAGTGAGCGAAAAATAAGGTCTACTTAACCACCTAGCGATGAGAAAGTGTGAACCGTTAAGAAATGCTCTGATAATTTAACTAATTGTGGGTAATACATGTGGGTCTAAGCTCCCATTAAGTCACTGTATTTCTTTAAGAGTTGTTAAAGTTTTCTATTTGGACTTTTTTAGTAAAGTAAGTTCTTGGCCTAGAATGCGCTTGACAGCCCCGCCTGCCCCATGACTCATAGTGAACACAACGAACAAAATGTGACGGAAGTAGCTCGGAATTGTATAGACATTATGAATGGTCAAATCTAAATTTCTCAATATTTCGAACGGAATTCCCGATATTTAATTTCTTGGTATTTTGTATTTTTATTATTAATATAACATATAAATTTATTCAAATGTAGAATTTCAAAAACATTTATTTAACTTTCCAAATGTCTTCTTTGGTGGAGTCGGCGGCTGAGTGGCTAGCGCGATAGTCTAGCACGTTAAATCTTGTGAGTTCGAATCCAATTTCCGGAAGGACTTTTTAAGGTATATAATTAAACGGGGATTCACTCACACCTCCTTCGGGTGTGTGAGACTAGTAACCCAACTAGTGCCACTCATAAAAATAGGATTTATTATTTATTTTTTTTTTTTACTGTTAAAAGTTGGAATGATATGTTGATATATATTTTATTTGGAATGAGGGAGAATACTTTTATTCATACAAATTAGTACATAATTTTACTAATTGGTGAGTATATTTTTATTGAATGCAGGATTAGTGTCAGCATATGCAGTGTCTTATCCACTAACATCTTTAACAAACTAGTCAAATCGTACAAAAGTATAGGATAAAAATCATTATTATATATGTACATATTTCCGACACATATTGTTCACCTCTTTTCTTCTTTAATAATAGAAATAAAATGAGAAATATTGGTGCGCTTTGTGCAATGTATGTTTATATCTATAATTTGAGCCTTATGGGATCGATCCCGTCTAATAGAATAAGGAAGTCAATGAGCTTTTCCAATAGACCTTGACCTAGAGTTGTTGAACTGGAGTATACGTAATAATCAACCCACAACATTTTATTCTATAATTCTAGATTCTTTCTGTTTATGAATCCCTTCCATATACTCCTAGCATCCAAATAACTCTAGCTTTATTTCTTTTAATTAAACATTGTAATTTTAATTAGTAAAAATCAAATAACTTGAAATCCTCGTAAAAAAACAGTAAGGACAGATCGAGCAGTTGACAGTGAGATCAACACAGACAGGACCAGTGAACCGAGTCACATTCCAGAAGATCAATCTGCCTAGGGTCACGTTTCCAACAGATCTTTCGCGAGTGATTCATTCAACTTCGTCAGCTGAAGTGGCTCTGTCAGAACCGGCGAATTATTAGACCGTTACTGTAACAGTTAGCGGGGTAAGTCACCATCAATCCTGTTTCGTTTTTCTTCATTCCTCGAAGGTTAGTCAAAACTCACGCGATGATTGCGTATTCGGGTCGAAACTGTTTCGTAAACAATGCTCAGTCTCACAGACTAGTTTGGAAATGATTTTTTTTTTCCTTACTTTACAATCATTTTATTAGTAAGGTTGCGGTTAAATTAATAAATAAAAATACTTGAAATAATCTTGAAAACAATTTTTTTTAGTATTTTTGCTTCCACACCACCGAAAGTAGTGAAGCCTCGAAATGGTGCAAGGATGAAAAACTTTTTTCATCCAATCGCGTTTCACGTCTTAAGCATCAAGTAACAATTCTTCCAATATGAATTAGATGGCTTCATAAACATATTTATACGCTATATTTATTTTAAAAAATAATTATTTAAAGATATATATAAGACTTTGTCAAAAAAACTTTGACATATTTTTCCTATATTTTTTAAATTATATTATTGTTGATTACTCCTTCATTTAATAAGTTTAAAAAGTTCGTATAAATTTAATTTTGTTAGTTAATCATATTCCATGATAGACCTTTGTAAATGACCTAGAAAAAAATATTACCCGAAAAACGAACAAAAATAATTTAGTCTGTCCGGTTTTCTTATTTATGAACACAAATTTCTACGACATACCAGAAACATAAGGCTTTGAACTTAGCAGTGGTGATTGATCATTTTCCTTGTAAATTGACAGTGTTCCTGGTTTGTCTTTCTTAATTATTTAACGTACTTAAATATTTTGATTAATGTAAAGTAAAGTATATATAGATGTTAATTTCCTAAACAGTTATATAAACTGTTATACTCTACTATAAACATTTGGAAATAATAAACCATTGTGTAGTAATTTGGAGCCTTTAAAACCCAAATCACATTTTTTTAGTATCAATTTGCTGTTTTTAAAATGTTTAATTATCTACTGATCTAGAATACTTTATTGTTGTTTTATAGTACATATAGTCCTGTGCATATTTTTAAGAAAGCTGATTCTGAATTAAATTGTCTTGTGAATTTTTCATGCTCAGTACAGTCAACAACGTCCGAATGTGTGTTTTATATACTATATAGAACTTACAAGGATATTGTAACTGATAAAGTAATCAAAATCGTCTAGCAACGAACGAAATCCGAGGTGAATGGTTTCTGAAGGTAAAGGTAAACTGTCTCATTAGTAGAATCCAGAGGAATTTCGTGTATCGCCTCTTGCAAAAGATCGGAATAGTAATATTATGTACAGTAAAATACTTATTTTTAAACATGTCATGACGGTACCTGATTCAGAAATAATAATGTACCTGCCGATTAAATTCCAATCAACAATGCCTGAGGGTGTTGATTTTTAAGAGTTCGACATCCCAATTTTCAAAAGAAAGATAAAAAATCTGGTGCGGGCAACACACGACTTTCACTTACCTCGATTTTTAAAACCAATGAAAGAATTTTCAAATACAGTTAGAGATAAAAATACGTGAAACTATTAAGGAATTAATCAAATTGAATTTATATAGAAACATGTGTTTTATTAAAAAATCTACTATATTATTATCTAAAATAATCAGTTTTATCTTCTTCTCATCACTCTCTATTAACTTCTCAAAGCTTGTGTATGAGATGATATTTTTTCTAAAAAATTTAGCTTTCCAACGGTATATCAGACATGTATATTACTGCTCTTATGTTCAAAAACGAAAAATTGCATTACAAAAATATTTTTTCTGTTTTCTCCTTTAGTTGGGTATCGAATTTATTCAATTTATATATTTACCTGTTTTTCATCAGCGTTAACAAGATAATCTAGTTATTATTATTGAATCTACAAAATTAAAGGTACTTTAGGGGAAGAAAATATCGGCATTTAAGCCCTGTCAGACCATTTTTATCCAAATAAAACCTACATGATATTAAAGCCCATTAAATTTTACATCGATATAGCGAGTTTAATCAAAATCGTCGGAACCGTTTTCGAGAAAATCGAAAAAAGGTGCAAAATCCATGGTATAAAGTGCCTCTTCTGGTAAGCTCATTTTGATGAAAAAAGTTTTGTCACGTCTCGGGCGTATAGTTGGCTTAAATTTGAAATTTCAGTTTCATAGGACTTACCGTTTCCGCCCGGGAGTTACCACACACACACACACACACACAGACCTTTTTGCGAGACTTGGTTATTTGGACTCAGGGGACCCTAAAACGTGTATTTCCGTTGAAAACTGGAATTCGAAAATTTTCACGATCGCAATACTTCCCCTTACTATATATAGTAAGTGAAAGTAAAAACACATCGTTGATTAGAAAATAAAATATTTGGGAGCCTGAAGGACTCTTATACAATTACTTAAACCACTTTCCATTCAATATGATAAAGAACTGGTAAGTAATGTTTATTTTACATCATCTACCTCACAGCCATTGAGAAATGGTGTCAGAACTGGAGGATTAAAATAAATCCTAAAAAATCCCACCAAATTACCTTTACCCTTCGTCGCAAACTGATGAGCTCCTGCTCCACTGTATTCCTTAATAATACCCCACTCATACCTGTTGAACAAATCCAATACCTAGGACTCCATCTTGACAAATGTCTCACATGGAATCCTCAAACGAGACTAAAACGACAAGAAACTGCCCGTAGATACCGATTATTACAACACTTGCTAGACAAACGTTCAAAACTTCCAATTCATTACAAAAAGCTCATTTATGTTACCCTCATCAGACCCAACTGGACATATGGAATCGAGCTTTGGGGCTCTACTAAGCCATCTAATTCCTCCCGCATCCAATCCTCACAATCCAAAATCCTTCGCAAAATCCTAAATGCTCCTTATTTCGTCACAAATAAAATCATCCATAACGACCTTAATATCCCATTTGTTGCAGACCTTTCTCGTACCAGATATACCACTTTTAATTCCAAACTCCCAGCCTATAAACCCTCTTTTCCGCAACCTATAAACCTCAAATACTGCTGATAACCCTCCGAGGCGATTGAAACGAAGATGGCCCCGGGATCTACTTGACAATAAATAAACATCGAAGTTCTACCGGTGGGTAGTTTCTTCACAAGCCTCTCACGCCCTTTATTCTAATTCAACACTTTTACTTATTGTATTTATGTCAATATACAGTTGTAAAACTCAATAAAATATAAATAAAAAAAACATTCCAAAGCACAATTACAAGCGGTTAATTATACAAAAAATCACATTACACTATATTAATTGAAATAATAATAATAATAATTGAAATTCAAACTAATTGGTAATGTAATACATACCAGCTTAATTTATATAAAGAAACAAAAAAAAAGATATATTCCTTACAAATATAATAATATTACTGAAAAAGAAATGAAACGTTAAACAATTTATCATTTTATCATAAATATACTCCTATAAAATTAATTATATTACGAAAAAAAACAATAAGAGATAGAAGCAAAAAGAAAACGATAAAAGAAGAATAGAGAAAGATATAAAAAAAGAAAATAAATAAATAAAATTCAGTCCCCCAGATCTGAGTGGATTTAAAGATAAGAACAAAAAAAAGAAACATAAAAAAATGTACACAATTTTGCAATAATGTATATATTTTTTATATATATACATATCCACATAGATGTCACTCAAAGTAGATAAAATGAAATCAGAATAATATTATTTTATTTTATTATGTTAACGTTATCAAAGGATTTTAAAATCATAGATAATCTGTAATTATTAAATGACAGATTTGTTGTCTTGACAGAGTTGCTTAAGATTTGTCCTATATGAGTCAACGAAAAACTGAAATCAAGCATAAGTATGTTTCTTAAAGAGTCCCAAAGTCTTGTAACATACTGAAAGAAAACTGAAAAGTTGGCCTTCTACAGCCGGATTTATTTACTGCAAAATAAAAATCACCTATTTGCCTACTATTTACCCTTTCTCCCTTAAATCAATTCCTCAATGCATATTAATGTCATCTATACTGCCCTGAACCAGAAATGAATGAACTAGATCTAAAGTGTATATGTATATGTATATGTATGTATATTTATATATTATATTATATATATATATATATTTTATATATATATATATATATATATATATATATGATAAATGAACTGACAGTTTATAAAACTTTTTTTTTATTAGCATAAAATTCCATCAAGGAAGGGAAGCATTCGCAGGGCTATAACTGAACTTTGTTCCGCAATAGTTTACAAATACGTTCCATAAACAATACCGAAACTGAATGTTTGTTTTGACGTAATATGATATATTGTAAACCAAAGCCATGAAAGGGGTCGATTTCCTGCCGCATACCTCTGTCCGTTTTTGACTAATTGTATAGCCCAGGGCTGGAGTAGGTAACCGATACCTATTGGACTTTCATGGTCAGGCTGTTTTATAGGTCAAGGAAGCTGATGGAAATGTCGTCCGAAACTGAATCACAACAGAAAAAAAAAAGGCGGAAGGTTTATATTTATTACTTGCCATAATGGATTTAAATCCCAAATGGAACTAGGTCGCTCAATTATCGAGAAAAATAGGAATGTGGAAATGAAGATAATCTTCCATCTCCTATAGGAACATTGCCTGATTCGTGGGAATTCGATTTTTTTTTTTCAATAAAAACAAGCCTTTTTAATCAAAACAATATACAGTTCCGAAATCCTTAAGTGAGATATTTTGTAAGCAATGGTTCAGGCCGGCCGAACTATTTATCTTCCTATTATTCTTCTAGGAAATAGTCAACCATATTTCGAGAAAAAATATATATAGAATAAGAGGCTGTAATAATTCTATCACCTAAATCACCACTTTTTATCAGACAATGTGTAACGTTTCGGTCATTATGCCATCTTCAGGCGCAAAAACAATTTTTTATCTGATAATACATAATAATGACATAACTATTTTATTGATTAGATTTTATTATAAATTTATTTTTTATATAATTAATTTATTATAATTAAACAATTTTTATTTTTTATGTATCGTTAAATGTTTAAAATTCTGAGAATAGTTAAATTAAGGGAAATCATAATTATGTACTTTCAGATTCAAAATTGTTATTGCACCATAAGATGACATGATAGCCGAAACTTTGTGCATCGTCTAATAAAAAGTAGTGAAGTATTATCACAGCCTACAATTCTATAATAAATCTTCACCTTCACTTTAAATTATAAAAACAACAATAATAATTATAATAAGCACTGGATAAAATATTTGTATGGAAATAGATAACTTGATTCTAGATTTATGAATGTTTAATAACAAAGAAATGTTTATTTTGTATTTTTTTTTTGGGGGGGGGGAGTCACCTGTGGTATTATGGTCTATATATAATAGCATTCTATGCCCAATAATGCGGGTTCAAACCTAGCATATGGTAATTTGATTTTTTAACGGGAGTACAAAATCCTTAGTTATACCGTCCTTCGCAGATGTTCCCCGGGTCTGAGCGATATCAGATACTCGTAAAAGATCCCTATGCAAATTAAATTTGGAAAATAATTAAGAACTCCGACTATAGCATCGTCCGATTAGCCACATTAGCATAAAGTGATGTAAAATGTATAAACAATCAAATAAACATAGAATTGTTACATTATGTGTATTTAATCTCTAACAGCGCAAATTATGTCTCTATTATTTTTTATTTCGATCATCTCCAAAAGATTTTTATGAAAAATTATATAATTTAAGGGAAAGATTTACTTCGGCTAGTTCAATAATATCCGTGGTCTATTTCAGCGGCGATTTGATTCCGTTGGGTGGGAGTGCGGAAACTATTAAATTAAACACTGAAACGCTTACAGATGATAAATACTCAACCATGAAATTGAAAGAAGCTAAGCTTTAAAATGTAAGATTTCTTCAAGTTGCAAATTAAGGTTGTTTTTCGTAGAGTTACAAACTTCACAAACTTTAAGAAAAAGAAGAATTCCTGAAATAAATAAAATAAATTAAATCAGACTTGAGTCGGCTCCACAACGTCAAAACTATTGCAAGGTGTGCGTAACGTTCATATATTATATCGAAGAGTTAAAAGGTTTAAAGAGGCCTTATTTTTAGAAGATTTGATATTTCGAGACGTAGAGGCATAAATTTTGAATGACTACCTTATGATTAAGTAACTATGATGTTTAAATTAGCCATAAACCATTCTCAAAAGTAAGACTTGACGCCGGGCAATACCAACCTATCGACTCATACCATTCTTGGAGACAATTTCATAACTATGTTCGAGTACGAAGCGCCGGCGTCCAGCCAAACGGTGACACATTAAATATTTGCATAATAAGATGAGTACTAGGGAGACAGTGACTCATCGATTCCTTGCAGGTTATTCCTCTCAGTTCTAGGTCATCGAAAGCGTCGAAAGTGTTTGGTAATTTACGACTTATAACACCTTAATTCGTCTTACGTAACTAGGCATATAATGGCTGCAGAAAAAGAATAGTAAAAGTCACAGAATACAACTGAAATTTGGCTATGCAAAGAAATAATTTTGCTTAGAAAACTTAGCTAAGAATAAATTGAAGGAGCATTATTGTAAATTGTTTACTAGTTATAATAAAGACTCGCTCAGAAAAAAATATCTTAATTTTTAGATTCAATTTCCCCATAATGAAGAGTATATCACATTCAAATAAATTCTTTGGAAAAATCTCCTCTCTTCAAATATTCTTTATTAATTCCTCAATATTACATTAACGTTTCGAGGTTTATATGCCTCATCTTCAGAATCACTAGTCTACAACAAATAACAGTTTAATATCAGATTACATTTTCAACAATCAACAATAATAAAAATCACAATTCAATAATTCTTTATCACATTACAACAAATTCTATTAGTATTTTATTGCTACTTACAGAAATCCATATCTTTCAATATTGGTCAAAATGCCTTAATATATCCTTATTTTTGTGTTAATAATGGTGATTTGGTAACTAAATTGGCTATTACATTATCACAATTTTCTATTTCATACATATTTTCTTTAAAAATATACACTATCAGTAGATAGGTATGCATTAGACTAAAGATTGAGTGGTAGTGAACTTCAATCTTTAGTCTCCATTGTTGATTGTTGAAAATGTAATCTGATATTAAATTGTTATAAGTTGTAGACAAGTGATTCTGAGGCATATAAACCTCGAAACGTTAATGTAATATTAATGAATTAATAAATCGGTGGTGGTCGTGAATAAGTGGTTAAGTCAAAATCTTTCATTTTATTGGTGAGTAACTTAAACTTTGCGTAATGCCCAAAATATAGTAAGTAACATACAGCTTTCTTTCCATCTTTAACCAATTTAACACAACGTGGGAGACGGTCTGAGGGTGGCGAATACGTAGAGTTGAACTCATTTTTGATATAACTCGAGTTATCCAGTTTTTCACGACCGCCACAGGAATAATATTTGGAGAGTGGAGATGGTTCCGAAGAATTTATTTGAAAAAATCTTTATTGTTTAACTATAATATTTGACATGGGCAAAATGTTTACATCAATCATTTCAATGTGGTGCTTTGAGAAACTAACTTTAAAAAAAACTAAAATTATTTCAGAACCTACATCCAGAGATCCTATGATTTAATAATATCTGTAATTCGTTTATCTATTAAATCTACCTGATTAAATATTGGCATTCGGTTTTACAGTTTTGGCATGAAGCATAGCACTAATTGGACATCTAACACTCAGTGATGCATTTAATTACCAAGCCATGCTAAAAATTCTAAACGCAATTAATTGAAAGAGAAAATAATGACTCGAAGATAGTGTACAGTGGAAGTAAGGTCTTTTTTTTTCCTTCCCTTGTCCATTATTTAGCAGCCAATTAAAAGCTATTTATTATTTTCACCTTTTTCCTCTTGCTGAAGAATGTGGACTTATATAAAAAAATATTCTGCATAAATGAGCTTCATTCTATAGTCCAAGCATAATGCCAGTTTGCATTAAATGTAAATTAGGTTTAAGATATTTTCAAAAATATAAAGGCATATCTGTAATATATATATATATATACAAAAAACAAAAAAATTCATCAATTTTTAATATTATTATTATTTTTCTCATAATTAATCGGGAATAATTGTTTTATACAGAATGCTTCCCCTTCTTCTTATTATGTATTTTTATTTGACGTTTCGATCCCCCGTAGATTCATGGGATCCTTTTCAAAATTTCATACATATTAGTTTATTTTTCTCTTAATACGTTAATAGTGTTAACTAACGTACAACAAAACACATATCGCCTAAAATTATTGTACACCACCTCTCCTATCAGGTTAGCAAATTTATCTAATCCGTCCCCTCACCAGTCCAGGTAGTTATACATACAAATAAACTCATAATAGAAGAATGACCAATACTCAGCAATGGTTCGTAAACACTGACTTAGTAAATATTAAAATTCAACGATTCCTCTTGATTTTAAAATTAATAATTAATACACCAACGTCCCTTTTGTATTTTCAAACGATCCCATAATTCTTTTATTTTCATAATTATGGATTAATTTTTTCTACTTTTCTACCTGCTGCCCCTCAAGTCTATATATTCAATCGATAGAATATATTTAGACTGTACGATCGAATTTCCAACGACAATAATAGACATATTTCTAGGAGATCTGCTTTAAAAATATCGATACGACTAAATTCTGACAAATCTTCGACTCTACCTTATCTGATACGTTAAAAGCGAAATGTAGGGGTGTAGAGGATTTTATTTTGTGATAAGTCCAACTGGCAACTCAGATTCAAAAATCTTAAAAACACAATGAGTAGAAAAGTATAAAATTTATATAGGCGCTCACCACAAAAATAGCTAATTCAAAGATAGCTCAATGTACGTATTCATTAACTAATGTAATTTTTTTTATTTTAATCACTACTTAAATACGACTTAAGAAACTGAACTTAAATGTGTATGATCTTACTGTGCTAAACTACTTTTTTTTCTTTTGTATAGATTTAGGATAACAAATGCCCATAATTAAAATAAACTTAGAAGATAAACGATGTTCCCGAATATCGCATCTCAAATAGGGTCGTCTTATGTGATAGACTGGATTGTATATGTTCATTTAGATTGGCGAAAGTATATTAGTCATCATAATAAACAGATTAATAAGGAAAGTTTATGGAGTAAAGTTAAAATAATTGTAAATTAGAGGTAACAAGGATATAGATATAGATATAATTTTGTATTCTCCAAAATTCCGGTAAAAGTCCGTGGATGATAAATGTTTTTTCTTTAATTGAAATACATAAAACGTAATGGCGATTGAAGATCTACAGGAACTCGACAACAAATATTAATTTCTTCCCATATGTATTTATTAATTTTTTTTTATGTTTTATAGAATTCTTTGCAATATTAAACTTTAATAAATAAATAAATAAATACTTTATTATTCTGGGACTGGTCCCTTTAGAATAAGATATACAAAATGTACAAAAAAAAGGGCTTTAGAGTCTTAGAGTAAATTAATTAAATATAAAAAAGTTAATAATTAATAGTATAAAATATGCATATTTAAATGGGATGAAAACAAAAAAAATAAATAAAAAGCTTATTTAGAATTCTATTGAGCCTGGATGTGCAATAAGTGATCAAATATGCGGGATTTGAAGGTAGAAAGAGAATTGGAGTGACGGATGGAAGAAGGGATAGAATTCCACAGGATTGAGGATCGAATGTGAAAGGATCTGTCGAAATGTGCAGTTCTGTGGGCCGTACTGTATAAATCCGAAAGCCTGGAGCGTGTAGAACGGGGATGGACAGAGGATTTGAACTGTAGAAGGTCAAAAATATATGATGGACGGCGGGATTGGATAATTTGGTAAAGGAATGACGCAAGGAAATACTTGCGACGATTGGAAGGATTAAGCCACTTCAACTCGCCATAAAATTGGGATACAGAGGTGTATCTAGGGACCCGAAGATGAAGCGAACAAAGGAATTGATTAAGGGTTTTATTTTTACCTCGAGATCCCCAGACACACTTCTATACACCGTACAGCAATAGTCGAAGTGGGGGAATATTAGGGAGGTAACGAGGAGTATTCGGGTTTCAAGCGGGAATAGGTAAAGGAGGGAATACAATCGCTTTGAGGTTGAAAGGGTACGTCGAGAGATTTCGGAAATATGATTTTTGAAGGATAGACTTTGATCGAAGGTTACTCCCAGATTTCGGACAGTGGGGTGGAACTTTATAGGATTACTATTGAGGAACAAGGTTGGGATATGAGGAACAGTTTTCAGGAGGTGAGGGGATAATAAAGTGTTTTTATGATATTTTTCTGTAACATCTAAATCTATTAATATTACCTAATTTGGTATTTGGTCTAACAAATATTTTTTAATGCACTTAGCTTTTCGTACTTCTAATTTGAGAGTTCCTAGTCTGACCATTTCATTACACTTCGTTATGCTAAGCCAAAAAAACAAAGAGAAACATATCCATCACCAAAAACCAACGTCATCGTCTCAAAAAAAATCTATTAAACTAAATGTGATGCGTTCATTATTTTTATTTTTTTATTTCATTATTATTATACACATTAGACGAATTAATAGTTAATATTGTATATTATCACGCGATCCCCGCACTTTATACAGATAATAATTTATATAATTAAAAAATATGTAAACATAGCTAAATTTCTGATCTTGGAGCCCATTGTTATATAAAATCCTAGTGTTCTGCCTTGCAATCCGTAAAAAGAATTCCATAGGCCCTCTAACGAGTATCAGTCTCTTACTATTATCAGTAAGTTTATAATTCGCATTGTTCTAAAAATATATAAATTTAAAAAATAGTAACCGTTTTAGAAGTATTTGTAATCCCTAGGGTCCCGCAAAGTATAGATTAAGACTTGATCTAAAAACATCAATGTCTTATATCTAGTTCTGGATCCAAGACCCTCGGGTGATTGTGATTATTCCAAATTGAGAACTGTGAAAAGAATTAGGTAGCGTGAGAGTGTAATATGATATAGTTGTTCAGTAAAAATCAGGTGTAAAACCTAGCGCGGCGTCAGGTGCCTCAGATAGAAATCACTGCTATCCTTTTTTATTCCTTTTTCCTATTATTGTCAAGTACAGAATGGGAATAGGTGTTTGTCAGGTTCGCATCCTCTGGCTATTGCTTCTTTTAACAATACCATCTTAACAAACCTTTCCTCTTTGGTTCATCAAAGGGAATAGAAAAATAGATCGTACTTCTCAGCTCAAGTTTCACCAGTTGATCCAATTCAAAGAGAATTGTTGGAATGGTACGTTCGTTTACCTGAGTCGCGATATTCTGTACACATTCCACTTTGTTATCACCGATTAAAAAAACCCAAAAAGTACGATGGGAAATTTTGTTTGTACCCGGATAACATGAATTCCTGAAAACTAAAAACAATATAATTTAATCTACATAAATATTTTTTTATAAAAATATCAATACCTTGTCATTTGATATATAAAAAAGAAAAGGAAACAGCAGAGGTACACCACTCAAGTCGTATTTTTTATAAAATCAAAAAACAGGGAAGGTAGAAAAAGTTGCAACTCCCAAAAGGCACTTTATCTAACACCAAATTAATTTGAAAAATAATAAATGTGTGAAAAACGTTTTAAAAATGTCAAACTAATATAAATTAAACATTTTCATAATAATGCAAAAATAATAATAATAAAAACTGCGAATAAAGCTCAGATGAATACTTAGACCAAGAACAGTGGAAGAAGAATACTGGAATAAAAAAAAAAAAACAGAACTGCATGAGGAAACTAAAGACTTGAAAACAGCAGGAGATGAGAAGACTTAAATTTTTCGGACACATAAAAAGAAAGAATGAAAAAAAATCTACAAGGTAATGGAAGCAAGAAACATCGGAGGATACCAAAGTCAGACAAAACAGGAAACAGCAAGACTAGGTATTAACAGAAAAAGAATAGCAGGGCAGGAAACGATGAATAAATATATTAAGGTCATTGTAGTAGAAAAGAAGAGGTGAGAAGTAAAAAAATGGAAAGACGGAAGAAAGAAAGAAATGAGTAAGAAAATAGAGAGAATATGAGCTACTAAGGAGGCCATGAAATGATATACCCGGCGGTCCTTAGATGAACATTATTGCCGAAAATACAATTTATTCTCTTTGTTTCTAATTAAATCCGAAAAAAATCATCTAAACGTGAATCTCACCAAAACAAGAAGCAGAATATTATTCTTTTCTTTTAAATATTTGTTTAAATAAAACAAATTCTTCAGCTCAAGGTAAGATCAAATAAACTGCTGATTGATTTAAATTGACTGAAGTTAATTTAGTCCTTAATGAAATTATTTACTGCTTTTGGCTTGTATTATCAATACATTAGCTCGCTTAATTCATTAAAAAATTAAAGCTAATAGATTTTTTATTTATCATTATTCAACATTAAAGTATTAAGTATAATTAATTAAATGCAAGTTGATTAAGAATTAATTTATTACATTTCATCATATAATTATTAACCATCGCTCTGTAGACAGCCAAACACCGACTAAACCTATAATCCGAGAAAAATTAAATGGGCACATCGCGGAATTCTGGTTAGTGAAAAAGATAACCAACCACCTAATGCGAGCAGGGACGGGTGAAGCAACAGGAGTAACTCAAATTCAGGAACTTGCCGTGGAAAAATGTGTGCTCAAGTCTAAGGAAATGTTATCGAATTGGGTGAAGGAGTACAAAATAAAACAAACTAAATTGAGAGCAGAAAAACCCAAGTGTCAGAAGTGTAAAACTAGCTCCAAAACCTCAAGGAAAGAAGTAATCGTTCTATGCAGGTTCTAAATATGGAATTATCAGTTTACGCATGGATACTCCTTAAAACGTCTGGAAGCACCCACCTGTGTGAAATGCGATAACACTCCTCAAATGTTTAAACTCTTATTAATTGAGTGTCCAAAAACTGAAAGAAAAAAAACAGATCAAAACAAACTATTGAGACAAAAACTGGCGAATATGAAAAACAAGAATTACTACTAATAAGCTTTATAAGGACTGTAGTACAATTCATTTTTTACGAAAACGGTTAGAAGGAGACTCTCAAATTATATATGTATATATATATATATATATATATATATAAAATATATATATATATATATATATAATATAAATGTTTTAATGTCTTGAGACAAACTTTTATCAAATGAATGGGATTGCACATTAACATAGAATTCCGGAAGATGTCTTGAATAATTTTAATAGTTAAAAAAAAAAAAGAGCGATTAATGTGTATTTATGTTTCCAGTAGCCCTGAAAAAGGTTACATCAATTGAGGCAATACGCTGGTAATTTGGAAGAGTCCATTATGATTCACACCCCCGCTAACTTAGGATCGGAACTAATGTTCCATGCGTAGGCTCGGATGAGCCCATGATTCATCCCAGGAGGAAGAAATGAAATCAAGAGGGACAATATATCATGATTGCTGGAAAGTGATCATATCATCTCGCTATATAGGAGTCATCTAGGCCGAAGATTGAGTTAATCAAGCTTAGTCACTACTGCATTTCAGGGACACCATCAGATCTGCAACTAGCCATCTAATCGATGGTGAAATGTAAATCAATTATAAAGTATGCCCTATGAAAACATGCTTACTTAAAATGAATAGATTTTGTTTATCTATAATAAACATATCTGGTGTCTTTAAATTAGATAAACCGCTACTTTTACAAACTACATTGGATACGCAAATATCCAATAATTAAAACATACCAAATAATACTAATATGTATTAGATGTATAAATTTATTAATAATCAATAAATATTTACCACCAAAACATAAATAGAATTTTTTTTAAATTTCCAACTAAATATTTGTTAATTTTTTGTACATCAGAAAAAACATTTTTAATGTCATTTAAAAACAGCTCAACTGTTTTCATCAATTAACATTTTTGACATTGAATGAAATATTTTCAGAATTTTCTTTAATCTATGAACAAAAGAAATTAATAATAACAGACGCAAAAAGGTCAAAGTCTTTCAAAAGATATTATTCTGATTGGTATTTTTTTCGGATATATTACAATTTGTCTCAATGGACAATCATAATATTGCTACAAAATCACATTCATACAATATAAACAAAAGGGAAGTCAAATTACATAAAATAAATAATAAAGATATTATTATATTCAAAGGGGGAGCCCGTGGCTGAGCGGCTAGCGCGCTAGTCTCTCATGCTAAAAGTTGTGAGATCGAATCCCAGTCCTGGCGGGGCTTTTATAAGGCTCTAATTAAATGGGGATTCACTCACAGTCTTTCCTACGGGTATGTGAGACCCCTCAGCCAAATGCATCATGGAACATGAGTGTAGTCTTGCAGGAGATTACACCGCGAGGCCCAGGGTCTACACGGCCTGTCGCGCCACTGGGAAAAAACTAAATTCAATCAATTAAATTCAATTCAAATGATAGCGGATATCGTTTAATCGAAACATAAAATATATCTTGAATATTATTTTTTTTTTTTTTTTAAACTCTATCATTCTAACCCATTAATGGTCTTAGACTCAGAGAACATGATTGTTTCTAGGTTGTCAGGGAGGTGATTCGACACAACCATTTTCCTCCCATTTTATGGGGGCTGAATGAGCCAGAGGCGGTATATAAGAACGATATATATTTAATGCAGAATATATAGAAGAATATGTATACAAATAAATAACAAAAACGCTGCAAATTATTACACAATGGTTTATTATTTCCAATAACAATATTAGAATATAACTCTTTATATAGCTGTTGATAGGCAATTAAGTAATATGAAAAGCAATAATTGAAAGGATAATACCATATCACTACAGATGATTTCAAAACGCAATATCTCAGCTAGTTGTAAACCAATTTCAATGATTCTTTTTTAATTTTGTCAAGAATGTAATTCTCTATCGATATTTTTTAGTATGAATTTATTTATTAATTAATTATTTATTAAGCATCTTGAAACGTAAGCTCTCAAATTTTGAGCGGGGGTATTTTTTTTGCTCTATTACAATGGCTCATTATTGAAAATAATAAACAAAAACTGATATAAATTGGAAAAAAAAAATTTACATTTTCCCATTCATTTATTTTTTTATTCACGTAAGAAAAGTTAAGTATATGCTTAAACAGAAAATGGCACATAAATAAGACACAACAACCTTTCGGAACTCGAAGATCTGGATCAACCACTCTTACATAAGATTCAGGCAGGGCGCGTTATTTCATCAAAATGATTTGAGGAATTTAAACTTTCCAAAGGAATCTTAAGAGATATCCTTCACAACCTTATGTAATGTGTCATGATGTTGAAGTAAAGGCCCCTTAAAATAAGTGATGAAACATAAACTTAACAACATTAGGTGCTCTTAGAGGTATTAAAGGAACATTCTTAAAGCTTATTTTTTTTAGAAAAGTAATCCCTCATATCGATTCGATCTAATGAACCGTATTATATATTGCTGTGAGATAAATGAACCGAAAAGTTCAATATTTTGATCATACACATTCGTCGTGACCTTTATCTGCATTCTAGTCCCGCCCACAGTTTGATGTAACGATTTTAGTTATAAATCTCTAAAACCTTCACTTAGAAAGGGTATAGATTTTTCTTAATTTATCATTCCATCAAAATAATGTATATTTTGTAATTTAAATGTCAGAAGATATTTGCGTTAGAAAGACTTTGTGTTAAATACTTCCACATTATTAATAACCTTCCGATTTCCTTTGCCAACATAAGCAAATTAAGATATGAATTCAATCCAGAATACTTCAGCCAATATTAGGCTAATATATTAAACATTTATACTACGGCATTGCTGTAAAAGGCTTTTAATTGAAGTTAGGAAAGCAAATAATGGTTTGTCTGTTGCACTTGAAAAAAAATTACTCTCATTTAGTAAAACAAATATTATATATATATATATATATATATATAAGTATGTTATTTAATTTACTATAAATTGGTATAGCGCAAAAATTTAGTTCTTACTGCATCTACGTATTAAAAAAAATTAAATAAAATAAATCTGAACCACCCACGAATGGTCTCAGTTTCAATACATATAGAGATTCGAACAGTACCTAGGCCCTATGGCCGTGTAAGGAGATGATAAGACCAAGGTTTTTTCCTCCAAATTTCGAGTACCTACTTTATAAGGGCTCGGGGTCCCCCAAGACAGTCCCAATCCGACTGTCGCCCCATTGCTGAAATTACAGAATAAAAGATAATTCGACCATAGGCGGGTTTCGAATTCAGGACTCGAAGTAGAGTAGTATAATGTACCAAGAAGTATTCATAAATAAATAAAACTTTATTAAAAGAAAATCAATGATTTATTTATTATGATTTAATTTATAACAGGAGAAATCATTAACTTCGCTATATGAGATTTTATTTTCGGTAAATCATGAACCTTTACAACATTATGTACTTAAAAATTGTTATATGTATTATTTTATTTTTTTTAGTTTAACATCACCAGGTGGGTTTTTTTCTGAATTACTGATTGTAAATATTTTTATAATTGGCATAACTTTGAGATTTCCAGTATTTAAATTTTTTTTTTAGATAACCTATGGTCAAAGGCTGCAAGAGATAATTGCAGGAGGCCAAAAAAAAAAAAAAAAAAATTGAGTTCAGATTAAGACCCAAGATGCACGAACTATATTGAGTCAGAATCAATCATCTATGATAAAGTAGATATCGTGACTTGGCCTATGAAGCATTGTCTGTCAGGAATCCAGACAATAAACGTATCATATTATAAAATATTAAGTACAATTTATATAAAAAATTTTTTTGACTTTATGTAAGTAAATACATATATTTAGTGACTTTTTTTTTTTATGTTAAAAATGTAAATAATATTAATACATAATATAATTAATTAAATTATATTAATTTTATTTCTTACTTTGAAGTTGATTTTATATTCTTTAAAAAAAATAGTATTCCGCTATTATTTTAAAATTATTTGACTTTTATGAAATGTTTAAGAAGTAAATTGGATTTGAATACAAGACTGATTTTTTTTTTTTTTTTTATTACCACCCGACCGAATTAATGTAGACAAGATTGAGTACCAAGAATAAACAGTATGATTTAGATAAAAAAATTTTTTAATGAAATAACAATCAAACATATCATCTAGAAAATAAATAAAACCGTAGATTGTACCGGAAACTATTTCAAACTCGATTATTCAAAATTTATAAATGACAAAATATCAAGCTATTTATTGATAATAGAATACCCAAAACTTTTACTGAAATTTTAATGATTAAAACGGGAAACGTATTTTCTCAAAACTAGAAAATACTATAACTATTATATTGCATTATAATTATGACTAATTTTTCCAAAAAAATTGAACTGAAGAAATCTATTCCAAAAATAAAAAAAGGAGGATTGAATAATTGTAAGTAAAATAAATCTGAAAAATCATTTTTTTTTTTCATCTACTTTATAATTAACAAAGCGATGCACCCATGACTTAGAATTCACGTAAGTAAATAAAACAAATGTATTGAGTATTTATGCTATTTTTTTCACGATAATAGCCACCTATCTATGGACGTATATAATTTCTCGGCTTTTTTATAAGCCAACAATATGTGCTTATATTGAGATAAGTTTTATTTCCGATTTTCCAAACTTGATAGTTTAGTGAAATAAAAAAAAAAAAAAAAAAACCGGGGGCATGAAAACAATAAAATTATTATTTTTTAAATGATTAAACACTTATTTTATTTAGTTATTTAGACAGAGGATCGGTCACCCAGCCTCCGTGAGATCCAAGGACTCACGTCCTTTCACTAGGTACAATGCTGTAAGTGGCATTGGTGATAGCCTGACTGACCTCACCACCTATCTTGAAATTACACTAGATCAAAACACGATTCCACCAGTTTTAATTTATTTTCTAGATAGCACAAATATTGGAAATAGAAGTGCATTAAAAATTGGAAAATTAAATCGAAATAACTAAGCAAATAACGAAACATTTAATGTAGTCTTAAAACAGTACATTTACAATTGTTAGGAATAAAAAATACAGTACGCGCAGCACTCGACTTTCACCTACCTCTATTGTTAAAATCAATTTAAGAACTTTTTTTAAAGTTCAAAGAAAGAAAGTTTAAAGAACTACATTGAGTTTCGATAGAAACATATGTTTCATCAAAAAATCTGTTATATTCTTATATACAACAATCACTTGGTTTTATTCGCTATTCATTGCATTACCTTTTGCAACTTTGTAGTATTAAGATAATATTTTTTCTAAAATCTGCTGTTTTTCGACAAATGTTACTGTTTTTCTGTTCATACAAATAAAAATTACATAAAAAAAAAATATATATTTGCTCTTTTCTCCCTTATTTGGATATCAAAATTAAATATGCTTTAGAAGTATGAATATATCGGCATTTAAGTCCTGTCCATAAACTTTACATCGAGCTTAACAAAATCGTTGGAGCAGTTCCTGATCATATCGTAAAAAGTTACAAATGCATGACTTAAAGTGGCTCTTCTCATTAGCCTATTTTATAGAAGAAGCCACTATAACCTCTGAGGCAAATACGCTTCTAAAATATGGAATTTCAGTTTTATAATCGTCTTCGAGCTAGACTGACCATACACAGATCTTTTTTCGGAACATGAGCATTTGGACTCAGGGATCCTAAAACATCTATTTCTGATGAAAACTCGAATTCAAAAATTTACACGACTCTATATTATATATATATATATAGGCAAGAGGAAGTAATACAATAATAACAACAGTTTTAACACTTAGAAACTTTGAATTTTTATAGATGACGTTTGGGCCCACCTGACACTTGTTTTGAAGTGTGCCAATTCTTAAAGATATCTTAGACTAAAATGGAGATTTCTTTGGTTAATAATGCAGTCTCCTAAAATACATAATGAATTTAATAACCAACAGCAAATGAAGTATTATAAAAAGTAGAGAGAGAAATGCTTTATTTATTTGGCAATACTGCCCAAATACATCGGGTTGCTTATAAAACACAACATACTTATCAATCATAATAACATAATATTTTCATACACTTTCAATTTTTTTTCCCTATTCTAATACAAATTTATAATATTTACAATTTTTTTTTCTCTTTTAGCCATTTACATTATTTTATTTTATTTCTCTCTAGCACTATATTGTAAATTTAGACCTTTGGTGCGCACATTACAAAATTAATGTAAATTTAACATTAATGTGATAATTGCGCACATACCATCTTAGCATATTTCTGTACCAGCTGAAGGCCTATATGAATAGTAAAAACATGAAACCCGAAAAGGGCTAGAATTGAATAATATGAGATTCCTAATGTTGTTGAGCATGCGAACATCGGAAAATTTCTATTTAATGTTACAAACAAAATGTTTAATGAGTTAATACAGTTTTTAGACCAACGGCCGCGCCATGAAGTCATTATGCCCAGAGATTATAACCCGTCGCCAGTTCCCCTCCCCCCTTCCTCCCTCCGTGTTCGGGTAACCACTTTAAAAAACTGGGTGTGCCCCAAGAGGGTGTCCATACCCCAGAGTCGCCCAAGGCTGAATAAAATGAAGTAATAATATTCTGCTACAGCTGGGCTTCGACGAATCTGGGGAAGTGTAGACAAGTGCACTATATACTAAACCACGCTGCTCTTTTAAACTAAATAAAGAAAAGCATATTCTGTAGTTACACCGTGTAAAAAAATTATAATATTTTGTTTTATTTTAGCTATAAAATTATCAGTGGTATTTTAAATTTGCAGTGTATGTATCAATTTCTTTATCACTTGGTGGAAGGTGGTGAGCAACAAGGGCCTTGCTGAACAAAGCCGGATGGTCTGATTTCCAACTTGGTCTCATTTCTCCAGCCAAGATTTTCTTTTTATCCTATGCATTCACTGCCTAAAATATTAATTAACATTAATGATATAAACTATCTCATATTATATTATATCTCATTAATTATTTAAAATAATGGAGTTTAAAAATTTATTCTTGATTTTAACTTTCACTAACTTATATATAAATAATATAGAGTAAGGTATTAGGATCATGAAAAGTTTCTGATTCGAGTTTTCAACAGAAATACGAGCGTTATAGCAGCGTTTCCACTGAAATGGACATAACTGGAGTGTCACTTTATATTATAGAGTACACACATTTTTATATATTCGAGTAGTATCTATTTGAGTTTACATATTCGATTCCGGGCGAAACTGTTGAGTTTTAAGATCAATTAGCCTGATGGATAATGGAAAAACTTTTCTTTATTTTTTTCCATGGGGCGTTGAATTTACTCAAGCAGCAGAACCCTTCCTGGAGCTTACGTGGCTCGAGAAAGTGGTCACCTCTTTTTTACTTCAAGCAGAAAGACCAAAAGGCGTTATAGGTACAGCAAAAATCAAGGAAAAATGTAAATAAATCAAAATGACTTATGAACAAAAACTCATAAAATAAATATCAACACTTTAAATAAGCAAATTTAAAAAATGGACTTCGGGCCCACATGTCAAGATGAAAAGAAAGATTCTGAACCACCAACTGAAAGTACTATACTCTCTTCTATCAAAATAATCAAAACTAAAAATTAAACAGAAACTGAATACATAACATGCCTACTCAAACCCATATGGACTTAGGCCTCACATATTTATGGATCACCAAAAAAAGACCACCATAAAAAAACAGCAATCATTTGAATTAAAAATTTTAATACTCTTTACAACAGTTCGTTGGTACATAAACAACAGAACCCGACATACGAAACTACACACACCCCAACTCTCTATTGCGTTTCCATAGCAAACTAATAAAAACATTTTTTTTTTTTTTAAATAGACTTACAAACGATATTTAAATAGCTGAAATACCTGTTAGAATAAGGCTGAAAAGAGACTAGATGAGAAACCTACCCTGATAAATAAAAGCCAAGGAAAGAGTACTGTTGGGCACTTTTCTTCCCATGCCTGATATTCTGCGGCTTACGTTTTATATAGCAAATTTGTTATTGTCAGGTACCTTCTGACAAAAAAAAAAAAAAGATATTAATTATTATAAATAAAATGGAATTTTATACTGAGACCTAAGCTTTGCCTCATTATCTTTTCCTTTTTTTTTGTTCGAATCTGGCCCGGCCAGGTTGAATATTATTTCTCAAAGGTCCTTCAGAACGAACTTCGACCTTTCCACAACTATAGGTTGATAACATGTACGATGATCCTTATTTGATTTAATTGGAATTGCTAAGGATGTTTAAAACACTCCACATCAAAACCAAAAAATCATCTTCCAAATCTATTTATGGAGCTTCTGTTGTACCACAGAACAAATAGTTGATATCTATTTATCAGATGTCTTTTTAGGCATCTTAATTACCAATACTCTAAATTACTACTAATTAACCCAATATTCAAAGCAAAAGGTGAATATATTTTCCGAATGAAGGGAGAGTTTGCATTGATGCCCAGGAACAGATATTCTGGGACCTAATCAGGGAATCTACGAGAATGACCAGGAGTGAATAGAGGCCCTGTCATTGTTGTCACAATAGATTGTTCTTCCACTCTCAACTTTCCTCTCACTGGAGCCCGTCTCTCATTTTTCATGCAGATTGGAGCATTGTCACTCCAACTAGGACTCGGGGGCTTACTTTCCTCGAGAAAGCACCGACGAAAAGTATAACATCTGCTAAAGTTCAAACCTTCAAGCAGTAAAAACGTTTAGTGGGCTAAAAATAATTTTTAAACTAAAGAAAATAAACATATTAAGAAAAGGTCTATTAGATCGATTTTTGATTTCTTTGTGATTATACCAAGCGGTTCAATCGTATAAAGCAAACAGTTTAAAGCTTGAAAAGGGCTAATTGCATACGTGATTTATCGATAGGAAATAATGATTAATACATTTAATTTAAATCTTTATGAGACGTAATTTGCGCGCGCACCACGCTTCACTTAAATCCGTTATTGAAGTCTATTCAAGAATTTTCAAATAAAGTAAGAGATAAGGATTATATAGAGTTTCGGTAGGAACGTGTTTTTAATTAAATAATCTATTATACTAATATCCGCAACAATTCTTCTTGTTGTCACAGCCGTTTTTGATCACTCTCCCTCACCTTTTACAACTTTGTGTATAAGATAATATTTTTTCTAAAATCTTCAGCTTTCCAACGATACAATTTACGTCTATATTACTGTTCCTGTTAAAAAAAAAATACATACAAATATATTTTAACTCTTTTCTTCTTTCTTTAGTTATCATATTTAACTTTTATATATACCTATATTTTATCAATGCTAACAAGATGATATAATTAATTTTTTCAAATCTACAAAAGATACTTTAGAGGAAGAGAATTTTAAATATCAGCAATTGCCTGTCAGACAATTTCAATGTAAATGAAACTTCCTTGGGATTCGAAATTTTTTACGATCGCAATACTTTCACTTACCTATATATGAAATATCTTATTTACTATACATAAATAACAAATACTTTTCCTCTAAATCAACTGTTGTCAAAAATCCATTTGACCCAGCGTCAAGCTTCTAATACGTAATCGTAAGTCTAGTGTTCGTGTACACGAAACTCATGAGGCACCTCCTAACTCACAAACCAATCTGCTCAAGTAGTTTGGGTTGCGTCAGTGAGAATGAAGTCGTTTGGTTTGTGTCGATCTACTGAATTTTTATTTCTAGGTAACTGTATTTTTCTTTTATAAAGATGGGGGTGACGTGCTCATGCGAACAAATGGAAAAACCGCCACCGGCTTGAAGTAGCATGTAGAAGGGTACTTAATATTCACCGAAGCACCCACTTACATACCTCCTATCACCATTTCCGTTCCAGCTTCATCGGCCATCTTCAAGACCGCTTCCTGCTGCCTGCCTGGAATGTCCTTTCACGCCAGTCCAGTATCTCCAGTTATTACCTCTATCACAATCCATTCAAATTGTTTTATTTATATTTTCTCATTTATATCCGATCTTGAAATTTTATCTAGCACATCAAAGAACGGATTACTTGATGACGACGAAATACGTTAAATGGAATGAAAGCTGAACGAGAGGTGGGGAAGAATGGTGGAACGATGGAGTGCTGTGATAAATACTGGGAACAATAGAAAAACCGTTCAGTTCAAGGCTTAGTTTTTCCAGCATTTTAATTGACAAATCGTTTGATAATAAAAAGTATATATATATTCAATATTAGGAATAGTTGTTTTTATACGTATCGTTAATGTTTAAGCCAACGCAAACCAACTTCAATAATAATAAAACACATCATGCCTTAGAAAGTTCTAGATAATTAATTTTATCTCTCAACGTAATAATATATTTATTTATCAACATTTCAATAATAATTTTTTTTCATACACCCATATAGATGATATGTTTTGTATTATTTAAATTACGTGAAATTGCAGTTTGAAGTTTCTGTAAAAAAAAAAACCTAAGTTATAATAAAATTATTATAGACGCGAAGGTTCAATACGGATGTAAAACGTGGTCGCTTCCTTTGAAGGATAAACAACGCCTTAGGGTACTGTGTGAAATATTTGATCAAAAGAGGAAATTTCGAACGTTTGAAGAAAAAATAAATAAAACCATTGATAATCTAATTGTAAGTTAAATAATTATGCATAGTAAATAAATTAGTACACATTGTAAATCAGGCCGGCTTTCATATATTCGTCGGAGTGCCGGAGGATGACAAAAGCCCAAGCATAGTCCCTTCGAAAGGAAGATCCTAAGAAGGATTCCAGAGCCTGTGTATGAGAACGGTACATGGAGAATAAGAAAAACGCTGAGCTTATGAGTCTCTATAAAGACCGGGATATTGTACATTTTATAAAATCTGGGCGTCTGAGATGGATATTGCAATAATTATTAGTAATGAAATTCCCAAAAAGCTCCTTGAGGAAAAGATTTTTGGACCCAGAAAAGTGGGTAGACCGTTTTAGATGGGAGGATTGGCCTAATTTCTCAGCCGCAGATGCGTAGAAAATGGTGGAAATCATAAATTGGAGAATAGCAGCACAAAACAGGGAAGATTGGCGCCTCAGACTAAGGAAGGCCTAGATTCTTCACGAGCTATAGCGTCATCGCAAAAGAAGAAGAAGAAAAAAATTAGACAAGTTCATTATGCTACATTAACGAACCACCTATAAACGAAATATAATAATTAGTAAGGAACATTACGGACTTAATAATCCAGCTATTTTTGGCCCTACCTTAAGAGGTTACGTAAGAAGATTGTACCCTGCAAATATAATATTAATCTTTATAAATTAACGTTTTTCTTATGACTCCTGGTTTTATTTCTATTAAAAAGTTAGCATATACATGAATTAATTACAGTCAGTTTAATTCATAACATACATAATATTTGTTTTGTTTGGTTTTAGGGCGTACAGCAGCTAGGCCATCAACGCCAGATTTTAACATATTTATTTTCCTGTATTCTTTACAGACCTCTCTGAATGGCCATATTCAAGGAAGTCTGGTTAAAAATCGATTTGTTTTAGTATTACAGTGAGCCATTAAATATTTATTTCTGATGGAGATTTGATCTTTAAAGCAGGATCGTTATGGTTGTTGGGGATAATTTGATTCGTCACAATAAAAGACGTGATTATATCATTGGTTACGCTAAGGATTCAACGATTTATTTGCTCCCCGCAACTGAGTATTGTAATTTTCAATGGCTCTAGTATATACCACCGCGTTCTGTTTTCTCTTGTAAATTAAGAGATTATTTTTTTATGTTATTGGTTCTCTTGGTTGCATTATTTTATAATGTTAACAGAAGATCCTATCAGATACGATAACTTAAGTCACTAAGTTGACATTACATGGGTTTAATTAGTGTGAATAATTAACGATTAGATGTTAATCTCGAATTTATTCACGTAATTTAAATTTAATGTTATAATATATTATATTTATATATATTTATGAAAATATTAATATATATTTTTATACTTATAAATAATAATAAGCCGAAGGCTCGATACTGATACTACCAAATGATACATAATCCAAGCCGGATCCAACCCAGATAAGACTTGAGATAACACAACTCTTACCTTGGCGTACCTCTCGGATGCCTAACAGTCGGTTCAGCGCTTTAGCATTTTGGGAATTCGTTGTTTACTGAGTATAACAACTTCACACGCCCGTTTGAGTAGCCGCGATGCGGTCATTAATAAGAAACACACATTAAAACTTGGTGATATTTAATTATGTGCCGACGTTTAGGACTTAGACAACTTCTTAAAGTCAACCCTGATGAAGGCCCACAATGTAGGCCAAAACGTCGGCACATAATTAAATATCATCAAGTTTTAATGTGTGTTTCTCATTAATGACCGCACCCCCAACCATCTTCCTCATTTAATTTATAAAGCATATATAAATCCAAAAATAGTCAACCCGTGATGCAAAATGCGAAATTCCGAAAAAAAAAAAAAAAAAAAAAAAAAAAAAAAAAAAAAAAAAAAAAAAAAAAAAAGGAAAGAAAATGCAAAAAGGAGGCATTACTTACCTTGCTAATTTAAATAAATTTCCAAAGTAGAAATTTAAATACCATCTGATTTTTATGAGAAACATTTATTTAAAATGAAATAATATAAAAACTGAAATTATTTACAACAAATACGTATCTTATTCAATTTTCAATCTATTTGCTTTCGAAAACCATTGGACGACTATCACATTCTTTTATATATTACACTGGCTGACCTGACAGACGATGTCCTCCCTGAACTATGTCTTAGCGAAATCGGTCTAGTCGTTCACTCGTGATGCGAAGACCAAGGAAAAATGGGATTCAGTTTTATATACATATGTAGATAAAGAGATTACCTTAGGAAATTGAAAAATAAATTAATTTAAAAAAACATATCTACCGAAGTAACTTTTCTTTTTTTTCTTTCATAAGATCCTGCTCCTGACTAATAAAATCATAACAAAAAAAGAATTAGCGAAATCGGTCAAGCCGTGATGCGATGAAAAAAAAAATGAAAAAAGGCAATTCATTTATATTTATATATAATATTTATGTATAACAAAACAAAACTATTCGAATGAAGATAAAACTTATCTGATATTATTAACCGCTTACTTCTACATTGTCTTATCAACATCAAACAAAACCATACGGACAGTTTTCGAGAAAATATTTTGATGGTTCGATTTGGAAGTAAAATTTGCATCGTTTTTGAGCTAGAATGGCAACATCCATAAACTCACACATACCATCATCATGTGTTATTTTAATTATTGTGATCGGAGGCCCTAAATCATGTGTTTTGTTTAGAAACTCGAATTTAAAATCTTTTACGACTTCATTTAGTGAATACATTCCTTATAAGTCAGTTAGAATATAAAAATAATCAAAATAGAAAAACCGAAAATATTTTGTTATTACAGGCACAGTGTTATAACATCATTAGATGAGCCTTTAAAACTCATCATGCTGATTAGAAACTCGGCCAACAAATAATCTTCCGTTATATCTGATCAATTATACAATGACTAATACTGTTAACTCAGATTAGTATAAGATAATCTTATCCGATCTCATAATTAACCTGACAATGTTTCACACGGAATCCTCATATAATCGCATAATTTTAATGCTTCAGACATTGTTAAGTTATAAGAAAGGATTTTAAATTCGTTTTTCATGATTAGTTTCATTTTAGTTAATATTTTGTATTATGCATCATAAAATTAGATTTTCTTAATTTCAATTAGCTAAGCAATTTTTTTCAGCTTTCTTATTTAGTTTAGTTCCTACTGCGATATTTGTAAGTCTAGTCATTAGCTATTAAACCAACCCTTTCTATATAACATTGATTAAATAAACAACATAATTAAATAAATTAAATAAAAATAATAGAATAGTTATTCAAGTTTTACTTATCTTAGTAAGAATGTGGATAACATTTCGCATCATGATTAATCAGACTTACCTGTACAAAATAAAAAAAAATAAATTAATAAAAAAAACATTAAATACATTTTAAATCATATTTTTATGTTGATAACAAAGAAACCTTATTATAAAAAACGAAACATATTATATAATAAAATATATACTACAAAATACAGCACATTTTATTCTTCTAGAACGGTGGTTCCCTCCCACCTGGTGGTCCGCAGACAATGTCCAGAGGGTCCGCGAGGCGTTATTGGAAAGTAATTTTAATTACCTTAACATAAAATATTTGTGAAGCCTTGGCTTTTAATAAGGATCACACGCTCTACATGGACAAATTTAACATTATAAGTGATACGATTGCTTGTGTTTACTGACAAGGGCCTGCTGCTATAATCACAACCTTAAAACTGGCCATTTTCTAACATTTCTAAAGTAATGAGCTTAACGAGCAGATGTATCATATAAGATAATGAACTATATTTAATTTCTTTATGAGTATTCCAATAAACACCTTCTTCTATAAGTTTAACATTTGAGGTTATTTTTATTCACTTAAGGTCATTTTATGCTACTGTGAATATTTATATTAAATTGGAAGTCCTAAATTTCGTTTATCCAGGATTTATTAGGATAGGAATCTTATACGAGGACCTGACTTAGCACAGGCTCTGCACCACCATTTTACGTTCCCTATGACATCATAACGAAGAACTTTTCATTCCTTAAAAAAATTCTAGAAACATCTGCTAGGTTTAACAGCAACTTTTAACTATTTAATTTTTCGCGGATTGAAGTAAACTGCTTGTGCCTAGTTCTTTTATCTTCATTTCTATTTCCTCTACTGGGCAATTTCAATAATAGCCCAGTAGAATTAGACCAAAAGAGGGGGTTGGCTAGAAAAAGGTGGGGTAAATTTAATTTTTAGGCATGATTGTTTGTACTGCTCCCCTAATTTTTCACACTTTTTACCCTTGTACGTTTTCCGCCATCTTGAAAAAACTCTAAAAAACGTACTTTTTTCAGTTTTTTCCTTCTAAATCTGTTCCTGAACATTTTAGAGCAAACTTTGTCGTTAGCAATTTTAAAGAACAATAAATTTCCTACATGTTTGGTTTGTAACATATTGGAAAATTCGAAATACCAACTGAGATACGTGGTTATCAATATTAACCAAATTGTCAAAAAAACACAAAATGTCAGAAAAGTCATTGGTTTCGCTTCAATAACTATTTTGATGTGCAGTTATTACTTATAAGGACGATATATTACCTATAAGAACGATACGCAACCTTTCACTCAAAATGATACATTATACACATCTAATACATTTGCGACTAAAAAAAAACTAACAAAAATGCTTTATATTTTATTTAAAGTTGTTGGTGTATCATTAAAATGTTTGTTTTTTTAATCAATTAAAACAAAAGTAATGTAGTGGGAAATTGTTCTTATAAGTCGCAAAAACGCTTTTATTTTTCTATAATATACACAATAATGGTTGTAAGATAATATTACGTTTAGAAGATCTAATTAAAACGGAGTATTTTATTTTTTATTAACAGAGCACTTTCAGTAAAAAAGTTATTTCAAAATTTCTTGTTCGTATAATTAGGAGTAATTAAAAATGTTATACATCTAACTTGTTATAAATTTAATGCTCTAAAAAATTGTTTTTTATGTATTGTTTAATAAACTGCACACCAAATAGTTATTGAAGCGAAACCAACGACTTTTCTGACATTTTTTTTTTTTTTTACAATTTGGTCAATATTGACAACCACGCATCTAAGTAGGTGTTTCGAATTTCCTAACATGATATAGACAATTTATGTAGGCAATTTATGGTCCTTTAAAATTGCTAACGAAAAAGTTTGCTCTAAAATGTCCAGGAACAGATTTAGAAGGAAAAAACTGAAAAAAGTACGTTTTTTTAGAGTTTTTTCAAGATGGCGGAAAACGCACAAGGGTGAAAGGTGTGAAGTGGGGATCAGTACAAACAATCGTGCCTAAAAATTAAATTCACCCCACCTTTTTCAAGCTAAAATCCTATTTCTACTAGGCTATAAGACAGGTTTTAGGTAGAGGTATTTCGCATGCAATGTCTGTGATACAGTGTAGCCCAATAAAAATCTAAATATATACCTAATATTTCGCATTTGCGGGTGCTTAGCATTGAAATATTGTAGAAAGGGGTCCGCGAAAATTTTTTGTTGCGAATCACTGTTCTAGAACAATATTACCACTGGAACGTTTTGAATGGAACACACATATTTCATTTCTGATTTTCCCCAACAATCAGTGTAAAATAATTCATCTTTCATAATTTCATTCATAAAATATTGACTATACAGTCGATACATTAGCTAAGGATAAGTTAAAATTACTACCTATTTTTTCTTGTAAAAAGGAAGTCATAAAAACCTCATGTCTTATCTTTTTAATAGAACGAATTCCATTAGAATTTATCTAGTCTCCTTTAATACGGTTTATATATATATATATAATATATATATATATATATATATATATATATATATATATATTTGTTATAAAATTCAAAATTATCCTTGTTAAGTATAATTTATTTATTAAGTAAATTAAATTTGTTAATTCTGCAAAAAAAGAAGGGTAAATTACAAAATATCAAATAATTTTACAAGAATTCTTCTAAGATTAAATCGCTAACGAGATTTTAGAAAAACAATTTAACATTTCCATTTTACAGGTTACTAAAAATATACCAAGAAATTTGAATAGACTTTAATAGAGTAGTTTTAGTAAGGAAAAAAAAAACAGTAAGACTATTTTGGTAGCACAGAAACAAAAGGATAAACAGAAGTGTACTCTCAATTTTAAAATAATGACTATACTATGGATATTTAATACTGATTTAAAATTTTTCCAAGCCATAATTATAAAATATTAATTATTTTAGACTGATTGTTAGGGAAATGCAGAAATAAAACATCTGTGTTCAAAACCTGTAGTAATATTCAGAAAAAAAAATTTGAGATAATTCTAAAAAAACATATTTTCTTGACGTCATATACCCCAAATAAGAGAGATCTTGAAATTTTATATAGAACAAATGTTACACTTCCTCTGCGTAGCATATTGGAAACAAAACCCGAGCCTAAAATATATAGGGTTCACCTGTAGTGTAGAGGCAAGCATAAGAGACTTCTATGCCCAAGGTTCTGGGTCAAACCTGGCAGGTGGCCTTAGGAGTTTTTATAAGAGTAAAAAATCCTTACTTACACCGTCCTTCGGAGGGGACGTAAAAAGTTGGTTCGAGCGCGTGAAATATCAGATACTCGTTAAAATCCCTTACCCTAATTAAATCTGGATAGGTAAAATAGGTTAGGGCTCCCAATGTAGCATCATCCTGTTAGCTACAGTAGCGTAAATTGGCATTAAATAAATAAACAAACAAACAAATATGAATAAACAATTAAGAAAAATATTTTACTAATCTCTCTCTCTCTCTCTCTCTCTCTCTCTCTCTATATATATATATATATATATATATATATATATATAAGTTAATTTTGGAATTAATAAAGAATTCGTGAGTTGAAACAAATTGGTTAGTGTTCCTACGTAAATTGAAATACTGATATGATGTACCTTTGTATACTACTTCATATTTTTCTATAAAATAAAAACTACAGCTATGTATAATAATGAAAATTTTCATTGCTTTTGAATGTTTTTAATATAATAGGATTAAAAAGCAGCTTGATCGATGATAGAATCAAAAAAGATTATGCAGACTTCTACCGTGGCTCGGAGTTAAGCCACAAAGCTCAGGGGGTCTTAGTGAAGGGAAACTTAGCCATTAAACCATTATATATCACTCAGTTTGTGCACGGCTCAGCAAACCCTGATTAAAACCAACTTAGAAACCATAGAAAATTATAAATTAATATCAAAAACAATATCGTCAAGCCCTTTATAAATAAATTATGATTAAACTATTTTATGATGAATTAAAATAATTTCAACTTTTTCTAATTCATATGTCTTGCATGTTATCCTTACAAGAGGAATGTGTTAATGTGAAAAATTCAGATTGGCTTTACATAATCCGAAACTCTTTTCCTCGTCGATTAATAAGTAATCTGATATTTACATACAGCATATTATCACCTAGGAATCAATTCACATTAAATCAATTATGTCATTCTGTTTAGAGTCGTTTGAAATGAACAGAAAGGTGCTACTATGGCTAATGCAAAAGCATGCTCTATACCAGTGGTTCCCAACTGGTGGTCCGCGAGATGTCATTGGGTAAGAATTTTAAATTATCGTAACGCAAAATATTTTTGAAGCCTTGGCTTTTAATAAAATCACTCGCTCTACACGGACAAATTTAACATTTTAATGGCATAATTGCTTGTGTTTATTGCTACTGTTTACAATAATAATCATAAAGTTGGTTAAAGAAAATAATGAACTTAAAGCACAAAAGATGTATCCTAGAGCATAGTAAACAATATTTTATTTCTTTATGAATATTAGAATAATTACGGTCTTGTATAAGTTTTAAATTTTAGGTAATTTAACGTCATTTTATGCTTCTTTGACCATCGGACGAAATTAAAGTGGAGGCCCTAAATAGTGCCAGGTTTAATTAGGATGGATATCTTTAACGAGTACGGGACCACTATTTTACGTTCCCTCTGAAGGACGGTATAACAAAGTTTTTTTCAATGTCTTTAAAAAATTCTAGAACCATCTGCCGGGTTCAAAATTAAATGTTAGTTATTCATTATTTTGCCAATTGAAGTGTACATGTGCCTGGATTTTTTTCCTTTATTCTCATTTCCCCAACCTGGCCATGTCTAGAAATATAGTTTCGGTAGAGGTATTTCTCGAAAAATTACGTGATACATTTTATACCACTAAAAATCTAAATATATATCTAATATTTAGGATCTTGGGGGTCCTTGCCATTCAAATGATTGTTGAAGGGGTCCGCGAAAAATTTTTTTTGGGAAGCACTGTTCTAAACCAAAATTCATCTAATAAATGAAAAAAATACTAACAGAGTTGGAAGAGGATGACGAAATTCTTCATTAATTTTATATAATTCGATGATCATGAGCGGCCTTTAGAAAAACAATAATACTACGTAAAATTTATATGCTCACCTAAGAAAGGAATTAAGAAAATGACACCTGCGAATAACGGTAACCACATAAAAAACAAGAAAGATTTCACTTTCTGGTTTCAAGCAAGTGAAATTATCTTAGAAGCAAACAGGGGAGAAATTTCCATAACATGAGAGGGACATTTAAAAATTAAGGAACCATTTCACGCACCTACAAGATTTCTATATCCCAGCCGCTCTGTATGTAAGAGTCATGAGGAGTTGCACGTTCATGGATGACGTCGGTAGAGAAAGAAATCTGGATAGCCTCGTATTTTAGTCTAGAATTACTTAATCCACAAAAAAATGAGTAAAGATTACAATTTCTAGCAATACTAAATAATATATTTTAATTATTACTGTAAACTTGGAGAAACGAATTAGCCTCTCGTCGACTTTCTATCCTACATCGCATCGGGACGTCGCTTAAAAGCGTGGTCGAAAGTTACAGCATAGAGTTACAAAACAGCATAAAGTTACAACTGAACGCACCGGGCTGAATGGAATAATCAGAAGTGTCATTTCCGTTAACGAAATCCAACTAAAATTATAAATCATCAAATGTGAAAATACCAATTCACTTTTGTTATGTACATTTAAAATAGATAATGTTTATTCAGACGTAAACACGATTTCTGTGTATTAACCTTGGATAATATAGTTTTTATTAAAACAATAAATTAATTGATAAAATAAAAAAATATTCATCTATTTCCATTAGGTCTCATTTACTTAGCTTCAAATACATATTGAAATAGAATTCCTAAAAAATGAGCTATATAAATTTGTTTAATAGTTTAAATATGTTCTGAATTTATAATTGCATCGAGAAACTACAAATATAAAACTGTCTAATATCTATCTAATTAGCTGCACCTAATATACCTATACATTTAACTAATAAAACAAAACAATAGATGTTAATGGGAACTATTTTAACACAAACATACATTATTCATAAAAAGAGAAAATTATATTACATTATTCAAAAAAAGAGAAATAATAAAATTTAAAAAAAACTGTACCACTACAACCCATGAAGGGTCTTGGGCTCAGTACTTATAGAGATTCATACTTTTTTTAGGCCAACGGCCGTGCAATTAGGTGATAAGGCAGAGATCAAGGTTTTTTTTTCCCAATTTGTGTACCCACTTTATCGAGGCTGGGTTTGCCCCAGGAGGGTCTCCATGCCCTAGGGTTGACCCCCTCCCCCTCCTCTTACCCTCCGACTAAAATAACAGAATAAATAATATTCCGCCACAGCCGGGATTCGAACCCAGGATCCGGGGAAGAGTAGACTAGAGTGCTCTACCTACTAGACCACGCCTCTCTTATTATTCATAAAAACAAAATTCTACTTTTTGGTAAATCTAAAAGGATGAATAACTTGAATATGCATGGAGTGTTTCCTTTCAAAGAATAGACTACAGAATATCCTTAATTTCCATGCCTATTTCTGCAAGCATAATAATAAAACTAAATACCAGAAAAGATTCATAGTATTCCATTCGATCATTCTAATCAAAAACATTAATTTCCAGTCAAAACGGATTGATTATTACTTACAATTCAATTAATTATCCAGATAGAAATGAGGAAACACTAATTGGTGTTATCAAGATGACCAGTCACGGGTGAAATATTTTAAATATAATACATCGTTAGTAGTAATATTGGCATTGATCATGAATGATATAGTAAAAGGGAAACTGTTAATTATCACAGCTCCATTCAATCGACCTCGGAGGAGAGGGCCTAACTATCGTGCTAAAAGTCAGCTCTAGGCTGCGTCAAGAGACCTAAAAATTTCAATTCGACTTCAACTAACAGATTCATTCATTCAATAGATTCATAAATTCATTCATCTGCTAATATATTTTTATCAGATAAATTATAACTGGGTAAAATGAAACCACATTTAAATCTGGCAGATCTAATTTTTCTTTCACTTAACTATATATATTACGAGAGCTAAAGCTAATTTTATGCCTCGTAAAGTAGTTTATTACCATAATATTGTTAGGAACAGTCGTTTCCATGATATCAACAAAATTAATGACAAAAATAAGAAGTTTCCCGGTTTCAATTTTTATTTTCACTTACTGTATATAGTAAGGGAAAGTATTGCGATCGTGAAAATTTTTGAATCCCAGTTCTCAATGGAAGTATACGTTTCAGGGTCCTCTGAGCTTAATTTAATTCTTCAACGTTTTTTAAAGTCAATTTTTTTTTAAAAACTCTTAAATTGATTTTAACGACGAAGGTAAGTGAAAGTCGTGTGTTTGATTTGTAAGATTTGTAGGATTACAACCAAGTGCCTCTGAATAGCCGAAATATGGATTAATTCTAACATACTGGAGGGAGGAGAGAACATTAATTTTATGATACCGAAATTGTACAAAAATATGTATTAGAAGTAAACATAAGGATAGCATGAAGTCAATGGGATCATAAAAAATTGTATTTGTAGATGGCAGAAGGTATATATTTGTAATGTATCAGAGTGAGGTTCGTTAGTTTCGCTCCGGCAGTTCGGAACCGCTTCCTTCTGCTTTCCCTCCGCGCCTGCAGCGAGGTCTTTCTTCAGATTCGCTGCATTCCATTTATTGTAAGCTATAACTTTGGGTGGTCGCGCATTTCTCTCCTTTTTCATGGTATATTTCGGTACATGCATGAAATGGAAGCGCGCTTGTATACATAGCGATATTTAAATATTTGGAGTATAAAAAAGCGCACGTTAACAGATTAAGATAAAATTACAAGGTTATTGGACAACGTTTCTACTGATATGAAACGATGGTAACAACCAATTGCGTCAAATATTTGGCTTAAATGAGATATATATATATATATATATATTATAATATATATATATATATTATATATATATATATATATATATATACCACACACGGGCACAATGTGAATTTGGTGTCATATAGGTTTAAAAAAGAATTATTTGACAAAAGAGTTACAGCTTTATCATAGTTACTTCATCGTAACGAAAATTTCTCTTAGCAAGACGTTAATATATCTGCATTATAAGTTCTATTCATTAATATATTCGATCATCTGAAATGATACATTTATTTTTTCTAGGCGCTACAATCCTGCAAGAATCTGTGCCTCTCTTATGACTCTTCTCCCTCCTATCCCGAGCAAGCATACGAAATCTTCTCATGTTCATCTTCTTTAGGACGTCCTCAACTTCGTCCTGCCACCTAAGACGTGGTCGAAATGAGACATATATTCGTCAATAAATAAGAATTGATTTCGTTATTAAATTAGTTTCTAATTTTAAAGTGAAAAATACATGGATATTGGTCCATGCTTAAAGCTTTGTGTGATTTCATATATCATTGTCAAAGTTTTGCCATTACTGTCATTTATTATGGAATGATGTTATGAACAATGTTTACTGATGAATATGAACATTGTTTTTTATTTGTCCTTTCAACAGGACACTAATGATTTTCGTAACATGGATGGGTAAGTTGCAGTTTGCAGTTTTAGCAAATATTATTTTCACTTCTAGAGAAAAACTTAATTCCAATGGAATGTATTAATCAACCTTCAGGAAGGAATGCCCTGTATGATAGAAAAACTGTACCTAAATCCGTCGGGTGGTTAAGGAATTAGCGGAAATCATGAATCTCGATTTCATTTCATATATTTGGGCGATTCTTGTCAGGTCTGATTCATAAATGTATATTGAGGTATATTGTACATGCGCAGGGAGGTTTGTAAGCGGTCATTTAAACTAACTTTATCCTCATAGCAAGAGACTAAAGTAAATCAGAGAATACAGAACTAAGTAGTTGTAAAGAATTGAGGATAACAAAGACGTGCAGAGTACCTAATGAATTTCAATTGACACCTTACACGAAAATAAAAATCCACTAAAACGTTTTCCTACAGAATATCAATTAATAGAAGCCTAGGAGGCGGCCATGACACACAAGTTGCGTATGGAAATGATGAAAGCTAGCGGTACATCCTCCTGGGAAAGCGTGAACGGACACAAGGCGCCCGTCGGACACCCGTCCTACCATTCCAAGGTGATGTCCTGTTCTTGTCTGCTTTAAACAAAACCATGTTTTCTCAACATTGCATCTTACATTAGTCAAGTAAACAGCTTCCCGTGCATGCTAAAGCTATAAATAACGAAATATTTAAAGTCTTCACTGAATAATAATTAAATAGTGAAGAAAACCTGAAATCAACTAACCTAAACCTTCAGGTTATTTGATTTCAGGTATCTTACTGTTGTCGAAATGTGTACACTTATTATAGTACACCTCTACTGTATTGTTATTGCATGCATCTTTTTACTTTCACTTATCTATATATGAAATGTAAAGTAAGGGAAAGTATTGAGATCGTGAAAATTTTTGAGTTAGAGTTTTCACCGGAAATACACTTTTAGGGTACCCTGAGTCCAAATGATCCAGTCCAACAAACAGGTCTCTGTGTGTGGTAAATCTAGCTCGAAAACGAAAAGTTGTATGAAACTAAAATTTCATATTTTAGAAGCTGTTACAGCAACATTTTCATAAAAATCTGCCTGCTAGAAGAGCCACTTTATACCAAGCATTTCGCACTTTTTTACGATTTTCTCAAAAACGGCTCTAACGATTTTGATTAAACTCTCTATATAAAGGTGTCTGCTAAGATGAAATATGTGTGGTTCAGTGGTGGTCGGGTGAGGTGCCGGAAGACCGATGGGTGTCCAGCGGTGATTATTAATAAACAGGCTGATTTAGATATTTTTGCCTGAGGTTTGCTTTCAAGTTACAGACGTATTATTAAACATTTATTTTATTTCCTTAAATAAGACATTATTTTTAGTTTCTTAAAAGGTATTAATGGTATTTTGTTATTTAGAACTTTTTAATTTTGTTGTTATACTCTTCTATTTGCTTTCATAATTCAGTATTTTAATAATTGTTTCCTATAGGTTTTAGCTCCTTACATTTTATTTTATTTTTTGAAAACCTCAGTCTAAATTTACGTTATCAATTTGACTATCCATTGCTTAATGTTTTGACAGATACCAACGACTTATAAATTATTAACATTTTCAGGATTAGCTCTATTCTACCCCTTAATCCCCGACCCTTTTACAATTATCCCAATTGCCTCATCATCATCACTAATTTCCTTACTTACTTTTATTCTATTTTACTGTATTTTGCAATTGTTATATTATTAGTATATTATTTAACCACAAAAATAAATAAATTAATGTAAACTTTTTGTAATCGAAATTGTATATATCTCTTATTTTGATTATTATATAGTTTAATTTTCAATATTTTTTATTTAAGGTTATTTTTTAAAAATTATTATTATATTTTTTTGTAATTTGTATTTTTTTTTCTGTTTGTTTTTATACTCTAAGACTCTAAAGTGTTTATTTTAATTTTCTTGTAATATTATTCTTAAGGGATTAGTCCCAGAATAAATAAAGAATTTATTATTATTATTATTATTATATGGATATAAATGTAAATAGGCTTTATATCACGTAGGTTTCAAAATGCCGATTTTTTTTTTAATTTTCTTCCTCTTAAGTACTCTTTTATTATAGAATTGATAAAAACGGGTAAATATTTAAGTTGAACGAATTCTATAACTAGCTAAAATAGAAAAGAGTAAAATATTTTTAGTATTAGTAATATTAGTAAAAATAAACGAACAACTACTTAACACAAAACAATTTTTTATTGATTAATTAAAAAAAAACATATATTTCCAACGAAACTGAATATGATTCTTTAAACTTTTTTCAGCTCTATCTTTATTTTATAGTTCTTGAATTGATTTCGCCGAGGTAAGTGAAAGTCGTGTATAGCGCGCACCGGATTTTTTAAGAATGTTTTATCACATGTAAAAGTTACATCCGTTCCGACTTAATTCTATGTCGTTATATAAAAGCGGAGTTAAAAATTCCAAAGTTAATTTCTGTACCTGTTGTTCAAAATCTGATCTTGTCGGGTAGATCAGATTGAATATGTTCAATTATTGGTTTTTGTGAGTGGTTCTTTCATTGAGCATATTTTCTTACATTTTTTGAATGGATAAAGTGTGTAAAAAGAAAAAAATAGAAAAATGTGTCAGAAATATTTGATGTATAGTGGTGGACGAATTCCGTGGTTACCAATTAGCTACGCTGAGGAGGATGAAGTTTTTTCTAGAGAAAAGCTACCTTGAAGGACGATCTGCCTCCCCTTTGGTGGATTCCTTCGTACGGGCTCCACATCCCACGTGGAGAGACCAAATTACCCCGAAAATCTCTCACCTCCTCACTTTTCACAGTATATTCCCATCAATCCGTCAGTTAAATCCTTAGGCTACGATGTGGTCACAACTGTGGCAGAGACAATGGCAGAGTCCCACCCATGTTTCTTGTTATCAAAAATTTCTGTCCGATGAGGATTCGATATAGGAATGATTACTGTAATAAGATTGATGGTTGAACAAAAAAAAAATACTGTGTAAAACGCCCCGAATTGATAATCCTAAAAGCTTATAACTAATCTACCTGAAACAGATAACAGGCAGTTGTCATAAATAAAATCCTAAGCAATTGATAAGGGATTAGAGCTTAATAACCATGTAATAAGGCACCAATTGTATTTCGTTAGAGCGATTAGCTAGGCTCATTGCTGAAGCAAAGTTAAAATTGTATGTAATTGAAATCAATCAAATATCTTTTACTAAATTATACGTCTCCTAAATGCTGAAATTTAATTAAATAAGAGAGAAGTTAGTTCAGGGTGCAGTCAAATGAACACACAATTAAGTGTAAACTAAATTTACTGGTGCCGACGTTTCGGCCTAGATTATAGGCCTTCTTCAGAGCTATAAAAAACAAAAGATAACAACCACTAGTAGAATGCAATATATAAAGAGATAAGTAAAAGAAATATACTGATGACTAAAAACAAAGTGAAATGTTAGTTATGACATATGACAAATATATAAAAGGTAATAATTAGATAATAGAAAATTAAAGTTTTTAAAAATATCAATATTCACAGTATTAAAAATGTAATGTTAAAAAAAATATAATTTAACAGAATGAGAAAAAGAGTTACAAATCTATGACGTACAAAGTGTCTGTACTATCATAAAATGGGAAACATAATAATATAAAATAAGTGAATACGTATGTTGGAAAGGTTGAGATGTTAGAAGTGGACAGTGAGACAGGTAAAGATGTAAGAGACATTTAAATCAAATATGAATACGTACCGGTTTAAACGAGTTAATTCAAATAATTGAATAAAAGTTATTTAAAACAATTTCATCACTCAGGAAACCCTTAAAATGATCAGATGACCTTGTAAAGTAGCCCTCGAACATCAACCTTTTTGGCCTGACTTGCTTTGGATTAGATAATTGGAGGTTACAGTTATAGTTCTAAAAGATGTAGTTTAATTTGATTGGTCAACCACATGAGGAAGATTGTCGCCATTATCAAACAAATTAAAAGCGTGGGAGACGATGATGTTCTATTCCAAGGTATCCCAACCTATCCATTGATAAAGCCTGTTTTTTAAAGCAAAGGATAACAAACAATGTAGTATTTGAAGTATTTAAATGGATTGTTTTAATAAACTGGTTGGAATTCGAGTGTTTTTATTTTCTTTTGTAACGAGAACGTCCCTCACTTCAACTCGGTCCGTTCGCATTCTACAGCTATCGACGGCAGGTTCACTTCTTGGTATTGCTTGCTTCATTTGTAAGCCACTCAACCTCTCAAGCACCAGTTTTTCTCATTACGGCACTTTTTGAGGTGGTGTATCGGGTACAATTAACTTACAGTGTATGAGACAAATCAAAAAAATCTGGTGCGGGCAACACACGACATTCACTTACCTTCGTTTTTAAAATCGATTAAACAATTTTCAAATACAGTTAGAGGTAAAAATGAGCGAAAATATTAAAAACTGATTAAATATAGAAGTTCTATAGAAACATGTGGTTTTAAAAAATCTATAATATTTTATATAAATAATCACTTTTTAACACGGCGTTTCATCACTTTTATTTACTTTTACAAGCTTGTGTATAAGAGAATATTTTTTCTAAAATCTTTAGCTTTCCAACGGTAGATTTACATATGTATATTACTGTTCTTATGTTTAAAAAAATATATATATACATATATATATTTTTTCAGTTTTCTCCTTTACTTGGATATCGAATTCGTTCGACTTTGACATGGACTTAGAGAAAATCGTGCAAAAAGGTGCAAAATGCATAATATAAAGTAGCACTTCAGGTCAGCCGATTTTAGTAAAAAAGTTACTGTAGCATCGTGGCGTATAGTTTTCTTAAGTATGAAATTTCAGTTTTGTACGTCTTTTCGTTTACTCGCTGGAGTTACCACACACACATACCTTTTTTCGGTATTCGGTCATTTGGAATAAGGGAACCTTGAAACGTGTATATCCGTTGAAAACTGGAATTCGAAAATTTTCACGATCGCAATGCTCTCCCTTACTATATATTCCATATATAGGTAAGTGAAAGTAAAAGTCAAATATTTAGCATATTATTATTATTGTATTTTTGAAAATTACCGTCCGCTATTTTCAATAAATATATCATAACACCTAACAAGGTTATTTCCATTTTTTTTTTTTTTTTTTTACGTTGCAAAAAATATTAAGCGAAGTAAAAATACTGTGGACAGCTGTGACAGACTGCAAATAATGGGAATATGGTTGACTTGGTACAAACTTTAGCTTTCAGACAACGTATTTTTTTCTTAAATGAAGAAAAAAACATGTTGCATAACGCGATCTTAAAATTTACTTCAGTTCTCTTCAACAGCAAAATAATTTTTCAGTTTTGTATACTGCTCACCTATAAAGAAGAATACCCATATTTACATATAAAGAAATAACAAATTCTTTAAAGATTGAGCTTTAAAAAGATCTACTGCTTTAGAAAAAAGTTTACATATAGATCTCGGACAGTCATCGGTTTTATTTGAATATTCCAGAACACGGTTAAAAAGTTGAGAAAAACTATTATTTTTTTTTTAATACTGTGACATTAATTTTGTAAAGTGATTAACAATGACAAAAAATAAACATCAAAACCAGACTTTTTCGTTTAAAAAAACAATTTAACAACAAACTGAGTAATGTGTAATGCAAAAATGGCAGATTTACATATATGAGGGATTTGAAGGAACATATTTTATAACAATATTCTGAGAACAGAAAAAAAAGTCTTTTGATATTCATGTATTGAAATAAAAAATAAAAAATCATAATTAATAAACAATAATAAATACAAATTAAATAACAATTTAAAACGTGTGTTTGATTTCAACTACAAAACAATTACATTCAATGCCAAAGTTAAAATTTCCATTTTTAATTATTTGTTTCTATTATTGTTCGAGAACATTACATAATGTACTAAAATTCAATAAATATTGACTCTGAAGAGGGTCTCCAGGGTGATGCGTTTGTCCACAATCCTAAGTCAATGTTAGACTTAAATATATTGTGTTTGTTTAGTAAGTATATAGAAACTAAATCCACAATGAGTTAACAGATTTACAAGGACTCTGATTCTGCGGTCACTAATGTCTGTTCATAGTTAATAAATTTTGAAAAGTTAATTTATATTTGAACTAATAGTAATACTAGTTACGTACTTTTGAAGAAAACGCGTTTCCCCTTCATTGTTTTGTAGTAATGAACACTTGACAATATTTATTCAATAAATACGGATCATATAAACTAGAGTTATGACAATGATATAATATATGTAATATATCACAATATTTTTTTTATTATGAATAAACAAGACTATAAAAAATTAAGAAAACGAGTAAACAGGCAACACTGAAAGAACTTTCTGTAAACGAGAAAAATAAATTATCATTTTTTATTGGTTATGACGGTAATTATTAACTTCGCTGATATATTTTTGTCACGGATATGAAACGTGGTCGCTTTGCTTAGAAGGATGAACAATGTCTTAAGGTTTTCGAGAAAAAGGAACTGCCTAAGTGGGATGAGGCTACTAGAGAATTCAGAAGGTTGCACAACACGAGACTGCGGAGCTTGTATCCTGTAAATATAATAGAGTTGATCGCATCGCGGAGACTTAAATGTAAAGTTGTTTGACTCAGCGAAGAACGAGTTTCGATAAAGCTGGTATGCTCTGAACCGAATAGAAGTCGTCCGAGACGAAACTTCCATGGAAGGATTGTGTTGTCAGATTTTAGGCTTGGGCTTGAACGGTGATCATAGGACGAGTCTGAGTAGGCAGCATTTGGTGGTATCGTCATGTAACCTTCGGGTTCGGTAAGCCTATAATAATTATTATTATTAGAGATAATTGATTGTAAGAGATTGATGAAGAGATTAATGAAAGCATAAAAAAAACCTAGTACCTACAAGTCATTTCTTCGTCTTTTAGAACTTTCTAATATATTACCTTAATAATAATAATAAATCCCAGAAGAGCCAATGATTATAATTTTCATTAAACGAAAAAACATATCTCATGTGATCTTATGAACACGGCTAAAAAACTGACACTTACACATCACTCATTGGAAACGTGTTCATTAACATTTTCATGAATTTTGTTTTACTGATAACTAATCGCCTGATTTACAGGAAAGAGATTACATACATTGGGATATATTGAAGGAACCAATAACATTTAATTCTAGCTTTCAACAAGTCTCATACCAAATGGATTTAGAAAACGGGCCAAGGACTGCCTCTCCGTACCTTAATAGGTATTCCGATGTGCCGTCAATTTGTTGCTTTTATTTTATTGATTCAATTATTTTTACTTTGAACTAGACGGCAAATATTTATTCATTTCCTAGTTAACTTCTATAATTATCATATTCATAAAACTAAATGTCTTTGTATATTTGCAAAATGAATAATATTCTGAATATAAACTGTTCGTAAATTGTTTTCTTAAATAAATAATATAAAAAAGCAGAATACCAAAAAAATATATGTAGTTTAATCATCAAAAACCATAATCATAGTCATACAGACATATAGTAAACGTTAAACCAAAATATAATCCTTGTAAAAAGTACAAGAAACATGATTCTAGTTAACATAAATAACTAAACCGCTTCCATTATTATACTTTTATCAGTAATTTTTTTTAATAACTGAATGTCTAATAGAACAAATTGTCAAAAAATTGTATTTGAACAATTTCCTAGATAATTAAGATAAAATTGTAAAATGTCTACGTTTCAAGATGCGTAGAACCCGAATAACAAATGTAAAAAAAAAAAAAGCCTGGCTGCTAAAATCAATTTTTTATTTTAATTAAAATTAAGTTAATTTTGTTTGAAAGAGAATGAAATTTCACATAAACCAAAAAAATAACCATTTAAATCGGTTAAGAAGTAGCAAATATATAGAGTTTTAAGCTTAGCGGCGGTGAAACACCATTTCCCTTGAATATAAATTGATAATGTTGCTGCTTTGATTAAATAATCGCTATACATATAAGTTAATGTCTCATATTCCTCTGACAAATTCATGAACAAGGTAACATTTTTGCTAATCAAATCGTGCTTTTGAAAACATACCCATTCTTCAAGACCTTGACTTCAGATAATAGATAGATGTGCAATTGCTATTATACATAATATCATTTAAAATTTCAAGTAAATGAAGATTTAAATATTCATATCCAATATTAATACAACGAAAATTAAATATTTAGCATTGAAAAATTAATTTAAAGAAAATTAATTATTGTTTACTTTTATCTTTATATATTTGAATAGAATTGTGACGTAAATACATACATATAACTCATTTAATATCAAACCTTTTCATTTGTTTTTAAAGTAGTATGATTCTTGATCCGACTGGTAGGCGTCCGAAAGGTAGGCCGAAGCGTAGATGGGAGGATTGCGTTAAGGCTAATCTCGGAGCTTAGGCTTGAATGGTGAACATTGGACCAGTCTGTGTAGGCGGAATTTGGTGGTATCGCATCGAACCTTCGGGTTCGCTAAGCTTATTATTATTTTGATTTTTGAACCTTGTTTTTTGAAGCTTTTCTTTGTTAGTGCCTTTTCAATAATTACTTTATCCCAATTTTTTTAGAATTTTTCTTTTTGTCTAGAGAAAAATGTCGATTTTAACTTCTATAGTTAAAATAAAAATGATAAAAAAAATTCTGAGTCACTTAAAGCCTTTTGAAATATCTGCCTGTAATATAAAAAAGGTCCCGCGAGACAAAACCGGTTGTGCATGAAGGTCTGCCCTTTCACAACAAACCAGGCGCCCTAGTTCATAGCATTAGAGACATATTTGGTATCATTCTTTAAACACTACTAATTTCAATTCCGTCATTGCTTATATATTATTTTTCTAATTACTTAACACCGTGGTTTTTAATTATTGAACAAAGTGGATAACTACATATTTAAAACTAAATTAGTTAATTTTAGAGCTAGTAAGTTACTCCTCATGTAGGTAAAAATCGTGCTAGTTACCTAATAATGATGGTTAAAACCGTGCTATGTCTTAATCAATGAAATAAATAATTATTTATTATATAATTATATAAAAAAACAATTTTCAATGATTAGAGGATTAAAGTATTCTTTAAATAAACATTTACAATGATATCAATTAATTGGAACCAATTTCATCCTTATAAACATTTGAACAGATCCACCAATTTTAAAATAATTAAACTCAAATTAATTATTAATAATTAAATTTATAATAAAAACAATTATCAATATTATGTTTGCTTATTATTATTAGCATTGCTTTAACAATTATCAATTCTATAAGAACATGTTTCTCATTCTAAATAGTTTTTTCTTTTTGCAAATGACTGTTATTAAAATTTTGTCAGAACATTTATTTTTTTAAAATGTCAATACAATAAAATTTATTTTTTATATAAAATATTTGTTTTGAAAATATGTTTTTTGTTATTGAAAATTTTATTTAAAATATGAAAACTTCATATTATCAGAACAATCGACTACGATATTTAAATTAAAGCATTATCTAAGAATTTAAAAACTAGAGTTATTTGGAAAAGTTTTAAATTACTACTGTAATAAAACAAATAATAAACATTAAAATTCTTATGAGGTATTTTCATTGGAACATCATTCATGAACTCACACCCATCATACTTATCAATTTTTGTTTACAACAACGATGTCAATTTAAAACAAAACCTAATTTCAAAATAAATGTCAATCTAAAGCTTTTGGAAACAAATCAACAATAAAATAGTCTTTTTTAGGTATTTTATAGGGATTATATTCTTACTGTATATATTTTCATAATTACCAGGTGAATAATTCATTCCGTTGATTGTCAATAAAATTGTATCCTTTGGGACTATAAAACGGCTAAGATTAAAGTTTCATTATCTACGCTAATTGCATTATTCTAATTAATTATCCCCCAAAAAATTTGGTGAGCGCAACATACGAATTTCACTGATCTTCTTCATTCATATCAGTTTAAGAATTTTTTAAAAATTTAGAGAGGAAATATAAATTGTTTAAAAATTATTTACATTGGATTTTAATAGAAACATGGGTTTTATTAAATAATCTATTATACAATTATCTAGGACAATCAGTTTGTTTTATCGACTTTTCATCACTCTCTGTTAACTTTTACAATAGTGTGTATAAGATAATATTTTGTCTAAAATCTTTAGCATTCCAACGATATATTATACATGTATATTACTCTCCTTAAGTTATAAAACAAAAAATTCCATTAGAAACATATTTTTACAGTTATCTCCTTTAGTTGGATATCGAATTTTATATATTTACATGTATTTTATCAATTTTAATTAGATGATATGGTCAATTTTATAAAAGCTACATAATTAAAGGTACTTTAGAGGAAGAAAATTTAAAATATCGGCATTTAAGACTGTCAGACTATTTCAACCAGAATGAAACCTACACCATATTTTCGACCAATTTTACATTGATATAGCGAGTTTAATCAAAATCGTTAGAGCCGTCTTCGAGAAAAACATAAATCAGTGCAAAATGCATGTTTAAAGTGGATCTTCTGGGAAGCTCATTTTGATGAAAAAGTTGCTGTAACATCTCGGACGTATATTTGTCTAATATATGAAATTTCAGTTTCATAGGACTTTTATTTTTGTGCTGGACTTACCACACCACACACACACACACTTTTTTGCGGGGCTTGGTCATTTGGACACAGCGGACCCTAAAACGTGTATTTACGTTGAAAATTAGAATTTGAATACTTCCACAATCGTAATACTTTTCCTTACTATATATTCTATATAGGTAAGTGAAAGTAAAAACCTAAAATCAGAAAGGAATTCAAAATTTGTAATATTCTATATTAATGCTTTCTCTGTAATATTCTATAGTCTCATATACCCCTCCTTTGTCTATTGCTAGTAATTGTAATAACTTTTTTTTTTTATATAACTCTATGTATGGTTCACGCAGCCGATCTGGAAATAAAGAAATACATACATATAATGTTTTCAAAAACACTATTTGATATCTTAAATGACGCCATTTCGAAATATTTCTACTTATTGAAAGTTTACACTTCTTACATTATGTCAAGTGTCACAGGAATCATTTATGTCGTATTATAAAAAACTGTTAATCTCATCAATATTCAAAATTATACAAAGTATCTTAAGGTTGTATAATCTACCACAAATAAATTATAAAACGCTTTCATTTTTTTACTTAGGTATAACTAAATGAAACCCATAGATTTCTAAGTTTTTTAATCCTCAATCTTACTTCAAATATTATATAAAAAAAGAAAGAATAATACCCTTAGCGAGGCTAAATCATTTAAATCCAGTTATATCTCTGATTACGAAATATTTATAATAATATAACACTTATATAAAATGATGAGTAGCAACTACCGATAAAAGTAAACGATTATTATATTATAATGCGATAACAGCTAAACTTAAGAAATGGAGACTTATTCCTTGAAGCCGTACAGAAGAACTTAATAAGTGTAACCGATCTTAGAAGCCTACAAGATACAAAATGCTTACAAGGAGATAGAATTACACACCTACGTGAACTTGTTTTTCCTTACAATTAGTTAAACGGTACAATAATTATTGAATAAAGATTACAAATAAATTTAAAATATTGATTTTTTTTTTTTATTTGAATATATTTCTTTTTAATAGGTAAACAATATCTCTACTTTCACTTATCAATAAATGAAATATATAGTACAGTAAAATTATGTTTTAGCCCAAACATCCAAAAATAAATCTGAAACTTGTTAGAAATTGTTCAGTACCTTTCCCTTATTAATTGGTAAAAAGTCCCAGAGTTTCCCGCGTCGGGTTTTATAGGGGAAAGCGGAAGAATCAGAAAATTTTTATTTAAACATTTAAAAAAAGCACACACTGCCTTCCATTCCTCACTCAATCACTTTATTTCATGAGCTTTTTATCAGTTTTTCATATTAATCGACGTTTCGGGGCCGTTTCCCCATTTTCAAGACTTATTTCTTTTCCATTATATAATCACCACATCACATCTCACCCTTTATTCCATCTTATAGCACACTGCTGCTTGTCCATATTGGTGTTCATTTTTTTTTTTTTTTCATTTTTTTGTGAATATCTCAAAAAGTATTATCTTTATTGAAAACACTATTCTATACAAAATTAAAGTACATTAAAATATCTTCAAAAATGATTATGCAATTTTTTTCGGTAATATGAACAGTTGCGGAGATATTAAAGGGGCAATATGCAGCATATATTTGGCAAAATAAAGTAACAAAATATTGATTTCTGATTTTTTGGCGGAAAAAAAGTTTTACTTAATGACCTTTATCTCGAAAACTATTAAACTTACAGATGTCAATTACCACTCAAATCAAAGCCAATTAATTATTATCTTCATAATTGCCTTAGGAAGTACAGTTTTTATGATATTTTACAGGTTTTTTTTCGATTTTTGAAAAATAAAAATTTTGTTGAAAAACTTTATCTCGGAAACTAAAAAACGCAAAAATATCTATTACCATTCAAATTGAAGCTCATTGAATATGCCATAATGCACTTTATCTTCATATTTTTTGTGGGAAGATCAATATCTACGAAATTTGACACATTAAATCAGCAAACTGTTGATTTCCGATTTTCATAAAGGAAAAACTTTTTACTTAAACTATCGTATCTCGGTAGTTATTGAACTTAAGGATTTCTATTACCACTCAAATTGAAGTTAAGAAGATCAGTCATCATTCGATTTATCTTCATAATTTTCGTAGAGACAAAAATTTTTATGATATTTTACAAAATGAATGTAGACAATGGTGATACATATAGTGATTTTCTCCCCCCCCCCAAAAAGTACTTAGAAAAGCATTATCTTGGAAACTACAAAACATTAAGAAAATTGTAAAGGTTCCGCAAATAACAATTTTAATGTACTTTTAAAACAAATTTCCTATAGTTTCCCGTAGTTGGTGTGTATTTAGATATTGAACATTGAATGAAAAATGTTTTGGTTCAATTTGGAATAAAGTAAACTTCCGGGGGTTTTATCCTGAAATGGTTCGATATTTACGTTTCTAGGACGCTGATAGTATAAGCTGTAAAGAGTAAATAAAAATAAAATAATTTATGAGAATAAGATGTATATTTACACTTCAATCAGGCAAAAAAATATAATAATGATCTTATAATGGGTGGATTTTTTACTTCTTGGTATAAGCTATGTAATTAAAAACATAAAAATTTCATTATTTTTTTAAATTTTCAAGCTTACCTCAATGGTTAATAGTGGTTAATGTTTTTCAACACTAAGTTCATTTTAATAATTTCTAATTTGGTTTTTAACAACTTGCGTGTCACGGATAACAGATTTTTGAAAATGAAAAATGAAAAATCAGAGATGGAACATGACCAGTTGGTTAAGAAAATACTTGAAAATAATTTATTTATAATTTTATTTTATTTATTAAAATAATTAATAACATAATAAAATTAATGAATCAGAAGAAACATATATTAATAATAAATATATGGTTCCTTGATTTTTCATATAAGTTATTATCATTATGTAGACACAACTAAAAATTAAAATTATAAACCATGCTTTATTGACCTAGATTTAATAATATATTAGCCCATACATTTCTGTAGCATTAGGATAGCTCTAATCCATTAGGGGCCAAAGAATATATCAGTTAAGATGGATGGTTTCTGATTGTTTAATATTCATAAATTTAACGATTTACATAATTTACTATTAACTAAATTTTAATTAAAATGGATACAATTTTAACTCTTACATGGCTGTCAGGTAAATATACTTTAATGTAACATTGTTATATTATTTTAACATTGAATTTTAATTAGTATATACAAAATTAATTTTTGTAATAATAAATGATATTTTTTTATTGTATTGTATTGAGTCCTGAAGATATAGAAGGCCCCCGAAAAGTTGACTCTTAATAGTTGAATATATAATAATAAACTTCGATGGAACATTAAGGAACCATCTATTTATTATTATAATCAATAACATATTTGTTACGTATATCGAACCCCAGCCTTCGACAGATCCTTCCTAATCCGCTCCTCTTTCGTATGGAATCCCATTCCTTCATATATCCGATATTCTGATACTCTTAAGACCTTCAAATCCCGTCTATTCGATCACTTCCTCTCTATTCAATTTTCAAAGAACCCTAAATAGATTTGAAAATTCAATTTAAATTAGTTAAATAAAATATATAGAAACAATTATTTAAATACAACATCTAACATTGTGGTGGACCTGTATATTTAACTATATTATTTCAATAATTTAACATTAAAACAGTAAAGCACTATTAATTAAAATATTGTATATATGGACTTATTTTTCTGTTTTATCTTTTGTCTAGTTTTGTTATTATTGATTAGAATTATTACTATTAGAAGCTACCTTTTAATGTCTCACTATTGTTCACTTTTTTATTTTCTATTATTTTTTGTTTGTTTTATGTTTTTACTCCAAGACACTAAAGTTCTGTTTGTATGTTTTGTAAAATTATTCAAAAGGGACTTGTCCCAGAATAAATAAACAATTTATTATTATTATTATTATTATTATTATTATTTAATATAAAAGTAACAAAAAGCTAATATTTTCGCCATTAATATATCGACTATATCCAGCAAAATGTCTGTTATTAATAAATATTTAAATATTTCTGAGAATTAATTAGATAAAATAACTTCAATTGAACAGTTTGGTAAGAAGAGTAGTTTGAGTTACAGCATTGGCGGGGGATATGGATCAGTTTATCACGAAGTACGTTTGTTAACCTCTGGCGCACGACTTTGATCTTGCCCTGCTACTAACAGGAGTCCCCCTTCTTATAGTAATATTACTTAAAACAAATCATATAATGCTTCATAAATGATACTCTTAAAAGTTATATTTAAATAGAAACTAATGTTTATTGGTGTAGGTCATTAACATAGGCCTGAAAAGAACATGGCCGCGAGACCTTCTGATTTAGAATTCTTATCGGAATACTGCCAATATTTCATGTCAGTTTCTTATATTTCCACCGCATTACATTGATTTATTTCTTAATAAAGTTGTAAATGACAATAAATTTCTTTAAATAAAAGAGCATATGAACTAAAGATTTTGGTTTAAAATAAAACTAAATAAACAGATATTGCCAATAGATCAAAGTCGCAGGCTCGAATTCGCTATTAATCATAAAATATATTTTTCTCTAAAATTAATTGAATTTTAATTAATCCTCTCTCCTCCCCCTACAAAAAAAATTTAAAGCTCAAAGCGCAACTTTAAGGTGTTGCGAAGTTGGTAACCAGGTTGTTTAAAAAATAACCTTACCTCCTAGATTTCACATCATTTGATCGCCGCACAGTGGGCAATATGACCGATTTAGGTGGACAAAATTCTGAAACTTGTCTATATTTAACCTTTGAGGTCCCAGATTACGGAAAAAAAATTTTAAAAATTATAAAAACTAATTAATTTTTTGACACGATTGGCGAGCGCACAGTGGTCAAACATCAAATTTATCCTCTAAAATCTAAAACTTCGCTATATTTTACGTTTGAAGTCCCAAAATACGGGAAAAATGATACAAAAAAATCTAATTATGGCTCGGAGTTGCTAAAACCTGCTAATAGATGTATTTTAAATCATTCAGGAAATCCTTGAAATTATAGATTATAAAACTTTTGATTCGGAGTGTTGTATCTAAAAAAAATCATGTATCACCCAAAACGCAAAAAGTCGCCAAGAATTCTTTGTAATACCTAAAGATTAGAAGGTTTGATGAAACAAATCCTTGGGGGTTATATAGTTTTTCGTTATTGAATAGCGGCATACATTTACAAATTGCTAAATTAACTCTACAGGTGAGATTGCAATGTATATTCAATAACGAGTTTGGAAATATAATGTCTTACCTGTCTCAGCAATGCCATTGTTAAATGAAAGCAAATACACCTATAACACAATAAATTACCATCGAATAAAGATAATCCCACTGTCGGTCATTAGGAACTTGTGTGAACAAGAATGATTCATTAATTTACTATTTATTTGTAAACACGATATGGCGAGAAATATTAGTATTAAGGGTCTTGTCAACTAATAATAAAAAGGTGGAGCACTGGAAAATTCCAAACTTTTGTCCGCCTAAATTGGTGATTTTGCCCACTGTGCGCCGGCAGTGTTATTGGTAGATCTATTGGGAGGGAATAGAGAAACTAATTCCCTCCCCAAACTTATAAACTAGTACAAATAAATAATAGGAAATTTTCAAAAACTATTGCATATACTAATAACCAATAAATACGACATACGTTAATTACTGAAATTAAATATATTTTCGAGTCGTCTAATATTAGGTGTCGTCTAAGCAAGAGGGTATCAAACGGCAAAGATTAGAATTCTACATGGGTAGGTTAAAAATTAATTCAGCCTGTGCGATGTCAGGTACTCGTTAAAGATCCCTATCCTAATAAAACCTGGATAGGCAAAATTTAGAACTCCCACTGTAGCATCGTCCGATTAGCCTCTGTAGCATAAAGTGACGTTAAATAAATAAACAAACAAACAAAATTAAATCATTTTAACCCCTAATTCCTCCTTCCCAAAAGAGCAACTGAGAATCCGCCTCTTCTAGCATGTAGCAGGTAAATCTATATTTGAAAACCCGAAACCAACATAAGCGTTTCCTATTAAGGAGGTAAATACAACAAAACAAAGTATTTATAGAGAATCAAATATATAGGCACCTGCTGTTCTTAAATATGGTGAACGACTAACATGTTTTGATAGACATGATAAACTTTCCTGCTACGATATTGTGCAAACGTGTTCTAGGAACCGCATTAAAAAGATCTAAAGAGTATCGTGTCTCATTGACAATGACGGAACCAACGGGACGTTACAAGGAGCTTACGAAAATCTCGTATATCCAACGAAAGAAGATGTAATAAGGTCCATAGAGGGGGAGCCCGTGGCTGAGTTGCTAGCGCGCTAGTCTCTCATGCTATGGGTTCTGAGTTCGAATCCCAGTCCCGGCGGGGCTTTATAAGGTTGTAAAAAAATGGGATTCATTCACAGCCTCTCCCCCGGTTATGTGAGACCCGTCAGCCAAAGGGTGGCCACTCACAAAATTAGTCGTAGGGAGTGATGACCCTACACTAAAAATTGCATTTGTGAAACGTGAATGTAAACTCGCAGGAGTTTACACCACGTGGCCCAGGGTCTATACGGCCTGTCGCGCCACTGGAAGAAGAAGAAGGTCCATCAAGACGACTTTGGCCTGACAATCTAATACAAAATCATAAGAAAAGCAGAGTTAAAACTGCGAGGATATTTTCTAGAAAGCGACAATCCTCCTTAAGTCTGTCACCACCATGATAAGTAATATCTCAGCTGCCTTACTTTCTCTGATGGTCCAGTGACCCAACGTTTTTTTCTCTTAATATTGTATATTGAATAAAAGTGATCTACATATAAATTGTTTAAAATGTTATCATTAACACATATCAAACCATTATGATGACACAAAACATATCATATTATTAAAAAATATTAATTCAGTTATAAACAAAGTTGAGTTAATATGAAAATAAAATTTGAAAGACACTTAGCATACAACGACTACGTCACCTCATTAAAATATTTCAGATGCAACAAGGCGCATTGATGCATACTTGGAAATACAAGTCACGAAAAATTCACTAAACGCTATTTGGAATGTTTTGACGCACACACTGAAAACATAAATTTCCCAACAAGGCAAACAAAACAAGACCTCAAATTTCAAATGTTGTACATGTCGAAAGCAATGTTTCACTAATACTACGATATTACAAATAATATAATATACAATTTTACTACTAATACAATATATATTATAACTAACGAGCACTTATTTTTTATTGATCTCTACTCTATTTTAAACTGAGAAAAGAAGAAGAATAAAATTTAAAAAAATATCATTCTAGTACTAGAACTAGAACAGGCAGAATATAGTTTACAAAAGATTTAATCAAGCCGATTTTTTTTTTTTTTTTGCATAATCATTATAAGAGCACTCATATTTTTTAAAAAAATAGGGTTATTGGTATTAATTTGAATTGTAAATATCTTTGATTATTTATCATTATTATGAACTTTTTATTACTTAATAAAAAATAAAACACTTAAAGGAGTCGACTTCCTCCATAGAGGTCAATCAAACCAAACTAAATAAATACAAAATATTTAAATATTTTCTTCTTATTATCCAAGAATATAAAATATAATACTATAATAAACTATCTTCGTGAATAAATAGATGTATATGTAAATTGAAAAAATAAATCTTTCAACCAACACAAATTTTCTTCATGTAAATGTTTTTATTTAATTTTAATTTAGATGTTTCATTTTTATGAAAACATTCATGTTGATAATTTGATATAATTTTCCTAAATAACAACTTTGATGTTCGGCGTTACTTTTTTCACTGTAAAAAGTAAATTGAATATGTTTTTCGTAAATATTTGAACTGCTCTTAACTTTAGTGTTTATTGAGTCTCAGTGTTTACTGAGTCCCCAATAGGAATTTCCAACGAATTTTACCTTCCATTTTTTAGATATTCTGTTATATTTTTTATATTTTTAGATATTTGAATAAAGAATACATGCAGTTAAATAAGAAAAGTATCTCCCTAAGAACTCCTAAGCAGACGAGAAGTGTTTTTTTTTTTTTAATTATTTTACATTCCAAAATATTTATTATACTTAAGGTCAAGTGAATTACAGATACGTTGTTTTAAGTTTATTGATTATTTTTTTTAATAATTAAATTTGACTACGTTTTATCCGCCCATAATGATCCAACTACTGCATCCCAAACCCTCCAGTCCCACATCACAACCATTCCAGAATGGTTAAAAATTGGAGGATTAAAATAAATCCCACCAAATCACCTTTACCCATCGTCGCAAACCGACGATTTCCTGCGCCTCCAGTATCATTTAATAACATCACACTTACTCCTGTAGAACAAATCCGATACCTAGATCTCCATCTTGACAAGCACCTTACTTGGAATACTCGCACAAGACTGAAACGTCAAGAAACTACTCAAAGATACCGATTACTAAAACACTTACTACACAAACGTTCAAAACTTCCAGTATATTACAAAAGACTCATTTACATCTCTATTATCAGACCTATTTGGACATATGTAAATGAATTGAGCTTTGGGGCTCTACTAAACCATCCCGCATTCAATCCTTACAATCCAAAATCCTTCGCAAACTTCTATGTGTCCCTTATTTTGTCACAAATCAATTCCTCCATAATGACCTAAACAACCCATTTGTTACAGACATAGCCCGTGATAGATACACCTCTTTTCATTCTAAACTCCCTTCCCACACAAACCCACTTGTCCATAATCTATATTCCTGATAACCCTACGAGGCGATTGAAAAGAAGGTGGCCTTGGGATATACTGCTTTAAAATAGTTATTTATGTGCTACCACAGGGTAGTTCTTTCTCAAGACATTTTCACGACTTTTTGTCACTCTGCATATTTATTCATTGTGTTGTATTATAAAAAAAAAAAAAAATTGTCTCAATGTGTTAATAACATACTGATGTAAAACTTGTCCTATGAAAGTTCCATGGAAAGTGTAATTTGTGAAGTAAAAACCAATGAGTAGTGTTCCTAAGCTGTCACACTTAGGAAGCTGTCACACTTAGTTTTCCTCCACAAATATTGAACCAAATTTTCAGACAACTTCTCAGTTTAAAATAATGTATAACATTTTCCAAAAGTAAAATAATTGATATTTACAAATAACGACTATTATAAGATTATTCTATAATATCTATGGAATATTAAGAAATAAACTGCCAAAACCAAACACCCCTCGTACCCTCCCAGTAGTCCCCAAAAAGATAACCACTAAACCGATAACGGCGAAAGTGGGATTCTAAGGGCAAACATCATTAAGTTTGCTTATCTTCATTCATCAGTCCTCAAGCATTCCACTGCTCCTTCCAACAAACACTCAGATATCTATGTTTATAAAAACAGTTATTATGATTCGAGCCGTTCTAGCGACAACCTCAAAAAATCATTTTTAGCAATAATTAACAAATAATTCTTACAACAGGATATCTGATATCACAACACCGAAAAAGGTAACAAGAGGTAATAGATTGTAATCGAATAGCAAATGTCTCAATATTTAACATTTTTGACACCAATTAGTGATCTCTTTGTTTACGCAAAGTAGGTCCTCGATTTCCTTTATTTCTGAAAACATTGTCTCAAAAGGTGAAGAAGAAGATAATGAGCTAACTAAACCTATCAGTTCTGAACTAGCGACACAATATATCAATAGATGAAATGTTCTTATGAAAAATCGAGCGTTGGTGTTGAATTATTTTCTGCAGTAGTATCAAGTCCCGAGCCTTAGATGGGTTTACACTTTTAAACAACGTAACTCCGTTCAAAGCAATTAACGTACAAGACAGAATATGTATATAATTTTTTTAAGTTGTTAATTAATAAATAATGAGATATTACAATTAACATAAAAATCTGGTGCGCGCAACACATTACTTTCACTTCTGTTGTTAAAATCAAGTTTAGAAGTTTTAAATACAATTAGAGATTGAAATAAATTGTTAAAGAAATAATTAAATTAAGTTTGAATAGAAACATGTGTTTTATTAAATTATCAAGTATATTATTATCTTACTTTTGATAAACTTTTAGAATTTTACGTATAAGATAATATTTTTCTAAAATCTTTAACTTTCTGACGGTATGTTATACATCTATATTTCTCTTTTAATGTTCAAAAAAATAAAAATCACATAAAAAAAATATATTTGCACTTTTCTCCTTAAGTTGTTTATCAAATTCGCTCAACTTGTATATTTAGCAGTTATTTATCAATTCTGATAGGATGATGTGGCTGATTTTTTTAAATCTACGAAATTAAAGGTACTTTAGAGGAAGAAAATTTAAAATATCTGAAATTTAAGAACCGTCTGACTATTTCAATCAGAATGAAACCTACATGATATTAAAGCCCATTAAATTTCACATCGATATAGCGAGTTTAATCAAAATCGATAGAGCCGTTTTTGAGAAAATCGTAAAAAGGTGCTAAATGAATGGGATAAAGTAGAACTTCCGGTCAGCTGGTTTTGATGAAAAAGTTGCTGTAACATCTCGGTCGTATAGTAGTCTTAAATATAAAATTTCAGTTCCTTACGACATTTCGTTTTTTGCGTTAGAGTAACCACACACAAACCTTCCGGGACTTGGTTATTCGGACTCAGGGGACCCTAAAACGTGTATTTTCGTTGAAAACTGGAATTTGAAAATTTTCACGAACGCAATACTTTCCCTTACTATATATTTCATCTATAGGTGAAAGTAAAAAGTAAGGTTATGTTAATTAATGAGCAAGAGATAGAAAGAGCAGCCAACTAACAGACCAACGTATCGCAAATCATCCTTCAAAACTCTCAAACAAATCACACATGAACATCGTAGAAGGCCGCAGATCATCAATTGTACAGAACGGCGTGGAGTGCTTGTGAGAGGAATGCTATATTTAGTTGTTTTGTGGATTTCAGGCGTGATGATGGCTGAACAAGAAAAATGTACACTTTAGTGATCTATTGCTATTTATATCGCGATTTTGATTTTAGAACTTTTATTAACTTTCAGCAATATCTAGAATGAAGGAATCGAATATAGGGAGACACCTTACATGTTGTACTTTTCAAAAATTTAACGGATCACCTATAGCAGAGAGGCCAGCATAACAGCCTCCTATGCCACAGGTCACCAGTTCAAACCCGCAGGTGGTCCTAGGATTTTTTAATGGGAGTAAAAAATCCTTAGTTATGCCGTCCTTTGGAGGGGATGTTAAAAGGTGATCCCGAGCTTGTGCGAAGTCAGGTACTCGTTAAAGATCCCTATCCTAATAAAAGCTAGATAGGCAAAATTTAGGACTCCCACTGTAGCATCGTCCGATTAGCCACGGTAGCATAAAGTGAAGTTACCATTCCATCCTATTACTGAATCCTCCATTATTTCTTTAATCTATTGGGTGCTCAGACAATATAATGAAATTTAGAAATATTGAGAATTAAAACAAAAACCAAAAAATAAAAAAAAATACGTAAATAGCAAAGAGTGAAAATGGTAAAGTAAAGAATAGAAGAGAAATGGGCATCGGAAAAAATTATAGCTTAACTGACATCTTTGCCCACTAAGAATAATGTTACGCTAGTTCCAATAGAGCTAGCTGCTTTCTTTGAAACTTTCACCGTTTTATTCTTGATCACAGTTTAATCAATCATCATCTCTATTGTTTACGCCTGGATAAGATAGCAAATATCATTTGAGTCATATAAAAAAGGACTTGAATTAAATTGACACAGTACTCGTGCATATTATTTATTTACTTCAGAACTGTTCATATATGTCAAATGCGTTAAAAAAAATCTTGTGTTTGCAACAACGACTTTCACTTCCCTCCGTTTTTAAAATTTAATTAAAGAATTTTCAAATGCAGTTGGAGTTAAAAATGGGCGAAAGTATTAAAGAACTAATTAAATTGAGTTTCTATTGAAAATTGTTTTATTAAAAAATCTATTATATTATTATCTAAAATAATCAGCTAGTTGTATCGCTTTCATCACTTTTTATTAACTTTTGCAAGCTGTGATAAGGTAAACATTTTTTTTTATCTTTAGCTTTCCAACGGTATATTACACATGTATATACTGTTCTTGTGTTAAAAAAAAAAATGCATTAAAAAAATATTTTTTCAGTTTTTTTTCTTTAGTTAAATAGCGAATTCGTCTAACTTAAAATATATATACCTGTTTTTTAGCAATGTAATCAACAATATGGTCAATTTCATAAAATCTACAAAATTAAACACACTTTAAGGGAAGAAATTTTAAAACGTCGGCATTAAAGCTCTGTCAGACTATTTCATCAGAATGAAAGCTTCATGATGTTATAGTCCATTAAATTTTACACGACATAGGGAATTAATCAAATAGTTAGAGCCGATTTTGAGAAAATCGTAAAGGAGCAAAATGAATGGTATTAAGTGGCTTCTGTTTGCTGATTTTGATGAAAAGTTGCTGTAACATCTCGGGGATAGACGCTCTTAAAATATGAAATTTCAGTTTTGTACCAATTATCGTTTTCACGCTAGACTTACCACATACTAAGGACACACAGAACTTTTTGTGCGACTTGGTTATTTGGACTACGGGGACCCTAAAACGTGTATTTCCGCTGAAAATTGGAATTCGAAATTTTCACGATCACAATTATTTCATATGTATAGAATGAAAGTAAAAAAGACACCTTAATTTTCAGGACTTAACAGTTTACTTGCGGATTTAGAAGTTTTTAGAAGGGAATAGTTTGTATACAAGCCGTAAATGCTTTACACCAAACTGAAGTAATCCAGATGGATTGAAAGAGTAAACAAAGGATTGAAGTTACATACGTCAAATTTGGAGCGCAGATATCTCAAAATAGAAGCAAGTGAAGCAAAGATTTATCCATCCAGTTAGTGGTTTAGACATCTAACAAAAATTCTTCCATTTTATTTGTAAACGCACATAGCCTGCGATAAACAATTTTACTATATCATTTTTTATTAGAGATTTTTATAAAAATTATGTCTAGGAACTTTTCAGCATTACGTCCATTTAGAAAATCGGTTAGAAAAAAATTATAAATGCTGTAATTATATAAATTTTTTTAAAGCTCATTACCGGATAAAAGGCGGGGAAGGAATAGTGGTTAGTTAATGATAAATGAGGCAGTATCAGATCGGCGACACTTTCCCTGAAGAGAAACCGGCCGGTTGGGTTGATATGTGGAAAACCTTCCTTCTAGGTTTAGCAATCACTTTCCTCCACAATGTAAACTACTTATGCAAACTTAGTAGGAAATCATTAATTGTCACGCTGGTCAAGGAAATGACATGGCAAAATGCATTTGTATATATCACTGTGGAAGGATTATTCTTGCAAACCAACGGTAAGAAATTACGCTATTAAAAGAAAAACCGGAGTATTTTTTAATTCTACCATGATAGCCTATTTATTATGTGCATACCCAAATATATAAATCCCATGGAGATAATTCATGAGGAGACTCGTTAGAAAAAATATTATCTATACACAAAGTTGTAAAAGGTAATATAAAGTGACGAATAGGGAATAAACTTATTTCTGATTAACAATTTAATGTAGGTATATTATTTAATCTAAATCATATGTTTCAACGAAAATGAATACACGTTTTATTTTAAAATCAACTTAAAATATTTTTCAAATTAATGTATATTTAATAGTTTTTAAATATATTTAAACAATCAAGATAAGTGAAAGTCATGTGTTGGCCGTACCAGATTTTTTTTATCTGTTTTTTTTTTTGGGTGCGGGCTCTTTTAACTTGCTATTTATTTAAATTAAAATTATAAAAAATTGAACACATGAAATTGACGGAACTTATTAATTACAATTAAAATTTTTAGGCGATATACGACGGCTTAAATAAATAATTGTAAGGGGGTGGAGCTGAGAATAATTAGGTGGGGGGCTATGCTCCGTCATTGGCCCTGATCCCAAGGAGAAACGTGGAATCGCAAACGTGAACCAAGTACTAAATGCTAAGGTTAAGTTAATCATCGATTAGTTCTTACCTATATATCCCAAAAGATTAATATATATATAATATAAAATATATATAGTATAATACTTAAGCCATAAAGAGATAAGTAGCTCTAGACCATAAATTATATAAATATTTTATTAAAGTATAAATAAAATATTTAATTCCATGCAACAAGGAACATGTCGGTAATGGAGAGCCAACAACCAACGATCCAACCGCGGATATTTTATACTTTTCTCTAAAATAGAGACAAAATTATTAACAGTTAATAATTAGTTTTATTATGTGTTACTAAATATATTTTATAAACAAGAACTATGTTTACAAGCATTTTTTAATAAAACAGTTTTATAAAACCTTACTATTAATAAAAGTATCCGATAACTACTTTTACATTCATAGTGACATAAAACAATTTCAACATGTGAATCGGCCCTTAATCAAATAGTTTTAGTTAATCAATAAAAAAATATTTCATATATATATTAACATTAAATAAATAATTTTCCGAATGCTGTAATAACGGTTTGTCTGTTACGAACTAAATTTAATTTTACTAGGACAGAAGAAATTGCAACTAGACAACTTCCACGAATAAAACACACAGTAAGTTGAGATAACTATCACTTCCACGTGAAAATATGAATCCAAAGCGATATATAGATTAGTTGAAGGTAGATTTAGTAAAGTTATGTTAGGTTGCGTCTCAACCTCAGACTTCGTACATCTCGTTCCAGCTCAAACCTACAAGGTATATTTCTGTTTAATATTTTTGTCAATGTTTCTTACCATTGGGAATACCAGATATTCCCTTTCTCCAATATTTGAAATACTAAACCAATATCGGGTCCGGAAAATATTTGCTAACGAATTTTCAGCTATTATCAGCACTATAAAAGAATTTGAGTTAACATAGTCGCATCAAAAATTGAACTTTTTTCGAATTTTACTTGTATTTAGAATACAATTTTAAGTTGTTTTTACTATATGTAACTTTGGTTCATACTATAAGCAAGAGTAATCAATGACAAGTTGCTTATTACTTGTAAATTACAGCAAAAACCAACTTTATGAGTAACAATAATAATGATTATAACAAAAGGCCTACCTAACCCGAAGGTTCGATGCCGCCACCACCAAATTCCGCCTACACAGACTCGTCAAATGATCAAGCCTAAGCCCCCGAGATCAGCCTTAACGCAATCCTCCCATCGACGCTTCGGCCTTACTTGTCGTTTCAGAGAATACCAACTATCTCGGAATCCTTTCACCGAGCCCAACAACTTTACTCATTTGAGTCTCCGCGATGCTATCAACTCAATTATATCCACAGGGTACAATCACCGCAATTCCGCATCGTGCAACCTTCTAAGCTCCCCGTGGCCTCACCTCTCTTCGGACCGAATATTTTGAGCAGTACCTTATTTTCGAAAACCTTATTGTTCATCCTTCAAATTAAGCGGCCACGTTTCACATCCGTAAAAGACCGTCGGAAGAATACTAGTTTAAAAATTCTAACCTTTAAGTTTTTAGACAGAAGCCGCGAGCTAAGTAATTTAGCAACTTAATAATAACACGCCTTTTGCCTTTAAACGGGACTTTATTTCCTCCTGGATATCATTTTTCCTTATTATTATTGAACCTAAATACTTAAATGTCTCTACTCAAAAGTATGCCCTGATATATCAATATCACCAAGTTCGCCACCGTTTCTGCTACTAATCATATATTTCTTCGATAATATATATATATTATAATATATTTATTTCGAGTCCTATTTCTTTACCGGTTTTTATTAATGCACTTGTATTTAGTTGTATGGTTTCCGTGTCTTCATCTAGCAATACCAAATCATCCTTGATGAGTAAAACCTTTTATTTTTTTTAATTATTCAAATAACTAATTTACAATTAAATCAAGTACCATAATCTAAAAGATAAGACTATTCGGGGATCGCCTCACAGTTATACGCAGAGTGGGCCAAGTGTGAATAAGTTATTTAAAAATAATAAGCGATCCTTTATAGCAGAACATATAAGATCGATATTTGTCTTCCGGTGATCCATAAGTAAATCGTTTCTGTCTCAATTCATATTTCTTGAAAATATGTTATATATATTTCTACAGTGCATTTCATTACAACTTTTCATTACTTTTTTTAATGCAAATAACACTAGAAAGCTTATAACCCAGATGGAATATAACAAAGAAACAATAACCTATTTCTGTGAGGAGTGAATGCGAGAAAGTTTCAGATGACTGATGTCTTTTCCATAAAGCGACTGTAAAAGTTGTTTTATATAGATCCCGTAACAGCAAGACCACCCCGAGATTTGCATTAGCTTTCACGAATAAAAAAATGTACTTCGAAATATTACAATTTTCTTAAACTATTTATTATTCGTAAACGTTTCTTTATTATATATTCTTGTTACACAAGATGTCCTTGAATGTCAGCTATATTTCCTTATAATTATTGAATATGTGTTATTAATCGTAGTAGTGTTTGTTCATTTAATGTCACTTACACTACCGTGGCTAATCGGATGATGTTACAGCGGGGCTCCTAAATTTAGTCTATTCAGGTTTAATTACGATAGGGATCTTTATCGAGTACCTGAAATCATACAGCCTCGGGACCACCATAACGTCCTCTGCGAAGGACGGCATATCCTTTTTACTCCCATTAAAGAACGTAGGACCATCTGCTGGATTTGAACCCGTAACCTTTAGCATAAAGGTTGTCATACTATCTATTACACCACAGTTGATCCTATTAATCTTAGCTATCGCGATAGCAAACAAATATGAAAATCGCACTTCTTTAAGAGAATTAAAAAAGTTATAATTGTGTGTAACGGAAACTTTTATTTACTGAGACATGTCAACACAAAAATTCTAAAACAAGGAAATAACGATCAAGAGTAAAAAAAATATTTTATCAGGTTTTTTTTACTTATTTCTATTGAGTTCGTAGAAAATATATATTACAGCAAAGCATTACATTTCTTTTAACTTTTTGTTGGTACTTCAGTAATAATTTTTAATTAGATAAATTTAATGTTATTAATATAAGCCCACTCTCCCATTCGAAGTGGACAAAACATTACGTGGCATGGATCTGCTAATGCTTACGAATTATTATTAATTTTTAATATCTCTTTTAATTTTCAATGTTTCTTCTTCTTTTTTTTAGTAATCTCAACGATTTCTCCAGGACTAATTTATTGTAAACATAACCTATATTATTTTAAATGTCACTGTCAATTGTTGTATGCTACCATAAGTCCATTCTCTCAAAGTAAATGTAGGAAATTTTATTTAGAATAAAAATAATCTAGAAATTTAAGATGTTACTACTACACTTATGAAAAATTTCGATAACAGAGTGTCTCAGTAATAAAACAAGGTTAATACATTAATTCAAGTGAATAAAAAAAAAAAAAATTAAAATTAAATAATTCCAATCCTATTTCATCTTTCTTAATTCCTTAATGTTAATCTTTAGACAAATCTAAACTTAAATGAGAGGATACAACGTCAACACAAGCAAGAGAGTAGTATGTAGCAAAGTACTTTAGTAAATGATTTTTATTTTTTAAATGTAAATGACCATATTGAAATAATTTTATAATTAAATTAAATTCTTTATGAATTAATTATAGAAGGGACAAACAAAAAAACAAAAAATAGCTACATCATAACAGCTAGGTTATCATATTATTTTATATGGTTTGACCAATAAAAAAGGATTGTTGGAAAAAAATTAGAAAAAATAAAATAATTTAACTAATATTTTCTGGCATTCTGTATTATTATGTACACTAACTAAATATGAATGGGAAAATACCCCGATCAACACAAATAAGAGAAGGTGCATCAAAGTATTTTAATCTAAATTAAAGTTTTGGTTTATTATTTATTTATTTATTTTTTTTAAGATAGAGAAAAACATGTAAAGAGCTTTAAAATCAGTAAATCACCATAAACAAAAAAAAAAATAAAAATTAAATCTTGCCTATATATATATATATATATATATATATATACGTAAGCTTATAACTCTGTTATTCTTGAAGTATGAGAACAAATTTATTAGTGTTTTTTAACCAAAAAAAAAGCTAGTAATTAGAAAAAAAAAACGAGAAAAAAGCAAAGAAAAAAAATAGAAATTTTACCTATAAATACGCCCATAACTTGGTTATATTTGAAGATATAGAAAAATATTTAGAGAGTTTTAGATTCAGTAAAGCGCGATTAAAAGAAAACAAAATTATATATTAAAGTCACAAATTATAATATATGTAATTCCACCAAAACTCGGTTATTATTTAAGATAAAGAAAATAATAGCAGCTATAAACAGTTATACCCGAATATAGTTTTTTTGTAATAATAAACCATTTTGCAATAATTTGCAGCGTTTTTTTCTCTTAAATCTTTGAGGAGTAATATAATATTAAACATATGAAGACATTTGAAATATCAAACATATAAATGAAATTCAGTATATTTTTCATTATATACAATATATTTTAAACAAAAAATCACAGTGACCTCAGAAATGAAAATATTACAGTATTCCATATCCTTAAAATAATAAAAGGACTGTTGACAAAAACCTTAAATAAATTGGTGCTACAGATATTTGTGACCTACCTTAATGCTTTTACAAGCACCTTTAAACAATCCTAGGCTAAACGTGAATGACAAGAAAGACATTCCATATTAAGACAAATAAGTGAGATAGATTGTAGGCATTATAATTGTTATGAAAATTAATAATTTGAAAAAAAGTATTAAATTTAAAATAAATTAAGTTCAAAATGTTCAAGTTATTTCCTAAGATATTTTGCAGCATAGTATCCCAGTACTGATAACAACAACGTAGGCACATTATGATTATTACTATTTAAGCAATAACAGGACTATTTATTTTTATGAAGACATTTATTTTATGGACTCCTCAGTTCTTTGTTCGTGTGTAATCCCAAACAATCCTTAACTTGAGTGTGAATGAGATGATGTCCTCTTCAAGAGAGGATAAAGGAAAGTAATTTTGTGTGCAATGTTTTTCTGTTTTTTTTTAAATAAAATTAAATATTGGAATGAACTTTATATAAAATAAAACCAATAACAAAATGAACTTACACAATATAAATTCAAAGTTTAATTTTTTCCTTTTTTTTTTTTTAAATAGTTACGATTGGTATCTTAGAGAATTATTTATACTCCTCTATGTCATTGTTTATAGATATTTTGAATGTATATATTTAATTATATTATATGTAATTTTTCCAGATGGATTAAATTGATATTTTTTCTGATAAATATCCTTGAAATATAATATATATATAAAATATAATAATATAAAATATATATAAATATAAATATATATATTATAATTTATAATATATATTTATATATATATTATATTATTATATATAATATATAATTATAATTAATTATATTATATATTATTATATATAATATATAATATATATAAATCATATATTATATAATATTATATAATTATAATATTATAATATATATATAATATATATATAATATATATATATATATTATATAAAATACTAAACTTACCGAGCAGTAGGAGGCGAGGTGGTGCTCCTGGGAGACGGCGGGACCGAGGGATTGCGGAGCGTCGACCAACATCGCCGGCACAGGACTGACTGCCTGGTCCGCCTCCCCCTCCCAAAGCAGCCCTGTCCCTCCTCACGGATCAACCTATTGGAAAATACACGGCAATATTTATTAAACCGAAATTAATACCAGTATCTCAATAAGGGGTAGGTTCAGAACAATAAAATACATTTAAAAAAATTATGACTTCCATAACCATATTGTCCTAGTCAAGTAATTCCTGAGTATTAGTCCGCGGACTATCCTTATCATAAGATGTGGATAATATGGCTATTTTTTTGTTCTTTCTATAAATAATTCATAATGAATTTAATTTAATTTTAAAATTATTCCAATATTCATGATTCCAATGATTCACTTTTAAAAAATCTGTTGCGGACAACATACGACTTTCACTTACCTCATTTTTTAAAATCGATTAAAAAATTTTCAAATTCAATTAGAGATAAAAATAAGTGAAACTATTAAAGAATTAATTAAATTGAATTTCTATAGAAACATGTGTTTTATCTAAAATAATCAGTTAGTTTTAAGCTTTTGTATTAGATAATATTTTTTTTATAAATTTTTTAGCTTTCCAACAGTATATGAGACATGTATATTACTATTATTAAGTTCAAAAAATAAAAATTGCATTAAAAAAAAATGTATGCAGTTTTCTCCTTTAGTTGGATATCGAATTCGTTCATCTTCTATATGTAACTTTTTTTAGCTATGCTAATAAGATAATATGGCCAATTTCATAAAATCTACAAAATTAAACATACTTTAGGGAAAGAAATTTTAAAATATCGGCATTTAAGCCCTTTCAGACTATTTTAATCAGAATAAAATCTACATCATATTAAAACCCATAAAATTTGTCATCGATATATAGAGTTTAATCAAAGTCGTTAGAGCCGTTTTTGAGAAAATCGTAAAAAGGTGCAAAATGCATGGTATAAGGTGCCTCTCCTGGTTAGCTGATTTTTATGAAAAAGTTTCTGTAACATATCAGGAATATAGTTGTCCTTAATATGAAATTTCAGTTTCATAGGACTCTTCGTTTTTGCCCGGGAGTTACCACACACACAGACCTTTTTTCGGGACTTGGTTGTTGTTGTTGTTGTTTTAATTTTAAGGGCAAAAAACTGCTGATGGTTATTATCGCCCTCACATCTTTACAAAAAAGAAAAAAACGATTTACCAAAATGATGATATCAGAAAAAAAAAAAAAGAAAAAAAAAATTTATGAAAGGAAAACAACGAACAAAATACTAAAACAATACAGTAACATTAAAAAATAATAAAAATAAAGGTAAACAAAAATAAAATAAACGAAATTAACAATTATGATTAAAAAAACCAAATAACAAATAAAACACAAATATGATAAAAATAATCAATTATACAAACAAAAAAAAAAAATTAAATTGGAAAAAAAAGAAAAGAAAAAAATTTAATTGAAAAAAAAGAAAAGAAAAAAAATGTGTATATAAATATATATATATATATATATATATATATATATATATATATATATATATATATATATATATGTATATATATATGTATGTATGTAAAATAAAGAATAATAATAATTTAAGTATAAAGAGATAAAATAAAATTTTAGTTTAAACTGTATGATGCAGAAGAAAAACTAAAATTATATATATATATATATATATATATATATATATATATATATATATATATATAAAGAATAAAAAAAAAATAATAATAATTATAAATTATGTTATATTTGCTGAAATAGACGAATATTCTTTATAAACTTGATGGCACTGCTGCTAGTTGCTTCATTATCGCTCAAAGCCTCAGAGACATGGCGTGGCACCCCAAATTTTTCAATTTCTCTCCTGTACCGTGGACAGTGCTCAAAAATATGACTCACCGTGAGAGTCACTTTACAGTGATTACATTGAGGTGGATCCTTCCTTGTAATAAGATACTCATGTGTGAGGCGGCAGTGCCCTATCCTCAGGCGAGTGATGACTACCTCCTCCCGCCGGCATGTTCTGGAAGATGTAGCCCAGGAGCTCACAGTGGGTTTGATGTCTTTAAGCTTGTTATTTGCTAATATTTCCCAGGTCTGCTGCCATTCATATAATATATTTGCTTTTAATGGTTTAAATAGCTCCGATGGTGGGACATAGGAGGGCGTTATTTCTTCTAACGAATGAGTCTCTGCTGCTGCTTTGTCAACTTGCTCGTTTCCGAATATTCCAGAATGACTGGGAACCCAAAAAAAAATTATTCTTCTAGAAGAGTCTTCTAGCTGCTTGATTCTATAGTGGACCTCTTGAACAATGGGATTTTTAGAAAACAGATTTGAAATAGCTCTGAGAGCACTGAGTCTGAGCAAACAATTATTGATTCCCTGGAGATGATAAGGCTAGAAGGATAGATTTTTGGATAGCCGTCAACTCAGCGGTGAAAACGCTACAATTCCTATTCAGTTTGTACTTGTAGAATTTGTCACCGTCTAGCACTGCACACGCAGTAGACTCGTTAGTTTTTGAACCATCAGTATAGATGACTTTGTTGTACTGATGTTTGTGAAGTTCAGTTAGGAAAGTTTGAGAGATTTCTTGTGGAGAAACTGTTTTTACTTTGGAAACTTACAACATTTCACAGTTAACGTTAGGAGGGACTTGGTTATTTTGACTCAGGGGACCCTAAAACATGTATTTCCGTTGAAAACTGGAAGTCGAAAATTTTCACGATCGCAATACTTTCCCTAACTATATATTTCAAAAGTAGGTAAGTGAAAGTAAAAAATCATATACTGATTATATTTAACGGTTAAATATTATATTTTATAAATATAAATTATGGTTTATTAATTATATATCATGGTTTATGATTCTATATCAATATTTTCATATGTTCATGCTTCGTTTATTTTATTTGTGTATGGAATTATTGGAGCATTTATAGTCTGGATATGTTTTAAGCTTTCATTATTTTTTTATAACAAACTTTTTAGATGTAACATAATAGACACATCATAATAACTGTATTACGTTCACACATAAAATAGAAGGGCTCATTATTAAAAAAATAATTAAACGTTTGTTTCATGATACGCTCCGAGGCCTTATTATTTTGATATTTTTTAAAGTGGCAATTTAAATTTAATTGTAACCTATATAAATCTACCTATAATCATACTATATTCATTTATCACAGATTCCGCATTGATTTTCACTTGCATTCGGTCAGTGTTTTAATAAATAAGTGAATGGTGGACGTCACTTAAGATAATTGTTAGATTTTACTGGTGAAAAATAAACTGCTAATGGTCATTATTGCGCTTATAACTAGACAAAACGATCAATTTTAGTATTTTAATGACTATTATAAAAATGAAGGGAATTAATAATTATCAGAAGTAAAAAAAGAAATAAATTAGGAAGAAAAGGTAATAAAATAGTAACCAATAAAGAAAACAGTCAATTTATAAATTAATGAAGATATTAGATATACTTCATAAAAATATGTATTCAATTTATTCTACACTAATGCGTGTTTGATTAAAAAACCCACCAGGAACAGTTGAAGATAATATTGAGTATTTTCAATTTTTTTTTATTTAACTTTGTTATTTGTCTTTCATTTCTTGTATTTGTACATAAAAATGTTTCCCATTATAGTTGTTTTAGAAACAGTTAAGTATTTATTGTCGCTGATAAATTTTCTGCTTAACATATTAAACTTTTCTTGACTGATCTTTTACTCATTTATTTATCTTTCAATGCATTTTTTTTTTTTAGTTTTGATAATTAAGTATGCTATTGTTTATAAAAAATCATTTTACCCTATCATTTTTTTAATCTCAATTAAATTTAAAAACCATAAATAAACATTTCTGTCTTACCCTATACATAAAACTTCGCTAACGATAACGTTTTCCTAGTTCGACGATAAATCTCATTTATTACATTCCCTGAGTGTAATTTATATAATTTTATGATGATAAAGATATGCACGGTTGAAATAAGGTAAGAATCATTCAAAAAGTCAGAAAAGACTCACCCCTAAATATTCAGTGAAAATGTGTTAAATGAAGGGGCTATCATAGTAGACGGGAAAGAAAATATTGTATAATTTTATTTTTTCATGGCATAATGTTATACATAATGTTTTGTGTTGTTCATACAGTGAAATTGTATGAAATGAAGGGGCTACCATAGCAGACGGGAAAGAAAGTATATATACAATTTTGAGGAGGAGGGATTATTTTTATTTATTTATTTTTTTTTAATTTTGGTCGATTACGAAGGTTCTATTATTGTAAATAATAAACCAAAACGCTGCAAATTATTATACAATGGTTTATTATTTCTAAATATCTATATTAGTGTAATTTTATACAGTGAGTGTCAAAAGTATTCGGAATTCGTATTTCTTTTCATTTAATATATATTTTTTACAACTATTAATTTATATAATTCTTTTTAACGAATAAATCTTTAAAAGATACTCTCGTAAAGCAAAACCACTAACCAGATAAACGGATTGGTAAATGTTTTTTAAAATATTCTATTAATAATGTAAAATTACAAGATTGTGCAGTGTCAAAAGTATTCGGAAGTCGTAATATTATGTTGTTTAATGGATTCAAATGTTTATATTCTCTCTAACTTTCGTCTTAATTTTATGTTCTAACAATTGAGACGTTGATTTCCAAAAGGTACTATATCCATTCTAGGAAATTTTACAGGAGGCGCGAAAATCACTAATTATTATATTATTAAATTAGCTAATTTGATTCTTTTCTCATTAAAATCCAAAATAAATAATTTTTTTATATTAATAACATCATATTAAAGATATGAAATGAGATGTTTTGGTATAATTTGGAACGAAATTAAATGTGTAATTATTTCCTTTAGAAAATAATCATATTTCAAAATTGCGTTTATAAAGGGCTTGGGTGTTCATTAGATAAAATCAAATAGGAGCTTTAGATATAACTAATTGATGAGAATACAAATATGTAAAAAATGTCCTTTAGTACTTTTTGGAAATCAACGTCTCAATTCTTCTTCCTCATGCAATCAAACACAAGAAACGTTTTTAAACAGCGGCTTCGAAATATTTTTTAAAGAGAAATGGTTGAAATGTTAAAAATGAAAGACTGTTTATTAATCAAAGAAGAAAAACTCCTCGAATGAGTAAACGTTAGCTAATTTTCGAATATTTGAGAAATTCTGGATGTACACTAAGTTATTCAACTGTTTACCGTGGTCTAAAAAAAATGTGACAAAAAGAAAAACATGGCACAAAAAGTCCGGAAAAGGTCTTTCAGCAGGAAATGCAATAAGATGATGGGATAAACATTTTCAACACATTTTTAAAAAGTAGATTGATGAATTTTAATGTTATCGTTTAGCCCCATACTAAAATACATGGTTCCAACGAAGATTTTATAGTTTGGAAGAAACCAAATTAAGAATTTAATGTCATAGTGAAACATATTGAGCAGTCAGTGATGGTTAGGGCTGTTTTCCTTTGAAAGAGTTTGATAAGCTTGGATTCCTGGACAGAATTATTGATAGATTTTTGTAATTTTTCAGTATGAAAAGCCAGATTCAAAAGATAGAAGAAAACAAAAGAAAAATGGTGAATAAATTCAATTTTCAACATAAGCGCAACTATGAGTCAGGACATAAATCAGTTAACTATTCAGATTTGGTTGCAGCACAATTTTCCAAAAGTTCTCGAAATCCCTCTTCCATTATTCTTTTAAATTTAATTAACTAATTTTGAGCCCCACTTAAAAGTAAAATCAGGAAATACGATATTTAAAATGAAAATTTCCTCAAGACAATAAGATCTCGAGTGGGACACAATTTCACAACGAACAATTTAGTAATTAGTTAGATCGATTCATAATAGGCTAAAATATAGAACTATACAAAAGGTTTACCAACTGGATGTTTATGATTGATTAAATTATATGATTAAATCATAAGTATAAGTAGGAAATCACGTAATTCCGAAGACTATTTTACACACATCTATTTTTAATTTTTTCGTAAATGAACGTTCAAAACGTTAAAAATAAAATGATTTTTATCGTGAATTTTGATTATAGCTATTGTATACCTTCCTCCGAACATTACAAAGTGGGTAAAAACTCGGAGCTGACTTAAAACGGTTGCAATACTAAAAGTATTGGACCGAAAAAAAAAATTATTTATGGTTTTATATTCACAAAAGGGTAGAGAATAACTGGTCGAAAAAATCACGAAAATCAAAATTGTCGAGCGCCAAAATTAATGAAAATTGGACGATTTCGAACGGATTGGCGTATATATATAGTTATAAGACTCTCTTAACTGTAAAAATAACGTTTTCTATAAAAAAATATTAAATCCGATAATTTTCTATATTTAAGAACCAAACAAAAACTAGGATGATGATGAGAGTATTTTATATAATTTCAGTCAGTTGATTACAGAGTGGTCATCTCAACAACCGACTATAAGACAAACCGAATTAATAACACTAGTACCAGTTGAGTCTCAGCCACTAAATTGTATCCTATAGTAATTATTTCAATCAGTACTAAGCAAGATTTAAATTTTTTCCTTTTTCCATATTTGTTTTTCTTTATTGCTCTCTACTGATTCTAAAACACTATACATGTTTTTCTCTATATTCAAAAATAACTGAGTTACAGGCGTATTTATGTGTAAAATTTCAATTTTTTCTTTTCTTTTTTTATCATTATTCGCATTTTTTTTTTTTTTTTTTGTTAAAAACAGTAATATTTTTTTCTCTATGTTCAAACATAACTGAGTTAGGATCGTATTTATGAGTAAAATTTTAATTTTTTCTTTTCTATTTTTTTATAATTATTCGCGTTTTTTTTTTTTTTTTTTTTTTTTTTTTGTTTTAGTTATAAAACACTAATGATTTTTTATTTATCCTCAAAAAGAACTTAGTTATTGAATTAAATCACTTTTATTCAGTCGCCATTTAAAAAATAACCAGCTGATATCAACGTCTAGGTGTTAGGATCATTGTTGCATGCCCTAGTATTTTTATGGCGAATTTAAAAAATTTAGTCCAGAAGTTTCGGAGAAATGTCGCGGATGGTGGACCGAGGACAAACGGATTTTTTTTTATTCGTTATTCGGGTTTTACGTATCTTGAAACGTAAGTCCTCAAATTTTGGGGGAGAGAGTAATTTTTTTTTTGTTTTGGGTCGATTACAAAGAGGTTCATTATTGAAAATAATAAACCAAAAAAATATTCGTCTTTCTTTCCTCGACTGTAGCGTATAACAGCTCAATCGAAAAGATATCTTCCACATTCATAAAATTCATATTTTTATGTGTTAAACTTTGTTTACCTTGAGGCAAACTTCGTATATAAGCTCCTGTTGGGTCCTGAGTTATATTTCAATAGATTAAATTTCTAAAGAAAACGTAGTCTTCAATTTGTATAAGCACTTTTTTGGCATGAAAAAAATCATAATTCTATCATTTCTTTATTCTGAATCTATCGTATTATTACCATTAACAAAAACTTTCACATCAGATTTGTAATAAGTTCATCTCAATATTTTTCAATGGTAGATTAAGATCTTTATTAATTTTTTTTACCTACTGTGAGTATAGTGAAAAAGTAACTACAATAAAAAAGGGAAGGAGAATGTGGAAAAAGAAGTCGAACTTACACAAAAAGATGCTCACTACAGTGTAAATTATAACTACGAGTATTAAAAGAGTTTTTCATCATTCACGTAATAAACCAGTTTTGGCTGTTATACTTTTCATAATAATAATGTTCATACCATCAACTACATAACTACAGAGCTTAAAGAATACTTACAAACATACATATGTATATAAATTCATGGCAGACCCATCCAAACCAATCAGTTCCATTATGGTGGCTAGAAATGACTGAACATGTAGAAAGTCCGCCTTTTCTTTACAAGTTAAACTACGACATTAATCACAACTTTAAAAACTATCTTACACTAGCATAGTTTTTAATATAATTGTTTCGTTAATAAATGGTAACTTTTTCGTAATCGTTTATTTTCCGAAAATAATTGATTAGTTGCGCAAAATTTTCTCTATTTTATTTACGGGATCAATGGATTAATTTTTCGTTCTCAATGTTGTAAAGGTGATAATTTATTATAAACAGATCGTTGCAAGATATTGATTTCAAAGCAAATCTTTCGTTTTTTGTAAGCCACTTTTATATTTTATGTAAGCTATCTGATACAGGGGATGAGAGAGGAGGGGGGGGGGGAGGAGAGGTTAACTGCCAAGAGTTCACACCTCATCAAAGAACTTCAATAACTGACTCAGACATTACTGAAACAGTTATAGATAGTTCCTCCAAGATTTACAGAAAAATTAAAGTGTTCATGTAAAAGCTTAATACCAGTGTAATTTCCTTTTGAATACAAATATCATAGTAAGATTAAATTAACACAACTCAGGAATTAAAACGCCTTGATGGGATAACATTCGACAACTTTGTATAGAAAATAGAAAATTATATCAAAATAGGGCCCTCAGACTTTCCCTTTCATTTGTGAGGTATACTGGGATCTACAGACCCAATGGCTGGACTCCTTTCCCTCACCTTTACCAGTACCAGTACCAATCCTAAACAAAGGAGCCCCACAATATTGTATTTCCGAAGGCTCCACTAAGTCCAAATCATTTGCTTGTAAACAAGTTAATTTTAAATTGGACTTATTGAACATTATTATGTCTTTACACATGTATTTAAAAAATATAAGATTTTTTATATAACTCTCTTAAATCTATATAAACACACAAACTTCTGCAGACAAAAACATTTTAGTGGGTACTCATGCCAAGAAAAAAGTTTAAAGCAGTATATCTTACAATATATCCTCAAATTCATGTCACCAAAAAAACAAAAAACATTCAATACCTGACTAAATGGTTCAAAAAATTTTCTAAGAGAAAATAAAATGAATTTTGCTTATATATCTTGGATTTTAGGATCAATTAATAATAGTACATCAATATTAGGTTAGCGAAAATAGCGATTACAACTTTAATATTCAAGTTCATACGGCAAATCTTTGTTGGTATTAAATTTTATGTTTTAAAAGAGGAAAACAATTTGAATAGTTATTTATTTTTTAAGCTCAAAATTTACTAGTATTTAAAAAAACAACTAATTTTACTCAAATTACAAACTCTGAATATTGATGTCTAACATCATAAACAGAAGCTTATATGTTGGTATGTGGAGTATTATTAATAAATTCTAAAACTTTTAAGTGGGAATTATTCAGCTTTTATCAGTTTGCCAATTTTGATGCGACAATTGGAAACTTCTATCATTTAAAACAGATTTTTTAATGATGATTGAGGTAGCTTGTTTGGCTGTCAAGTCTATAAGTATTTTTAAAAACAGTTTCAGTATTCAGGAGTCACCCTGGACTATAAATTAATTTTCAAACATCACATTGACAATAAAATAAATAGTGCCCATAAATTATAATATAAAATGTATCGCAACTTTATAAAAATTCAAAATTATTACCAAAAATCAAGTTAATTTTATATAAAACTGTTATCAGGCCTATAATTACATAATCATGTCCAGCCTGGAGTCTTGCAAGCAAAACACATAATAACAAATTGCAAGTAGTACAAAATAGATGTCTAAGAATCATGAATAATTATCCACCATACACGAAAATAACTGCAATGCACAAAGAAGTGAACATTCCTACAATATATGAATTTATACACCGACTAACACTATCATTTTTCTCAAAATGACAACAGGCTGACGATAAACTTAAAAAGTAAATTGGTAATTATAACAAGCTCTCAACTTCTACATATAGACATAAGAGAACTAAATATATACTGTTATAAAAATTCTAAATTACTAAACCCTATCTTATGATTTTAAAATGTGTAATTTTGTTTATTTATTTATTTTTTCATTATTATTTCTATTTGTCTATTTCATTTAATTTTTTTGTTTTATTTCACTTATTTTTTTTTTCTTTTCTTAGTTGGGTTTTTAAAATTTTTACCAACAATAAAAACAATTGATGTACAAAATAAATTTTAGGAAATAAGTAGCACATTGTAATGGAGTTCTAATCAATGTTTTAAAACTGTGCAGATGTATTCTATAAAAATAAAGATTTATGTCGTAGAAAAAAAACAAAACAATATTTTCACCAACATGAAATCATCAGCGTCGATATTGCAGAAGCAACTGCAACTATTAATCATGTTTGCAGTTACTTCTGTATCATTTAACAATTTTTTTATAATAATTTACTGACTAGCACCCAAAAAATCTCATCCAACATTGAATACACATTTAGTCCCTGCTACTCAGTATTCAATATGATATCAAACTTATAAGTATGTATGTAGAATGTAGAGCTCAATAATTTAAATATATCTATTAATAATCAAAAACCTTTGCCCAAACATAATACCAAGTTGAAGGTGGTCGGGAGATGATAATAAATACATAATATTTATTCACACTTTTAATTATACACATATAATTGATGACTCCAATTGTAATATTCCTGTCATCATAAATATACCTTAAATGTGATGGTGTAAATTATTTCAAAATTTTTAATCTAACAAAACAATAAAATATTATCAATTAGTGAAACACTCACAAAAATAAAATTTGAATAATAATAATTACATTATAATACAATAATAATAATAATAATGAAAACATAACACTCCTCAGTTCTACAGAAGAAAATTACTAATAAAACGTAAAAATATCTGTCAAAAAGCCTACAAACCAGTAAATGTGATACATTTATAGTTTCATAAGAGCTTACTTTTTAGTAAAAAGGTAACAATATTATGCTAAATTAAAAAAAAAAAAACACTATCGGTTACTAAAGAAGTCTTTTAATAATTAGGTTATAAAAGTATGAACCTGTAACATATATTGAACTATGTAGAAAAATAATTGTTTTTTATAATACCTTCAAAGTTCATATTTTGTATAATTACGGTAAAAATACCACAATATTCTTCTTGAAATTTATATTATACATATAAGTCTCATATTGTAAATGCAGAGAAATGTATAAATACTATTAATTAAAAAAGAAATAGAAATATTTTAACAGCATTAGTACATTATGCATTAATGTGTCTATAAATAAGTTTAAGGTAATTATAAATGTTTAAACTTAAAATAATTCATATAATACTCCAGCAATAATTAGAAAAATCACATTTCAATTTCTATAACTAATTTTAATACCAACAACAATTTCCACCATTCTCTATGTCAATGGTAATTTTTATAAAATACAGTAAATGTAAACAATGAGAGACAGAGAGGTTTCATGATTGTTCTTGAAAACATCAAACAATAAATAAAAATAATTTATCAATCTAACAATAAATGAAAATATTTTATTAATCAATCTTATATTTTAATAGTTGAAAGATAGTATTTAAGCCTATCAACACAATTATGGTTGACTGCTGGTCATGGGTTTTAAATTCAACCTTTAATACAAATTTTAAGAACATATTTATTTACATTACGATTAAAAAAAAAAATTTTAATTGATTCTTAACAAAACGTAATTATAATAATTGTTTTGTTTTTTCACTTTCCTATTAAATTAAATATATTTTCTTGTGATTTGGAACTTTTAATATTTTATTTAACAGTGCAGCAATTAAATCTATGCTAAACCTTAAAAAGATATCAGTCTCAAAGACTAAATCACCATGTTCCCTGTTTTTTCCATACTAACTTCAAGACAAAACATAATCAGTAGGACACCTACATTCTGCAAAATCAGCTGATATATGTAGCAGGGTTGATAAAGCAACAAGCATTGATTAATATCATATATATGCATAGTTTCTTACAATAAGTTTAAACAATTTTATATAAATTCCATATCAATTTAGACACTCAACAGTCTAAAACCGTTTCTAACTAGTCAAATACCACATGCTCTTTAAATAAATTAAATAAAGGACAATGCAAACATTTTTTATAAGTTGAAAATACGCTTCTTTTTTTTTAAGCCACTGTTGCTATGACTGCCTAATAAAACGATGAAAGGTTTGGTGATGATATCAGGGTAAGTAGCATTTATTAGAACACTGTAGGTAACTGAATTAGTAAAAATACATGGAAACTACTGATGTCCAAATAAGAGAAATCCTGAACAGATTCTTCCAAGATATGGGAAATGAACAACACAATTTTCAGACTATGCTACATTACATATAAAATTATTGGTCACTGGAATACGTCTCAAAAGTTTTAAAATGTATAATTTTTTTCAATAGCCAACCAAAAAGAATAGATCAGTTTTTATTAATTTAAATTTAGGTCATTTAAATTAAAAATTTAATATAATAATAGTTATATCTTTAATGTTAGTACTTAAGTTATACAAGCTTATAAATAATTAGTATATTACAATTAAAGCAATATGAAACAAGTATAAATCGAAGTTGAAAAAGCAACACGACTAAAAGTATTTAATCAATTGACATAATTAAATTTTTATTTATAACAAATTATAATTATTCCTCCTCTTTAACTACATGAGTTGGAAAAATATTATTGTAAATTTTCACCAGTTATATTCAAAAACAAAGAAGACAGAGTTACATTATCCTCAGCATAATCAAGTGGGTTCCTTCCTTTGTTATCTTTTTCTAAAGCTGTAGCAGGCATTGCTTTAAGAAATAATGCAATCACATCTTTCTGGCCTGAAAATTGTTCAAACAAACAATTAATTTTCTTATGTAATAGACATTCAAATGATATACAGGATGAGATATAAAATAATGTATTGTAATCTGAAATGTCAATTGATTGATAAAATGATTAGCTGTACCCCACGGCTTTGCACACGACTATTTTATTTTTTGTACAGAGTAACTATAAACTTACAATGACCAATTGTTTAATTCCAGATTTTAATTTCATTCAGTCACAGTTTACAATAACATACCAGTTTAAGCAGGCATATCCATCATTACTCCAAACGTTTTAGCTTTTGAACATAATCGTTGTACATAGTTACAACTTGTTTGCAACATATATGTTAAATTATCCCATTCTTAAGTGAACCCTTCCGCCAGATAAAAAAAAAAGTTATTCGGGTTTCAGATTTAATTTTTTCTATGTACCAAATGTTTTTTAGTTGCAGAAATTCATTGTAAAACACTAATTACAACAGCAAGTAGTAAAATGGTGATCCCAAGCCCGTGTGATGTCAGGTACTGGTTTAAAATCCCTAACCGAATTTAACATAGATAGGCAAAGTTTAGGACTCCCACGGCAGCACAGTCCGATTAGCCTCAGTAGCATAAAAGTGACGTTAAATGAATAAACAAACAATAAACAAATAAATAAAGTGTTTCCATGATCATGATAACCTGCACAAAAAAACACAAATAAAACAAAGTCTAATATTCTATAATATATATATTATTTTTGCTAATACTAATAATTTATCTGTATTTTTTCAGAAGATATATATTGTTTGAGTTATTTAATAAATACACATTTTTAAAAAGTGTTCAGTAATATTTTTACTCTCCTGCGACTTCCCTCGCTAATAATTAAGTTTCCTTTTATAAAAATATAAATAAATATATCAATAGAAAAGGAAACTAATTATTACGGATCAGTGTGACTACTGATAGCAGGATTCCCCCATATTGAGGTTTATGACTGAATGAATTTGTAAAGTAAGAGAACTGCTAGCACCCCCAGGAGTACATACACATCCTTCCCCACCCATTTCCATGTCTTTGAAAACTACACTAAAATCCTAAAATGAAGGGAGCAAAGGGCCTCAAGAAATGACAGTCCGAGTATGGTGTTAACAAACCCACACTACTATTAAAAACCACTTTTTAGCTAAGTTACAAGACTGCAATGATGTGCATCCCAATAAATGAGAATATAATTAAGGATCATACCCTGTTCAACAGCTCTATGTAAAGGAGTTCTCCCATCTACATCTCTTGCCAATGGATTTGCACCATAATGTAAAAGAAGTTCACAAGTATCAGTATGACCTTAAACAGATAAAATAAAATAAAGAAATATACAGCTGATCTATATATAAAGAAATATAAATCAAGAAAAATACTGCTAAAATAAATTTAAAAATTGAAATTAAATCATAAAAAAAAAATTACCGGACATAGCAGCCCTATGCAAAGCAGTTGCACCACCAGCATGAGTACATTTATCAACAGAAGCACCAGCATCAAGAAGAATATGACAGATATTACGATGTCCATTTCGTGAAGCATAATGGAGCGCAGTATAACCATTGTTGTCTTCAACATCTACATTGACGCCTTTTCTCAAATGGTCTCGAACTTTGGAAATATCACCCGTCAAAGCTATAAAATAAAATAATTATGCAACATCAGTAAATTTTAGTATAAAACCATGAGCAGAAATCCGCCTCAAAGGTGAGATTACTTAATATTAAGATAAAATACAATAAATATTTACTACATTATAAAGAGACTCTTCAAACTAATCAAATTTATGAGTTCATATGATAAAGAACCTTAAAATGTTCATAGACCTAAGGATTTGAATTCATAACCTTAAAAAACTCTCCTGTTGCAACATAATTTGAGAAAATGTTTTCTTATATCCTATTCCCTCCAGGAGCGCAATAAAATAAAAAATATCTCAATAAATAATTAATTAAAATCAATATGAGTTAAAAGAAGAAAAAGGCATTGATTGGAACTAATATATCTTAATTTTACCGTCTCATTTTTTATTTCTTTTAACACTTTTGAGTATAAGATATCTGAGTATGAAAAAATTCTGAACAGGTCAGAAAAAAGAAGTTGCCCAAAAATAATAATTCTGTCAATTTTCCTGCCTTTCGATATTCACAAAAGCATGAGCATCTACCGACAGCATTAGAACACCTGCCAAGCCCATGTAAAACAGAGCTACCTATGGTGTAAAGACGAACATGACCCCAATGGTTGTAACCTTAAAAAAAAATAATAGAGCTATATTTATCTTTTATGCCAATTGCTTTTTGCTTCATGTTAAACTCAAGAAAAGCATTTTCAAATGAGACATGAAAAATATTTTCTTATTTTCACTAAAAAGTATCAAAATCCAAAAGAGGAATAACATTCTAGAAGCTAAAGTTAATAGAGCTATGCAACTATTGCCAACTCCAATACTTAATATATCAAAAACTAATTAAAAATATTAGAAAGGGGGCAATTTTAATACATAATATTCTCATGATAAATCCTAGGTGAAATTAGAAATAGTCACCTAATGTATACTAAAAGGGGAAGCCTGTGGCTGAATGACTAGTGCGCTAGTCTCCCACGCCAAAGGTTGTGAGTTCTAATCCCAGTCCCAGAGGGACTTTTTCAAGCATTTAATTATGGGTATTCACTCACAGCCTCTCCCCAAGGTATGTGAGACCCGTCAGCCAACTGAAGGCCACTCACAAAAATAGGCATAGGGAATGATGACCCTACCCTATAAAATTACATCCAGAAACACAAGTGATATTCTCCCAGCGGATTACACCACCGCACGGCCAAGGGCCTACACAGTTGTCCCAAACCAAAAAAAAGTATAATAAAAAGAACCAAAATTAAGTACTACTGACCTGGGGTCCAAATTCCACGTTCGAAATCCATTTCATCAAGGGTTTGATGAACAGATGGAATAACTTGGACTGAATGATGGTCCATTTCTAGATGGGTTTGGTCCTTTAAAGTTCCTGAAACAAAATAATGGTATTATTAACACATAAAATAGAAAATAATTAATAACAATGTTATTGATAAATAAGATATAAAATCAAAGAAATGTGTAGCCAACATGGGGATGAGAGAGAATTAAAAACTTAAAGAAATAAAATGAACTACCAATAAAATTATTAAAATAATTGTAATCAAATAATGATACAGATGAACTATTAAAAAATAGGATCAGAAACTGGTAAGATAATAAACAAGTTGGAAAATATTACCAAAATTATTAAATTATCATTACTCTGTTAATTCTATCTGTAGGTTGCTACAATTATATTAATCTTGATTCAGTTGAAAGTAAAATAAACTATCATACTTGTATAACCTCACTGAGTCTTTTTCAATAAATACAAATTGTTTAAATCATACATTCAAACCATACTCCAGACCCAGTCCATAAATCCAATTATTAAAAAATCTTTGAAAAACACAGATAGGTAAATAACATTGTAAATATCATTGGTAATTCACGCTCACAGTAATTGGTTAGTTATTGCATAAATTTTTAGTCTAACAACTATTTCTATAACTGACTAGTACTATATTATGTAAGGATGGTTGGAAAATACAAGTGCAGTTTTCTAAGAGACAGGTCAACCTTAGACCAAATATTTGCACTCTGGCGGCAGGTTGATGAAATGATGTGGGACCACAATACACTACAATATATTGCAATCATTGGTGGATTTCAGAGCTACATGTGATGAAATCTATAGAGTTATTGTTTACAAAGCCCTGGAAGAAGCAATGATCCCTCAGAAGCCAATTTTTCTAACAATGATGACAAAGAGGAACATCAATTGTCTGGTAAAGTGAATGGGTTGGCACAGCCAATGGATATAAAGAATAAACTGAGACAAGAAGACATCCTTTATCCTTTATAAAACATTTTTCTTCCCATCCTGTTGTATGGAGCAGAGCACTGGACAGGCCCAAAGCAAGTTATAAATAGAATGACGGCATCAGAATGAGATTCCTGTGAAGGATAGTTGGAAAAACAAGAAGGGACTGTGTTAGAAACGAAGTCATCAGGGAAGAATTGAAAGTGGTGGCACTGAAGGAGACAATAGAAGAACGCCAACTGCGCTGGTTTGGGACACGTGTGCAGACACCCAGAAGACAGGAGAGTGAAATGGTTCAATGGAAGCCAAACCAATAGGAAAGAGAATGGTGGGCAGACCAGAACTACGTTTATGCAGTACCTGGAGGGACTCGGAAGAGAGGCAAATCAGTTACCCCAAATGAAAAATATGGCCATTCAAAGGGATGAGTGGAAGCGATGGACTGAGGCTGGTGCTCCATGCTGAAAGGTACTAAGGAGCTAGTGAAAGAAGAAGCAATTAATCACAATAATCAATGCAGATGATGTAGCAATTAAAAAAAAACAACAGATAAGTAATAAAAAAAAAGGGCTATCTCATCTTGAAAAGAGAGACAGGAAGCTGTCTAGAAATAAATGTGAGTAAAACCAAATGGATGATGAGAATGGCGCAGCAACACACATCTTATTACAACTTCAGTGAATAAAATAAAAGTGTAGGCATTTCCATACCTGGGATCACTAAAGACCATGAAGCCAATGAAAAAGAAGAGGTTAAAAGAAAGCTTCTGGTAGGAAATAGAATATATTATGCTCTTGGACACTTAAGAAAAAGTAACTAGGTCTCTTGTGAAAATAAAATCCAGATTAATTAGGTAATTTTGGAACAATCTCTTACTTTATAAAAAATTCATTTATTCTTCATATTTCATAATTGACGTTTCGGGGCTAATAATGCCTCATCTTCAGAATTTTTTAATCAACCAAAACAAACATCTCCTAAATAATGGTCATTTTTTTTATCTATTGATTGTTACAATTTTAACATTTTTAAAAAAATAAAATACCCATATTCTATTACAATTCTACACAAGGCAGAGTGTAAAATTGTAATAGTATAGGGATATTTTGTTTAAAAAAATGTTAAAATTGTAACATTAATAGATGAAAAACTGACCATTATTAAATCAAATAAGTATTTTTTTTTAATTTGACAATATTAGGAGATGTTTGTATTGATTGACTAAAAAATTCTGAAGATGAGGCATTATTAGCCCCGAAACGTAATTATGAAATATCAAGAATAAATGAATGTTTATAAAAAGAAGAGATAGTTCCAAAATTACCTAATTATATTAAAATACTCTTCATAATAGGATAATCCTAAAAATAAAATCCAGATGTGCAAAATCCCAATTTGGATATTATGATTTATGGTGGTTATTTACTTAAAACAGTTTGAAAGGAGGGTTTACTGTGAGGAATTTTATTGTGAACAATCAATGAATAAAAAACTGGTGCGTGCACACACAGGACTTTCACTTACTCCCTTGTTAAAATCAATTTAAGAATTTTTGAAATACATTTAGCGATGATAGTAAGTTGTAAAATAATTAATTACATTAAGTTTCAATAGAAAATGTGTGTTTTATTACATAATAAATTATATTATTATCTACAACAATCAGTTAGTTTTATTGGATTTTCATCACGCTCCGTTAACTTATAATTTTTTTTTGTAAGATATTTTTTCTAAAATCTTGATCTTTCCAATGGCATACTATTATATTACTGTTTTTATTTTAAAAACACAAAAATTGCATAAAAAAATACTTTTTTTCTCTTTTCTCTTTTAGTTGTATACCCGAATTCATTTAACTTATAATATTTATCTGTTTTTTATCAATGCTAAAATGATGATATGGTTATTTATATAAAATCTAAATAATTAAAGGTAGTTAAGAGGAAGAAAATTTAAGAAATGGGCATCTAACCCTGACAGACTATTTCAATCAGATTAAAACAAACACAGTATTAAAAAAAAAAATGTATATTTTTATTATTATGTTATATTTTTTAATTATATATTTCTCTGATTCACCGTATTTAAAAAATAAATTTATTTTTATTTTTTTTTTTTTTTTTGTACATTTTTACTAGAAGTTATCTTTTGAGTTATTTTTTTTGATCATTTTATTAGTTTAATTCTGTTGTTTTCAATCATTTTACTATAAGACTCCAGTCTTAAGACCATTGTTTATTTCCTGTAATATTATTCTGAAGGGACTCGTCCCAGAATAAATAAAGATTTATTTATTTTTTAAATCATTCTAATAAAAAGGGCACTTACTTGAACAGTAGTACTCAATCAAATAGCAAAATTAATAGAAAAGAAATTATTCAATTTAAATAAATCTAGCCTGACGTGCAGAATTCTCTTAGTATATCATTTTTCCTCTGCTGTTACATACATTATTAAATCCATTTAGAAATATATATTTTTTTTTAGATATGAAATCCTCGATCCAACCTTTATTCAGATGTCGTTCTGTAGCTTCTCACCTCAACATTTCTTCTGATTCATATTTCTTGATGCCTGTTTATTTATACCATATATCCGGGAGGCTATGAGGAAATCCCCTTTTAACATGCTGACTGCCTACAAGATAAATAACTTATAGGTTGTTTACCTGCCCAGACACACAGATTCTTTACACATCAATTTTGTACAGCTATGACAAAGGTAGTAAAATAATTTCGGAACAGGTGTACTCTGTGTTTTGGTTAGTGCTTGCATCTTGTATCTTCTACAAGGAGATTTCTGTTACAAAAGCCAACTATGATATAACTCGTAACATTTATTTATTTTATTCTTTTTTTAAAGCATTTGAAAATTAATATTGTTTTTAATGTAATATATAAAAATCTCGTATCACGATGTTTGTGGTTGTACTCCTATGAAATGGCTTGACCAATTTTATGAAATTTTCCATGTATATTTGGTAGGTATAAGAATCAGTCCTAAAGTATATTTCATACAGCTAGGTGATTCAAGTGTTCTTATACAGAATTTTTTTTTGTTTTTTTCACAATTTTTTTTTTTTTTTTTTTAATTTGGCATATAAAAATACCTATAGTCTCAAATTTAAACCCTCCTTCCCCACCCTCGCATTTTTTAATCCTGATTTTCAGTATTTTTGTAAGAACAATATCCAAATAATTTCACTGTCATAACTGTTACAAAAATCTTAGCATGGACACACACATCTTTCAGTTACCTCAGCTGTTGAAATCAATTTAATAACTATTAAAAGAACTTCAAGTTGAAAAAGGTTTCAAGTTAATTTAGATAAAAAGTTAATTCAGTTTTGTTAGAACCATATTGTTAAGATAAAATAATATAAGAATATAAAATTGTTACATATTATAATCAGTAATAAGCCCTATTCCTCCCTTTACAAAACCTAAACAAATTTGCAAATAAAATAATATTTTTTATAAAATCTTAAACTTTCCCGCGGTATATTATACATCAATATTACTGTTCTTATGTTCAAAAACCCAAATTACATTTAAAACAATAATTTTGCTCTTTTCTTCTTTAGTTGGTTATCGAATTCTTTGCACTTTTACATTTAGTCCTTTTTATCAAACCTAATAACATGAAATGTTTAATCAATTTAGGTAGCAGAACATGTTTGCCAGGTCCCTATAATATTATACGATTAAATTTATTTTATTTTTATTATAATTGTAATCTGTTTGAGTGAATACATTTATTTCTAAGTTCTTTTTAAATAAAAACGATCCATTTTACACTCAACAACCCATTTATTTATTTTTTTTCTCTCTTCTACGTTTCAGCCTTTGCCATTTTCAAGGATCCTACCAACATCATTTATTTTAAAATTAAAAGATAATCAACATAATCAAGTTGTTGTAGGATGTGTTTGTTTAAATAAAAATTTAAAGAAAAGATTTGGCTGTGAAAACAATTGTGCGATTTGATTAATTAAAGGAGGAAGAAATGAAAATGATGAAAATAAGTATGTAAAAATATTAATTTAAATTGTTGTTTATTATATTTTTGAAATAATTACATTTCAAGTAAAGATAAGGAAAAATATTGTTTGTAATATCAAACATTGTTAGTAATGCCAAAATTGTTAAAAGTGAAAGGATATATTACCTTAATCCAGTACATAATAACAAAGCTGACAGGGCAGGTTCAGCCTATAGTATATTTAATGACAAAATATATTTTTATATGTGCACTATACAGAACTGATTAAAGGTATGTATATGTAAAATGTTTTATGACAATGTGAAAACTAATGTTGATTACCTTATAATTTTAAAATAAATGATGTGGTAGGATCCTCGAAAATGGCAAAAGTCGAAACATAGCAGAGAGAAAAAAAAGAAATAAAGGATTGTAGAGCGTAAAATAGATAGTTTTTATTTGAAAAGAACCTAAAAATTTATTTATTAATTTTTTTAAATGCCTCACCGGCAAGGGTCATCGGTTTCTTTCTTTCTTTTTTTTCAAATCCTGTTGTAAACTTAGATTCTTTTCAGAAACCATACAATTAAATTAAATGGCTATTGGGGCTGTAATCATTGAAAGTACTGTGGTAGAAGTGTTAATTATATGCTTTATTAAACAGTGTGGGCAGCACTGGGAATCGAACTCACAACCACTGGCTTTGTAGACTAGCACCTACCACAGGTTCCTCCTAAAATGTCATTAAAATGAACACGACTTAAAAAAAACAAAAAAAAACTTAACTCAAAAAAACTCAACGTTCAACAACTTGGGCAGAAAGAGTAAGATTAATTACAAATATGCAGGGAAAATGTAGCACACCACATATCAACAACCTAAAAAGACAACACTAAGAAACATTAGCTCAATTTAAGATATCCATAAATAAGTGAAAAATATAATATTGAAACAATGATCAACAGAAAAACACTTACTGAACAACCAAAATTTTACTAAAATAACATCAAAATAAATCAAATAAAAACATAAAGCAGTGCAGAATAAAAAGCCCCACTATGGGAAGGTTATAATATAAAACAGCTGATTACACAACAATCAGGTAGATTTAATAAAATTATCAAACATGCTTAGCATTAAGAAGCTGAAATAATTAATCGAATTTCTACAACAGCAATATCCGAACTCTGTCCAATGTGCTTAGTCTGAAACATTTTTTTTTTTTTTCAAGCAATGAAACCTCCATTTGAACCCAATCAAAACCAAACAAATGTTGGAACACTTTCAAGTGCTGTGATAAAGCACTTCATATTATTTTAATAAAGCATAATTTTGTAACTAATTTTAAATACATCGGATAGTTACTGCTTGATGAATTCAAGAGTATGATGATTCAAAAAAGTATAGAACTTATTAACTGTTATTAATTAGATAGAAAAATCTTAATACTGGCTATACCCTATTAAACATCTTTAATTTGGGTATATGAAAGAAACATAACATTCCTAAAAATCACTATTTACTGCTACAGATGTAACATTTTTTTTGATTCCGAATTTAACTCGAGTTAAAAGCAAAAAAGCTTTTAAGTTTCTGAAAGTGCTGGTTTTTTGTTAATGCTTGAAATTTTTTGTTTATCTTGATAATTATATCACTTCTCTACTTCAGTTTTTCATGATAATAAATACACATAATATAAATATACGACATACAAGGGTGCACAATGAAGAAAGTTTTGCTTCATGACAATTTTTCATATTTCAGTGTAATAATTAACGTATAAAATTTAGTTACTAATTTTTTTTTTTAAATATATTTTCGATCTTAATAATTTAAGAGCTTATAAATTCACAATATATTATTTAACCAATAATCTAGTGCCTGTTTTAAAGCAGTTAACAGCATAATTAAAGAACTTAGGGAATTATTGAAAAATCATGAATGCCAATTTTATTTTGGATATTGAATATACACCATATTTTAGAAGTTCAAATATTTAAAAAGATTATTCATTAACATAACATTGTATTTAGCAAAAGAAAAATTTGCAATCATTAAAAATCTAATAAAGATAGAACACTTAACTGAAATGGAGAAAATAATGTTTACAAAGAAAATCAACAACTTCCCAAAAACTTTTATTTAAAAAAGTACTAACAATGAATGATAAAAGCTTTTAAACGGATATAAAAAAAAAAAAAAAAATATGCAGGATCATTTCAAGTTCAGAAGAGAAAAAACCATACCTAGTATCTTTGAAAAGGAGGTCGGTAGAGAGTATAAACAACGGTGGCATGGGTAGATTGAGCTGTGGCAACAACCCTGTAGCCAAGAAGTGAGGACAGAGCTTGAACGGCAACGAGGGGAGACCAAGCAAACTGGCGCCCGTCTTGGCCAGACTTATGGCCCCAAATGGGGGCTTCCCCTTGGAGCTTCCTCACTTCTGCCTGGGTCAGCCCAAACACGAGGCAATCCTTACCCTCTGGAATCCCCTTCACTGCTAGGTGAGGCATATGTACGTTCTATTGGGCCCGGGGAAGTCTGTTCACCATAAAACAAACATAAATATATAATACATATCAAATGTGTAATAAACAAGCTTAATAATGTAATGTAAGAGAATAAAATAAATAAACATTGAACATTTAATAAACAAAATTGTAACAATAGTGAGTTAAAGTTCAAGAATATTCTTTAAAATATCAGGAAAGGCAATAACATCAACATTTTATTAGAGGTTAATTTGAATAAGCTATACAAAGTTAAATATTTTTCCTAAAAATCTCTCAGGATTTTTCACAATACCTATTTGATAACCTATGTTACCTATTATTATGGGTTGAAATTATATCAACAAGTTTAGCTTTGATAATGGTGGGGGACAGAGAGGCCAGATGGTTCAAGCGCAGTGTTGTGATGTCTCCAAAGTTAAAGACATTAAAATAATAATGAAGGAGAGGGAAGGGAGGGCTTTTAACTCTGGCATTATTCACCCATCCTGACCTGGCCCAAAAATCCCTGTATGGCTTAAAAAGGGAAGGGAAAAATGCAATGATAATGTAAGTTGTAAGACAATAGTACTAAAGTTATATATGTTTCAAGTGAAACAATTATTTTATACAAATAACTTAAATTGGTGTATGATTAAAATACAGTTAAGTATTATTTCACTTATAGACCCATTAGACTTTTCCTACAAAATATCACAAGCCAGGGATTGAAATAAATAAATAACTTCTGCCTAGATTACCCAATATTAGAAGTATAATATTTAACAAGAGAATGTTTTCTTGAATTGAAAATTTTTAAATGTGAGCATTTTTATGTAAAAGTGCAAACCAGCAGCCACAGCAACAACTCTTTGGAAAATCATAGATCGTGATTGAAAGAGATCACAAACCCCTTGAAAGTATAATTAAAAGGCCCTTCACAGTGGACCGAAACACCTCTATAGAATGATGCTATGACCCTAAAGTTTTTATTGATAGTAATGTAAAACCCAGAGAAGCAAATATACAATGATAGAACCTCTCTACAATCAGTTCAGGAGTATAGGGATGCACTTGATTTTTTAATGTAAGGTTCAAAATAGTGTTGTGCCTTATAATATGTTTTCCTGAGCCAGGGCAAATTGCAAAATCAAAAAAAACTTCTTGATGACGCTCCTTCACTGACCACACATGATACAGTAATTTAAATGGGCTGACTTAACATGATAAGTCACCAAAGAAAGCTATAAATTAACAAACCAAAAAGGGAAAAATTTAGAACATAGCATTGCTTTAAAGAGAACAAAAAATAATGAATTAAAAAGTAAATTATAAATAAAAAGTATAAACTATATCATATCATAAGCAGAGCTAACTAAATGCAATCAATTAAATTTTTATTATCAACTAGCAATATAAAGATTGAGAAAAAAGATCTCATAAGACAATAAATAATCAGAAAATTTGAAATAATTAGTGAAATGTTGATTTTCCCAATTCTACGTGAATGTTTTACATCCGGAAATCCTATAATAACATGCTTATTTATATGAGAAAAATCTTTTCTAGAGAATTCTTTTGCAAGTTTTTCACAAGATTAATAAGCAAGCATGTAAGTAATGTTAGTCCATATTTTATTAAATCATACTTAACAAACCATGCAACAAACTATCATATTAAAAAGAACAATATAAGTGAACATAAAAACACATATATGTTTTGCAAATTTTTAGAATTAATTATGTAATGTGACTATTGTAAAATCCACATATCGTCTTCTTCAACAGTAGTGGTACAGGATAATGATAGTGATGGTTATCATTACAAATGGACCCTGAAATAACTTTCCTTAAAGTCTTCAAAGACACCTTTTTAAAATTGGTATAATCACTTGTGTACTAAAGCAAATTATAAATAAAAATGAAAGTATCAGACAACCTTCAACATATTTTATCCAATACTGATAATATAAGAAATAGTTAAGTATCCTAGATTTCTCGCTTCACAAAACAAAACCTTCACTCATAGAACTAAATGGAGCGTCTACTATATAAAATAATCCTTAGGAGCTCTCACTTTTTATAAGAACACCTTTATTATATCATACTGGAAACTGGAACAATCAAATATCCTTCTGCCACATTTAAATAATTTCCAATAATTGTAATCCTTTGGCACAATAACTGGAGGAGCAATGGGGTCTAGTGGGTAGAGCACTTTTCTCCTATTTTACGAATTCTGGATTCAAACCCTGGCTGAGTTTGAATTATTTATTGAAGCCATGAAGCGGTACCTCTATAGGTTCTCTATACCCTGCGGTAATAGAACCTCCTGGGACACACCTGGCCTCAATAAAATGCCTCCCAAAAATTGGGGAGAAACCTGGCATCTAAGTGTGATCTGGCCTATCTAAGCGTAATCACATCCTTGCACAGCCGTTGGCTGTGAAAGAGTACGCATCTCTACATGTACTGAACCCTTCATGGATTGTAGAGGTGCAGGTTTTAGCACAATAACTATCCAGGCTCTACTATTCATACAACCTTGGTAAAGGAATCCTCAGGGTGAGTAGAATGTAGATAGTTTATTTGATTCAGAGTTTCTATTTATTGACTGGGCACAATCATTTTCACAAATTTAGCAAGGATTTATTTTTCTTCAAAAAATATCTCAGCTCAAAATGTCCATGACTTATTTAATAGTGGAGTACTACATTTATAATAAATTACAATAAAAATAATGTAAGTTTATCGCTTATTAAATATGGGATATTAAAAGATGCGTATTAATATTTTAGTTAATTTACAATATCTTGGTGATCCCAAGTAATTAGCTACTTATATTCTTAAACATATAAATAATATATCATATTTTAAAATTCACTTAATATAAATTAGTATTTGTAAAACAAAGAAATCAGAAAAATAAATAGTTTGGAAAAAGGAGAGAGCATTATTTTCCTCATTTTGCACTATTTATTATAGACTAGAAAAATCATAGTAATAGAAATAGAAAGCATGCGAAACAACTACCCACTGACGTAAAATATATAGAATAATACTCATACTGAAAGGCATCCAACATAGAAAGTTTAATCAGTCATCAAAGATGAACTTTAATCATTCATTAATTAATCCCTAATATTCAACTAGGTTAATTACACTAAAGCTATTTCAACACAAAGATCATAGCATTCGCATGGGAGAACCCTGAGCCCAATAAATGAATTCATTTTAACACAAAATACCTAAATTGAATAATTCTGATGTTCTTCAATGTAGTTGTTTTGTAACAGACTTCTGAAAATAAATTTAAACAAACAACTTCAATTTGCAACATAAGGGATTATAACTTTTCTCAATTAAAAATACTGATCCTTTTGAAAAAGTTAATTTAAGAATATTAAAAACACAAAATAAGTAATCAACTACTCACTAAACTACACTCAGGTTTTTACCTAGGAAACCATCCGGCAATGGATTTTTTTTTTTTATCGAGTTTCTCATACCAATAATAAAACAAACATTTGTAGCTATTTGTCTTTATGTTTACTTCTTTTTATATACCTTTTTTTGCATGCTTAAAATTATTATCCAATTTTTTCCAGGAACAATTAAATAAATAGATGTCTATCACCACTCCAATTGGAGCCATTAAAATTATCATAAAGTTTATAATAATTATATTCAAAAGAAGACTAGTTTCCATATTTTCCAATATATATACATATTTGTTCATATAAATATTTTGAAGAAAAAAAATTATTTTCCAAAAAAATGTTATTCATTGAACGAGCAAAAAGTGCTGCTCTTAGGTATTTATTCAATCTCTAATAATTTGTCATTAGGAATCCAATTATGACTAATTTATTTTACTTTACAGAAGACATTCTCCTCGCAATAGGTATTTTTCATCATAATGAGCAATAAATTAAAAAAGAGCTATCATTTTATGTATCTGTATTTTAAATAAAATAACAATAGTATGTATGATCCAGAAATTTAAACTGTGCAAGGACACTAACTGTGCCTAACATATAACACATAATAAAATCAATTATATTTGAATTATATAATTGCCCTTATAATATAAAATATAATTAATGGCTGTTAATAGAAAAAAAAAAGACATTATTTCTTTCAGTTCTAGCAAATTTTGAGGAAAATTTATTAAAAAAATAGATTGCACTTTTGTAGACTGTAAGAAGAAATCCGAGAAAGTGCTCAATCTGACACAAAATTAATAATTCTCTAAAACTTAAATTAATTAAATGAAGCTTGGCATTTGTTAAATCCGATGGTTCAAACCTTAAAGTTGAGATTAAAATTTTTTACTGAAAATAAAATCAATAACAAAGTTTCATAAAGTAAATATTATTGCTTTTGCGACTTTTTTTAAGCAGGAATTATTTAGAAGTCAAAATAATGCAAAATTAAACTAATTAATGTTTAGCAAATCATATCTCTTTTTTGGGACCTTCACACAAAGCACATTTGTAGAAAAAAAAATTGAAAGGAACTGAAATAGCAACTGAGATTGGCCAGTGGTTCATTGAAATCCACAATTCCAACAATTTTGAGCCAAAAAGGTACATGTGATGTTCAAATATATATGCAACTTTAAACTGGTAAATAGATAAATACGAATAATGAGCATTAAAACTAATTCAAAATGAAGTGTAACTAAAACAGAAAGTTAAAATATATTCTTAAACTATGTCTATAATAATGCTTTAATGAATGGTATATTGTTATATGTCTATTTCATACGACTGTGCATGTATATGTGTAATCACTAGAGCAATTTATTAACCTTAATTATTTATTTAGGTTGAAGTTATTTTTGTTATAGAAAAGTGTAATGTTATCACTATTGTGAATTGTGAAAAAAAAAAATGTTATGTTTATTTATGTTAAAGCAATATTAATATTATTGTTATGGCCTTTAAGTAGCAAGGCTCTATTTGTAAGGGGATTTTCCCCAAAAACAAACAAATAAATCTTTCTATCCAATAATGCTTTATCACTCAAGGAATTACCAAAATATCTCTTTTCAATGTCCAGACAATTTCTGCCTCACCAGAACTGCATACAACACGATAGCCAAGTTCAGACAGTGAGTTGATTACTTTCAGAGGACTAGCTGCAAAAATAAAAAATACAATATTTATAATAGAACTAAGAAATAACTACAAATAACAAAGAATCCAACAAAATATTTTGAAGAGAAACTAATCTTCAAAAGTTTTTAGTGTTTGTAATAAAAAAAAAAAATTTAATAGTTTAAATATTTATACTAAAAAAAACTATCAACAAATGATGGGAAATGGAAACCGCCTAGCTCATTCTGGTGAATCATAAGTCATGAAAAAGTCCTAGCAATGTGTATCTCTGGCTTTGAATAATTTTAAGATAACAAGAATATCAAAATTAGGCCTAAATAGATTTAATATTGGTCTAAAGGGTCAATTGGTATCGATCTTAGTATATTAAGCTCAAACCAAAAACATCAGCTCTAAGTCTAATCCGTCTAACAGATACTAAAATAAAGTATAAGGCATTGGATTTAAAAAATTTTCAGAGCTCCTAAATTCAATCGAAAATTTTCTAATTTGCAAGATAAAGTTTTTAACCAATGGTAATTATATAAAAAGAAGAGCTAAAAGAAATCAAACAAAACCAAGCCATAAGGATTTAATGGTAAAAGGGATTATGGAAGGAAAATAGCCGTTTAGAAAAGGAAATGATGCTGTCTTTAAAATAATAATCTAGTCCCAAGTGAATGAAAGAATAAAGATTCAGTGATTTTAGAGTATGTATATATATGTATATATACTCATACACCTGATGTATACATCATGCTTCTTTATAAACTGACATACTTCCAAACATTACTAGGGATTACGGTGTGGGTACAATTAACTTGTTCAAATTGCAGACGAACCTAATTTATACTAGGCTCTTTTTAGGAATGACTAAATATAACCCCATATATACAGAAAATTATCATGGTATTTAAACCATAACATTAACACTGAAACTATATCAATCAAGTTCTTTTAAATATAACAAGCATGCAAAATGACAACATTGAAGAGAAATTTTAAAAAAATGTATATTTGACAACTCTCCATTGGGGAGTATTAATTAACACAGCACTTCTAGAGAACAGTTACAACAAGGACATTTAATTTGCCTACTAATTATGACATAAAATATTCTGTTCACTTAAGAATGTCGTTTAAAAACATATTAATAGTGCATTCTCTTCACATTGAAAAAAAGTCAATTTGCTTTTCTTTCTAATTTCTGCCATAACTTTTGTAAAAATAAAATTGAATGCAACTGATAGGTGGTATAAGAATTATTAACTGTGTAAATGTATGTAGAACTATCTAAAATAAAAACATTAAAAAATCAAATGAATTTTCATAATCACCAGGAAATATCAAGAAGCTATTTTTAATTATTTTCACTTAAAACTAATTTATTAAGTGCCATAGTGAAAACATTAATCCACCAAATGCAAATAAGCAGAATAATAAAAGCAATTTTGATAATTGAACAAAGACAAGGCATGTAATAACCAATCTCATTACCTTTGATCAATACTCCGTTAATAATCACTGTATTACTATCAGGATAGCGTTTGGACAAAGCAATTATTTCTTCTGGAGCCAATCCAAAAACAGATGAATCACTAGCATGGAGAGAAGCTTTCACAGCAATATAGAAAGGTTCAGTCATATTTTTTTTCAATACAACAGATATTTCCTAAAATAAGAAAAATAAAAAGATAGAACTAAAGAACCAGAAATTATGAGGGAGTGTATGAGAGGGGTTGAACGACTATGGTACCATCAATAAAGGTGGTTCCTATTGAACTAACCTAAGCCAGACCATTTGTCAGATAATGAGTACCTAGAAACCTAATGTTATCATTCTGACTCAAGGAAGTGACACATCAAACTTTAACTCTATCAGGTTTCCTTTAAAACAAGAAAAATAAAACATAATTCAACAGCAAAGTAAAAACTTTAAAAAATAAATAAATTTTTGAAAAATGAAAATTATTGAATCAGCATTTAAACTTTAAACAGGGCTGTGGTTTCTATTAGAAATAGAATATTGATCAGTGTACTAGGGAAATAAATTACATCAAATAGTTAAAACAAATATAAAATATTTGGTTAAGTAGCTGCAAGTTTGAATAATGAGTTGTTATATTTATAATTAGAAAAAAATAATATATAAAAGAGGCAGTTTTTGATAATACAAAGTAAATATACTTTTCTAGAAGTTTTATAGATAGCTATTAAATATAATAATCTATCATCATAAAACATGGATAGAGATTCCACTAATAAAAAAGACAAATTTAAAAGAATTTATAATAATTTACATGCACTTAACTTCAAGCCCACAGTTACTTGGATACATCCACTATCATACACATAGAAACATATAAAGATGAAAAATACATACATGGGTTTAACTTTATATTTCAAGTTAAAAAAGGCTCAATTTAATTTAAAGTAAACATTCCAACTAGCATGATGGATAGAACATAAATAAAAATACTTAGATTAATAACAAAGAAAAGTTGGCAAATTTCAACATATTAAACTTAAAAAGTGAAGTATCCATATGTTTGATTGAAGGCAAATTATATAAATTCTAATATACAATTTAAAAATTGATCAAGGAATTTTAGAAACTAATGAGACTAATTTTCTGATGAGTATAAACAAATTATTAATAATATTTGCTTTCATTAAAATATATACATATTATGTAATTATATCTTAATTATTACCAATAGACTTAACTTTTTTGAACATATGTTTTAAATTTAAATTAATTTTACCCCTTTAATTTTTAATCCAACAGTACAATTCCTATCAGATAATAGAAAGTATAGTTTGGGAATCCTCAAGCAGTTTTCCTGAACCCTATATTAGGACCCGATAAAACACTATAAAATCTAGTAAGCCAATAGTTACTACCAACTTTACTATATTAGAAGTACTGGAAAAATTGTTTTATTATATTTCAATGTCACACTAAATAGTGATTTTTTAATTATTTATTTATTAATTTAATTTTTTAACTTTAGCATTGATAATGTAATTCATTAATTAATAATCAAAAGCAGAATAAACTGACATCAACTCATGAGACCCACATTCCAGCCACTTGATGTAACTTTGTAAGCTGTTCAAGTATATAACACAGAATAACGATCTCTGAGACCAGATAAAAGCTGCTGCTCACTTAATGGAATGAAATAGCCCTTCTTGATGACTAAACATAGTAAACACCTTACTGGTAAAAAGTAAGTGTTACTATTTTTTCTAATGACCTATTTATTTGCATACTAGTTGCCCACCAACAGGCACTTTGCCCGTACATCACTTTGTAAAGGTAGTCATGTATATATCAAATGGCATATAAAAATGATTCATTAATTATAAACATATAAAAAAGTAAAAATGAGCATTGAATTTGAATTCTAAATGAAAATTCACAGGTGCAATACAATGATAAATACATAAAAATAACTAAAGTACTAAAAGGTCATGAGGAGCTCTTGTAAATTTTAAACAGAACAATAACAAAAAGAAAATTTCTCCAATAATAAGAATTGCAGTATCAATATTAAAAGTTTCGGAATACTAGTTCATTGTAGCAAGAAAAAAAAAATACAACATGTACAAAATAGTTAAAATGCAAATAAGTAATATCACGATCTCATACAATGTTGTGCAGTGCAATGTCACTCATACCATTCATAAAAAAATAAAATAAAATTAATACACTGCAATAAAAAAATAAATAAATAAATTTCTTCTATTACATACGTAGGAATTTAAATTTGAAAATGGCAACCTATAAGTCCTTATCTATCATAAAAAAAAAAAAACAGTGCTTATCTTCCATGCTACTTATTAGTCCACAAGTCTTCTTAAGATTTGGGAGGGCAATATTGCAATATATCTATTTAGAAAATTCATGTGCCAAGATATTGGGTTGTTTCAGATGAAAGGTCCGTTTTTATAGTTTCTGAAATACGTAAAGGATTTTGCAGGTCTTGTTGTTTTCTTCCGAATGTTTACATATTTAAAGTAAACAGTTACTAATCCTCTACTTTTGTATTATAAACATTAGCTTCCCAATCAATTACCCACTTTTTAGTATACCTCCAAATACAACATGGAAACACACGATTTTCGAGTAATATTTTTGTACGAGTTTAAACTCGGCCATTCAGCAGCTGAGGCAGCTAGAAATATTTGCAAGGCGTTTGGGGAAGGGAGTATTAATGAACGGACCATTCGCCGTTGGTTTACTAAGTTTTCAGCTGGGGATACCGACTTGGAAAACTTGTCCCGAGGAAGGCCTCCGTCCGTAATAGACAACTATGTTCTCAAACATACACTAGAAGGAAACCCCTACCAAACAGTTAAAGGACTCTCAGAACAACTAAATGCAAGAGCATCTACCGTTTCCAAACATTTAAAGTGTATTGGGAAAGTAAAAAAGCTCGATACATGGGTACCTCATGATTTCACTGAGCGGCAGCAAGACCCCATGTTTCAAAACATGCCGTGCAAAAATTGAAAATACTGGGCTACAAAGTTCCGCACCCACCATATTCTCCCGACTTGTCTCCAACAGATTACCACCTGTTCAGGAATTTAGACAGCTTCGTCAAAGGAAAACTTTTTGAAAATGATCATCAAGTGAAAAGTGCGTTTTCAGATTTTGTTTCACTTCAAAGCTCAGAGATTTTCAGTTCTGGGATAAAAAAGTTGGTGTCACGTTGGGAAAAACTGTGTAGAAAAAGAAGGTAAATACTTCGAATAAAATTATCTTGTTTTCATATCGTCTTTTTAATAAAAATCCTTTACCTTGAAAACGGACAGTTCATGTGACACAACCCAATAGAATAAGGAATCATAGTTAAAGGATGCTTACTTTCAGGATATGGTGCAGGGATATTATGCCATACTTTCACATGACATGAAGATAATACTTGCAGACCTCAACCCACAAATTAGAAAGGAAACGCAGTTAAAACCCACTAACGGAGATAAAAGTCTGCAATGGGGAACAAACGATAATGGAAAAAGGCTCATGAGCTTTTAGTCTCCCAGAACCTTTCTATAGTGTCCAGTTACCAGACAGAGGTATTAGCAACTAGATCAATCACATCATGATATTTAATCAGCATTTCAATAGTGTTAATGATGTTCGATCAAAAAGAAGATACTGTTTAACTATTGTGCTTTTTAGAGCAGAAATCTAGAACTCCTCTCAAATCATTTTGTTTCTTGTGTAATATTTTAGTTGTCCCGGTGACTATGTGTCAATAAGTATTGAATGAAGTCATTATAGTAAAAGCCATTAACCTTATCTGCTGGTTGAGCATTATCAAGCTCTCCCTTCTATAGGTAAGAGTAGGAAATGTACAAGTACATGACTTGTAGAGTTGAGCTTAGACTCTTGCATAATATCTTGATAGACCCTTCTATTGGTCATACTGAGATAGATTTAGTATGCTTGAGCTATTTATTTGTCTTTCCCATTTTATTCAACTGAAGCTGTTAAAACTTGGAATCCAAATAGTTTAAGTTGTCCAACTTAAAAACTTCACATTTGCAGAACACTCGAATACCTCCTATTAATCTCAAGAAAAGAATGGCATTTAATTTTACTGCAGTTTTTTTTATATCACATATGAATCCAATAAAGCCCACATACAAGAGAGACTGGCTAAGTATTTTTCTCATGATGACTGTTTACCTTTTGAATATTTCAAGTATTTCATCAGAATTAAATACACCACAAACGATTGCAACAGAGTTAATTATTACTAAAAAGGCAAACATAACAAAAATAATTATCCAAATTATATGACCAGGTAAAATAGGATTAATAAGTATTTGCAGTGAAATTCCTAAAATGGGAGATTGACTTATAGTTTTCAATGCAAAAGTCAGCTTATAAATAATTTAATTGGAGTGAGCTGCATAAGCCTGTGGACGGCACTTTTTCTCTATTCCTGGGGTCACAGGTTCAAACCTGGCTGCAGCAGAATAATCATGTATTCAACAATTTCACTCATAGGGTGACTCTGGAGTAGAAAGACTCTTCCAAGGCTCTCAGACTGAATGAAGTAGGTATACAAAATTGGGGCTAAAACTTCACATCTGGGCATGATCTCAGCCATATCACCCCTTCTGCTGACCTCAAGCCTTGAAACATGTAAAAGTCTCTGTTTTGACTGAACCCAAAACTCTTCATGAGGTACTTAACCAGAATCCAAAGTAAAACTATATGGAGTTCAACTTATCAATTGAGTTCACAGATTAAAAATCTATAAATAGATAAAGTACAGTAAGATTGGCAGTCAAGAAATGATTTCTAATGTTGTTTCCCAATACATTTAATGATATTGTTAACACCATCAGTTGCATAATCTTTCAAATGCTTCTTATAATGTAATTAATGGACTAACCAGTTATATCAACTACAGAGAACCTAACTACAAACCTAAATCCAAATATCTTAGGAACTCTTAGAGAAATTGGCCTACTACTTACTTCAGTCAACTATTTTATTAACTCTTGCGTGCAATAGGCTCTGGTTCAGAAAAATCTTTCCTCATAGTCCACATATATTCATTATAATCCTGTTTTACAGCAGTAGATGAAGAAGCAACCACTTGATAACCCAAAACTTCTAGAGCTGTTAATATTACAGTGGGATGCTGAAGATAAACTATAGTAAAATCATCACAATATCCTCCAGAAGCAAATCTCTTGAGCTGTTCAATATCTTCAGCTACAAAAAAACATTCTTTATAGGGAATAACATTAATACACGCAAAAACACTAAGAAATTAAAACACTATTATTAAAAGTTATTGTTTTGGGCACCTGATCACTGAACCAAGACTGTAAATCTCAAGAATCTAACGATTACATGCAATTATGAAATAATATCGATTAAAAAGAAATGTTTACCCTTCAGTCCAGAAACTAGAACTCTCCAAGGGTACCTGTTATCATAAGATGCTAAATTACCCCTTACTATAATGTATGGCATCGAAACATAGAAACAACTTATTTACAAAATTCCTAGATTCAAAATACAGAATTAATTAAATTTATTTAGAAATCACTATTTAGAAAGGTTAACAACGCCTACTAAACAAGAATAATATAAACATTATTACGATCGATTCACTGATAATAAGGTTGTACTAATATCCCCTGTATTGTAATTAAATTATACTAGAAAATATACAAAATTTAGTTCTTTTGAATGTGTATTCATCTCTTTTAATCATACATTAGTTTAGTTATTATGGGCTGCATCTATGTAAAAAGAAATATATTAATGTAAAATCTTTTACGAGCAATAATACACTTATAACATTAAAAATTAAAAATTAAAGCAAAGTATTTTGTATATTTGAATAATTTTTTAATGGCCAATATTAATTCCGTAAGAAAAACTATTGTTGTGATCAAGAAACCTCTGAGCAATAGCTATTTTCGGTCTTTCCGAATCTTCCATACCCCCGTACGGTTGTCTTATTTACTAAATCCGTTAAGTTTTTCTTCATCCTAGGTCAAAATGAAGATTTATAAGGACATTTTCACAGGTAATTTTGTTATAATACTTTTTAACTTATTAGTATTAAAATAATAGTGTTATATTAAATTTTACTTATTTTTTTAATCTATTGACTAATGTACTGATTCTATGGTGTTGCCATTGTACACGTGTCATTAATCCTTTTTTTCAAATATTAGGCTTTTAAATATCTTTTGTTAATATTTTAATTATTGGTAATGCTGATACTTGTTTGTAGGTTATTGTAGTCTTGAAGGTAACATAAGATCCTGGTTGTATTACAGTACTGTTACCTTCTGATTTTTGGTTATTTAGTGTTTTCCAAATATTAACATTTTGAATCTGTCAAATATTAAATTCCTGATTTTTTCAATTAATAGACAGACTGATTCTAATTTTGCCTTGTAATATTGTTGAGTGACTAATTTTTATTTCTTGCTATGGATACATATTTATGTAATCAGTTGTTATTACTGGCTCAGCACTTTTAGTGCCACTAGAATGGTGACTTGGCTCATTTATGTTTAAAGTTACTTGTTTTCTTGGTTATGCTAACATATGTTCACTTATCTAACTTCGTACAAAATTTGAAGTATTTTTCTTATATTATTTTTACATAATCTCCTGTAAATGCTATACAATGCATATGAAGTTATTAGCATTTCATATGCCATCCTGTTCAAGTAATGTCATTTATTTGTATGTTGTATTACCCGCTATATAGCTAACCTACATTCCTCCTGGTCCAATTTTCTTTCTTTAAAGTTGATGCCACAATTATTATTATTGACACAGCCAAATTTCTTCTTACTATTTAAATTTTAACCAGTAAAAAAATTTTGTTTATTGATCTCTACTCTGCTTGAAAATAAGTAATGTTCTAGACTGACATGTTTGTTTTAGTTTCTAACCATATCTGATTATTCTCCTAATTAAGTTCTAGATAAAGAAACTAATGTAATTAATTAATAAGGGTGTTATGTTTAATCACATTAAAGCAGTCTTTGGCTAGTAAAATGGTTTTTAATCTCCCCATTAAAATAAAAGATTTGTTAATTATTATAATCAGACCTTGTTTTTGTAAATTATTCACTCAAAATGTCATCATATTTTTGTGATCTAATTATCAGTTTATTTTAATGGTGTTTTGTTTGTGTTGTTTTTAGTTAAGTATTAAACATGTGCTTTTCTATATTCCTTTCTCTTAGTAGTAGTATGTTTATTTTTTGTACTATCTTTTAATTTTGTGTGTTTCAGGTGATGAAATGTTTTCTGATACCTACAAGATGAAGCTTGTCGATGAGGTTCTATATGAAGTATATGGAAAGGTATGTGTATCCATTTTAAATGTTTCATTGATTCTTTTTCAAGTGCAAAAAAAAAAAAATATATTCTTAAAAAATCCCAAATGTAGTTATTAAATGTTAATTGATTTAATTTTACCCCAAGAAATGTCCCTACAATTAACATTCATCTGAGAAGATTGATGGTTTGTAATTAATAGTTAAATGTTCTACATATGTGAAAACTAGTTTATCACTTTTATAGGCTGTTGATTATTAATACTATTTTAATGTTTAGCTGTTAAAAACATGAAATGGACATGTGAATTAAATGTATCACCTATCTAGTTGATTAATTTGAAATTTTTAAACGCTGATACAATTTAAATTACGTAATTTGTCATTTTTTGGCTGGCTCTCACTCATGAACTTATTTGTTTTAAGTTTCTATATCTTCCTTTTCATTTTATACACAAATACTTTCTGCTGTTTATAATGTTTTATGTTGATTAAGCATAATAGACTAAATTATTAATCTTTATACAGGAAATTGCCTTCATTTCTTTATTAATTTTTGACAGTGATATTCAGCATTTGTTATCCTGTATATCAGTGTTCTAATAGCTTACTAAGTATAAGCAAATGCGTTTATTTGGATATAAATGTGTTTTTATTGGAGCTCCTTTGCAATAGATATTAAATAACCAGCTAGGTGATATTTCCAAATGGTCTGTCAGATGTTTTACTTTATTTTTTTACCATTACAATTAAGTTCAGTAGTGATTTATTTATTTAGTATTGATCCACTTGGAAAGAAGTTACAATTAAATGAGAAATTTCATAAATTCTGTTGGTAATATACCTATTCTAATTTGATGAAACTAGAGGTTGAACAGTATGTAATTCATTACCTTTTCCTTATTATGAAGTCAATTTTTGGGTTTTAAAGTTAGTAAATGATGGTATTAGCGTCAATTTTTATATTAAAATATATATTTTTTTTTTTTCAGCTTGTTACTAGAAAACAAGGAGATATTCAGCTCGATGGATTCAATCCTTCTGCTGAAGAAGCTGATGAAGGCACTTCTGAAGTTGTCGAGTCAGGTGTTGATGTAGTACTGAATCACAGGCTGTGCGAAACATATGCATTTGGTGATAAAAAATCCTATACTGCTTACTTGAAAGACTACATGAAGAAATTAGTCAGCAAGTAATAATTCTTATTTTGTTTGTATATTTTGTAGTTTTTTCATTATGAATTAGATATAAGTTTACTTTTATTATCAAAGTAATTGATTCAATTTATTATGAAGCTATGTAAAATGTTGACTGTCGTGTCACCTCTGTTGGGGTGACGCTTAATTGACTACTTGTGAAGAGTGAAAATACCCAGCAGAATACGCTTTGTGTAGTGGTAGGCGTGGCCTAAAGGAGATTTTACTGTAAATGCGCGTGGCAATCAACATGATGAACACATACTATTTAAATGACTAATGATTTTTCAAGTGCATTAATTTTAAAATGTCCCTGTTCAATTTATAAATTTTCTTTTTTCTCATGATAGACTAAAATAAAGGCACGCTTAAGGATGTTACATTATTATCCCTTAAAAAAGGAAATGAGTAATAATCATAAATGTCCAGTGGCATACGTTTTAATATAATGATGATACCTTCATATTACTTGTGGAATCAAGTTGACTAAAGTGTATGCTCTTAAATTAATGTCAACATTTTTTAGACTTGGAATAGGAGGGAGATGGAAAATATAATTATATAACTTATTTTATGGTACCTTTGTTGCTGCTTTTAAAAATGAGTTATGGTTCTTCATAAATGTTCCCAACAAATGGATCTGAATGACATATGTCTATATTGTTCTATCTTTTAATTTTTTATATACTGTAATATACCCAGTTAAAAAAATTGGTTTTAGTATTATTTTATAAACTAGTATTTAATTTATGAATTTATTTTTTAAGGCTTGAAGAAAAAGATCCTTCCCAAGTAGAAACCTTTAAGACCAACATGAATAAAGTTATGAAAGATATTCTTGGTAGGTTTAAGGAACTCCAATTCTTCACAGGTAAGCTATTAAAAATCAATGGTAATATGCATGTAAATTATATGTCATGTATTGACACCTTATTTTATATATGAATTACTGAATGTGCACATCATTCAGTTAAGGTTTTATGTTTATTTTCTTAAATTTTCTGGCCATTTTTAAAGTGCATGACCCAATAACTGATTTAATCATTATTGAATCGGTAGCTATTCATGCTAAAGAAAATAGCTACTCAAGTGCTGTTATTATGATCCATCTTATTAGAATGTTTTCACGGCCAAGAGTAAACATACATTTATACTATATTTTTAATAAGTTTATGTGTAAACGTATAACAATACAGGCAAAACAATGTAATGTCAGGTATTTGTGGTTCTGCATCTATAAGGTATCATTTGGCAAGACTTTAATCAAAATGACTAAACTAGTTTTATTCCCGTCACTGAGAGCTTGTTTCCCCCCTTAATCTTACTATAAATGTTGATGTTTTGGTTAATGTTGGAATAAGCCAATATTATCGATTTTAAATTTGACTTTGAGATGTAATAATTTAGATAAAAGCTTTAGACTTTGTACGTTGTTTGTGAAGTGAGGCGCTCATCGCATCTCTAGGATGCTAAGTTCTCTTGCTGCACCTAGTTTCCCAATGTAGTTGGAGTACATACATCTGAGTCTGCCATGAGGGTGGCGTCTTCCTTCCGGTCTGGGTTCAAAAAACCACCTGGCCTTTCGAGTATCATTTATTTATTTAGCAGACATGCCCAAACCACTTCCATTGCTACTCTTCCAGGATGTCACACACAGATCGTACTCCCAAATCCTTGTGAATCCTATCATTTCTTACATGGCCCCTCCTGGTCTTGCCAAATGTTCTTCAGAAGAATCTCATTTCAGATCCATATAAAAGTACTGTAAGGAAAACAGAGTTGAAAATCCTAATTTTAGCATTTCTGCTTACTTCATGTATTTTGATGATAGTTTTGTATATCTGGTAGTAAAGTCCATTGGCCTTCATTATCCGATTCAGAACCTCCTGGTCTATTTTACTAAGTCGCTCATGACTGTCCCGAGATATGTGTAGGTGTTCCTTGTTTCTAGGGGTTCACCATCACATAATATTCTTGGCTCCAGATTTTCCCTTCCCTCACACATAATTTCGCTTTTAGCTGGATTTATATTCCATCCTCTTAGCTGGAGTTTCTCAGGCCATTCATTTAGTGATATTTTGAGATCTTTTTGGGAGTCCCCAATCATTACTAAGTCGTCTGCATAGATCATTGCCTGAGCAAGCACTGGTTTTAGATTCTCGTATTCCACCACAGCTTTTCGTGTTCTCAGTGTTCGTGTAAAAACTTTCCACATCTCATCCATGAGAAAAACAAAAAGCATAGGATTGAGGCTGCCTCCCTGCTTTACTTCTTTATAAAAGTGAAAAGGTTGAGATGTTTGACCAATCAGTCTCATTATACCTTTTGTGTCCTGATTTACTGGTGCTCACTAGATTTGCTGGAACCCTTCTTCGTATCAGTGCTTCCCAAATCTCTTGCTTCAGAACTGAATCGAAGGCTGCCCTCAGATCCAGAAATGCCAGATATACTGCTTCGCCACGATCCCATGATTTATATACTATCATTGTGAGGAAGAATATGTAATCCTGGGGTCTGTCTACCAGATCTGAATGCGGCTTTCTCCTCTTCCAAATCTTATTCAACTATATGCCTCAGCCTCTGCTAATAATACTTGAGTTGAAACGTATTTTTAAAAAATGCTCTGTTCATTATTGGTCATAGAGATGTAATTCCGCTTCCATTGGAAACTGCATTGAGGCATGTAGTGAGAACAAAAACTTTTTGTGTTTTACTTTCACTTACCTCTATAAGAAAAAGTCGGCACTCATGGGTGTGTGGTAAGTCCAGCACGAAAATCTGTTTGAAATTGAAATTTCATATTTGAGATAACTATACAACTGCAACGTTACAGCAACTTTTTCCATAAAATCGTTTGACCGGGAGTACTACTTTATACAATGCTTATGATTTCCTCCAAAATGGCTCTCAAGGATTTTGATAAAACATACTGATGTAAAATTTAATAGGTTTTAATATCATGTTGGTTTCATTTTGTTTAAAATATTCTGGCAGGGCTTAAATGCTGAATTTTTGTTATTTCTTCTTCTTAAGTATATTAAATTTTAAGTAGATTCCAAAAAAAAAAAATTATATCGACTTGTCAGCCTTGATTAAAAACAGGTAAATATGTAGGTTAAATGAATTTCCAATTCAATTTCCAAATAAAAGAGAAGTAATATTTGTTATTGTTTTTTTGACACAAGAATAGTAATAAAGACCTATATTATACCTTTAGAAAGCTAAATATTTCAGGGGGGAGAGAGGGGGAAACACCGCAAATTATACAATGCTTTATTGTTTCCAAATGACTATATTAGGGTATAACGGTTTATAAAGCTATTTGTAGACATTTAACCATTATTAATAGCTGTAAAAAATTCAAAGGAAAATGTCTATCACCACTGCTAACTTCAAAACACTATATCTGCTATTTCTGAACCGATTTGAATGGTTCTTGTTTTTGTTTTTTTATTCGTTATCCAGGTTCTACCTAAGCCCTTAAAATTTTATGAGGGGGTAATGGTTTTATTTATTTATTTTTTTTTTTTTTTGTTGATTTCAAAGTTTCATTGTTAAAAATAATAAACCAATATTATCTCATAAACAAAGTTAATATCACTCTCCATTATAGAATGGATAATGGGACAAAACTAACTCATATTTGTAAATAGAATATTTTATAAAACACATGTTTCTATTGAAGCTCAATTTAATTAATGCTTTTATCTTTTCATCTGTAACTATGTTAAAAAAATTTGAATTGATTTTATCTACGGAGCTAAGTGTGTATTATCCTTGTGTTGTGCACACCAGATTTTTTAAAATTAATTTAAACGTCTAGATAGATCTTGGTCTGCCATTTTAGTCGTTAAAATGGTTCAGTAATTTGCTATATGAATTATAAAACAAATCCCAAGTTTAATTATTTTACTACCTTGTTTTGAAACTATGATGTAATTTTTAACGGAACATTCCACTGGTAAGTTACATATTTAATTATTTTAGCCACACAGTGGTTTATGTAAACAACAGATGATTAGAGTAATTTGTTATTTGTAATGATGATTTTTGTAAAGTTGCAAGGCTGTGATAATTGGAGATGTTTCACCATTGCTGTTAGTATCCTCTAGTGTTGTTAGTTTTTATTATAACTATTTAATTTAGTTATTGTTAAACAAGTTTAGCAATAAGATACTTTTATTGATCTAATTATATCAGATGATTTCAATGCAGTTTAAATAACACTGTTTATTTTACTTATTTACACAATCTTTATTTTACTTATTCATAACTTTTTTTTATCTCAATATTCAGGTGAATCCATGGATGTTGATGGTATGATTGCTCTTCTTGAATATAGAGATATAAACAATGAAAGTGTTCCTGTTCTCATGTTTTTTAAACATGGCCTTGATGAAGAGAAGTTTTAAAGTGTATTCGCTGTGCGAAACAAAAGAGCCTCTCCAATTTTTATACTCACGTAAGTGTAAATTCTCTTCAATTTCTTCTATCAATTTATTCTGAGAAGAATGTAACTAAAAACTTTTTTTCCTTTTTTAGGTAACTGCTTTTTCTGATAACTTATTTTGTAAAAAAAAAAAAAATAATAAAATTAAGGAAAAAAATAAGGAAAGTTGTTTCAACAGAATATTGCTCTGTCATGTATCACTCAAGCCAATCATCAAGATCATTCAGGCTTGTGGATGAAGAAAAACATTGGGGGAAAATCAAGGCTTACTTTCATGCTATTGTTATTAATATGAATTAAAAGCTCTTGATTTGTTCTCTTTTATTTTTGTTTAATGTGTCCTGTTTTTTTTTGTTCTTTTTACATATAAACGAAGTTATTTTGCTTTATTTACTATTACATAAAAAATATTCTCCCCTATCTGGTCTGATTTATCAAAGTACTCATGAAAATCAGTGATAATCTCTGTTAAAGCTTTTTTGGAATTGTTATGCTGATTTTTTCAATAATAATTACTGGCATCTCTATATGACTGCAGATTTAGAAGATGTTTGTATTTGTGCTTATCAAGAAATAAACCTAATAAGGAAAAGTTTAGAAAGGTTAACAGAACCTTTCATATTTATAAGTCATTCCTTCTACTTGTATACCATTAATTTCTTCCTCAATCTTCTGAGTTATGACAGGAACAATTAAGGACCTATTCCATGTTAAAGTTTATAATGTATTACATTTCGATTTCGTATTTAAAGATTTTGATATGAGCTTTCTAAATGAATTGTGTGCAGCATATCTATATCTTCAATTCTTTCTCTCTTGGGTGCTGTTCACTTAGTCATCCAAAAACTGGTTTAATTCAGAAACAATCAGTATCTACAAAATGTCACTTAACTGATAAAGCTAAATATATGAAGAATATGCCTAATTTATTTCAAAAGGGATTAGGGAAAATTTAATATTATGGTCATCACAAGATCATTCTTACATTAATCCTAGTTTCCTCCTACTTTGAGCCAAAGCTTGCTGAATTTGATGTATAAGTATGTGGGTGGTGCATAATTTAAATATGGGTTGTTAGATGAAACAATACTGAATTTTTAGTATACTTTAAAATGTCCCCTGTATATAATCAACTAATTTTACCTTTTCTCATTCTGCTTCTTAGAAACAATAGTCTTTACTCAAATGTTAACTTGTTATATGAGTTTAAACTCCGCCAACATGGTACCAGGCTGTCAGAAGAATTAAGTGCAGAACAGCATTAATGAGGAGGGTGGAGGGATGGTTTTTCTATGGTCTTTGATGGAAGAAATTCCAAGAACTTGACTCTCAGAGATTACCTTAAGACGATTGGAAAGGCGAAAAATCCTGAAAATTGGGTTTCACAAGGACCACCAAAAAAATAAGAGAAATCCTTGCTACACTTTGCTGAAACAAAAACCATATTCTGTCCAGAATTTTTAATGAGTATAATCATTATTAAGTAAAACATCTAGTACATAATAATCTTTCGTTTGAGTAGTAAAAGAATTATTATGTTAAATATTCCTTGAAATTTTGAGGGAAGAAAAAAACCTTTCCCTCTGCAACCCATGAAGGGACTTGGGCTCAGTACATATAGAGATTTGCACTGTCTCTAAGCCTTGATCACTCTCAGCTGCCAGATTTTTTTCCCGATGTGGGTACCCACTTTAAAGACGCTGGGCATGCCCACACCCCGGCTTAATTAAGAGAATAAATAATATTCTGTCATAGCCGGGATTCGAACCAAGGACCTGGAGAACATAAGACGTGCTCTATCCACTAGAGGTATTACAAATATATATATATTATATATATATATATATATATATATATATATATATATATATGCGGAAAACGATATATCACTCTTTTTACATTATTATGACTACTATCATGGAAACGGCCCATCCTATGACGATAGAGTGAGCAAGATAATGTTCAAGACGAATGCATAGCTAAAAATCGTTTTGATATCCCTTAATAGCCCAGTAAAATAAGGCCGAATTTGACGATTTGTGGGAATTAATTCGGACAAAGCTGGAAATCGTTTTAATACCTTTTAATGGTCCTAAATACAAGTAATCTGAGTTTGCACCATTGCAGCTGGTGAGCTTAACTTTTGACAGCCAAAAAACCTCGAAATTTTTGCACTTTTTTCAAATTTTCACCTATAACTCGAAAACGGTCACTCTTAAAGAAAATATGTTTCTTCCCAAAATTAAATAACGTTAAATTTCCTATTAATAAGTACTCTTAGTTATTGAATTTGGTTTAATGGTATGGCAACAATCCTTCGTTGAAAATAGGCAAATTTTACCAACTTTCTTGAAAAACCCCATTCAGTCATTTTCAGACCTCTGTAACTTCTAAACCACTGTCCAAATCGTAAAATGATATAGAATAAAAGTTGTAGATTATCTAATTTCAATTGTAAAAGGCTCATTAAAATCTAAATTAGGTTGATACGATCATTCACAAAATAGGTTTTTCGAGTTACTCTACACGCGTCGTAGCGCTCAGGTCTATGTACAAGACATGTTGAACCTTGAATCATAACTTTCACGTGATGAATATAGGATATTTGTGTAAGAAGGGTTCTTCACCATACGAAGGTCAGACAAATTCTGGTCCGGAATATGGACTAATATGACTATAGAACAGGTCCATATGAAAAATAGAGCAAAGGTGGGATTTCTGGGTGAGGTATTACTGATTCTGTTCTTGCAAAATAGATAGAATTTATGCCTGCTATTATGGAAATTTTCCTCCTTCTAGAAGATTTCTGTGGCATAACCTTTGCTTCAATAGAACAGCACACAGACGCCAGGCTGTTGAGAATAAACAGGGATGATACTGATGTAGCAAAATGTGTTGAATTCTTTGAAGCTCAAGACCCCTGTTCAAGTTGCCGTGTTGTACCTATCAAATGTTTTACTTCACGAGTCACAATTCATAATGAAGATGTCCAGTCAAAACAGAAACCATTTTTAAAAGAATTACATTCCTCAAAAAATCAGATCAACAACTGAAGGAATTTTTTACATACGATTGACACCTTGCCCTTTGTCCATGTTTGATGAAATAGGAATGAGAAAATCTCGCAAATCAGTGTTTTATGACCTGTTCGTTCCTATAAAAAGTAATGAAATCAACATGGCTAAATCAGTATTTGTAATCGACGGAGGATTCCTTCTACATCGAGTAGTCTGGCTATCAAAGGAAACATTTTCTGCCATTAAAAAAAAATATATAAATTATGTAAAAAGATATTTTGGCACACCAGGGACGACTATTTGAAGGCTACCCTGAAGATCCTAAGGAAAAAAGCACCAAATGTGTAGAGCGATTGCGCCACCAACAGAAAGCTTCTGCAGCCAGAGTGGAATTTGATGACACGATGGTAGCAACCATACAGAAAGATCAATTTCTTAAAAATGATGCCAACTGCTTGGGGAAAAGTTTAAACAAGAGGGATTCTGTTTTTTGCTAGCTTACGAAGATGCAGACACCCTTATTGTTGAAACTGCCTTAAAAATGGTTCAACAGAACCATAAACGAGTTATAATGGTTGGCGAGGACATAGACCTCCTGGAGATTTTGACAGGACGTAGTGATGATAGTCCTTCATCAAACGTAGTGATGATGAAACCTGGAAAAGGAATATCAGAAAACACTTTTTATTCCCCAAAGCTGTTCTAATATAGCGATACTATAAAGCAACATCTGCCATTTTTACACGCATTCAGTGGTTGTGATACATCTTCATTTTATAGGCAAGGAAAACTGAAGTTTGTTCATGCAATGCAAATAAATATCTATTTAGAATCTTATGCTTCGGTATTCTCTGATGAGCATGCTTCTAAAGAGGATGTTATTGCTGCAGGTAAACAGTTTTTGATGTCAGTATATTCTTCAAAGGCTGCAGAAACACTGAACCACCGCTGCCAGCTATTCTGTAGCAACCTCTCCAAACCCGGATTTGACCTGGCATCATTGCCCCCGACCGATGCTGCCGTTAAGCATCATTCTCTTAGGACTTTTCACCAGATCCAGCACTGGTATGGTATAGACAAACCACCTACCTCATGGGGCTGGAAACTTAGCCCACAAGGCCTGATCCTACAACTACTACCAAAAATGCAGCCCCACCTAAAGTACTGAACACAATTTCATGTAAATGTAACAAGGGCTGCATGGATAGGTGCTGTCGTAAACATGGACTTAAATGTTCAACGATATGCTATAGGTATAAGGGTAATCATGTTCGCGACAGACCTATCATCTCAGATTCAAGGATACTATGACGAAGATGAGGACATTGTAGAGGTGGGAGGGGAGATAGACAAGATGCCACCGCTTGTCGCTTTAGTGGAAAACTCATCCCAGGAAATTCACCATTCGTCAAACCCCCCTGAGAAGAAAAAGCGTTTAACGTAAAGAAAATATTTTACATTCAACCTTTCACTGAATTTAATTACAATTAAATTAATTACCTACAGGTAACTACCAAATATAATACAGTGCAAAAACAGATTTTATTAATACAACCTATACTTCCTCCCTTTAATTTAAACTATACCGTACGTTATATAAAGAATATTATAGATAAAAATAAATAATATTCTATAATATGTGGAATGTGATGTACCTAAGCACTACTTTCGAGCCTACTTAAATATTCAATTGTAGTTTCCACTAGGCTAGTTATATGATTTAAGATACAAATACTGTTATTTCTTCCATTAGTAAAACTATAACACTTCAGAATGTGTTTAAGGATTTTTTTAAGAAATTGCAGATTACATTCTATGAAGTAATAATAAAAAAACTTTTATACAAGATCGAACCAAACAAAACTTTTGGGTGAATGGGGGAAAGGGGGAGGAGGGACATGTTGGCATAAGATGCAAATACCATTATTTCTAGTAAAAAAAACGGCAACAAGCACTGCAGAATGTGTTCAATGAAACATGATAATGAATTACTTCCCACAAGCGCTACGACGCGTGTAGAGAACAATCGAAAAACCTATTTTGTGAATGATCGTATCAACCTAATTTAGATTTTAATGAGCCTTTTACAATTGAAATTAGATAATCTACAACATTTATTCTAAAACATTTTACGATTTGGATAGTAGTTTAGAAGTTACAGAGGTCTGAAAATGACTGAATGGGGTTTTTCAAGAAAGTTGGTAAAATTTGCCTATTTTCAACGAAGGATTGTTGCCATACCATTAAACCAAATTCAATAACTAAGGGTACTTATTAATAGGAAATCTAACGTTATTTCATTTTGGTAAGAAACATATTTTCTGTAAGAGTGACCGTTTTCGAGTTATAGGTGAAAAATTGAAAAAAAGTGCAAAAATGTCGAGGTTTTTTGGCTGCCAAAAGTTAAGCTCACCAGCTGCAATGGTGCAAACTCAGATTACTTGTATTTAGGACCATTAAAAGGTATTAAAACGATTGCCAGCTATGTCCGAATTAATTCCCACACATTTCCTTATTTTACTGGGATATAAGGGTCCTAAATAAAAGTAATCTGAGCTCAACTTTTAGGAGCCTAAAAACCTTGAACTTTTCACACTTTTTTCAGTTTATCACCTATAGCTCAAAAACGGTGCATTCTTATTTTCAAAATATTTGTTTTTTTTCCAAAATGAAAGAACGTTGAATTACTTTTCCTAAAGTCTTCTTAGTTATTGAATTTGGTTCAGTGACATAGACGCAATCGTTCGTCAGACATGGACAATTTTTTGTTTAAAAATCCAGTTTGGTCACTAGGAGACATCTGTAACATTGAAAAAATTGCACAAATCGAAAAAAAGTCATAGAATGAAAGTATTAGAGCATCAAATTTCAAGTCGAAAACTTTTTCTAAATTTCAAATTTGGTTGGCACGATCCTTCAAAAAAATATATTCTTTATCGAATTTCCTGTACACGCCTCCTAGGGTTAAGGAAATGTTTGCTTTATACGCGCCATTTAAAACATTCTCCAGTGACTGATACCGTAGTTTTACTGAGAATAACGATTTTGCTACATTAAATATTCAAGATAGGCCTCAAAGTTCTTCTTTAATAAGTTTCAATCAACATATTCTCTGATATTCTTTATATTACACACGAAAAAGTTTTAAAAAATAGGAGAAAGTGGGTTTTTCAACAAAAATGATTGCCTATTTCTGACGAATGATTGCGTCAATATCACTGAACCAAATTCAATAACTAAGGTGACTTTTGGGGAGATAATTTAATGTTCTTTCCTTTAGGAGAAAAAAATAAATATTTTCTGTAGGATGAACCGTTTTCGAGATACAGATGAAAACTGAAAAAAGTGAGAGGTTTTTCGGCTCCGTAGAGTTAAGCTCACCACCTGCGATGGTGCAAAAATGCGTTTCACCAAATGAATAAACTCAATCACCTCTCCAATGTACATTTTTATTTATGTATATTACATTTTACTGCAGTTTAATTGTAGGTACCAACCAAACATACATATAATATGGTGCAAAAACCTATTTGTATTTATCCAACCTACGCTTTCTCCTATTTTTTTTAAATTTTGTCGTGTGTAATATAAAGAATATCAGAGAATATGTTGATTGAAACTTATTAAAGAAGAACTTTGAGGCCTATCTTGAATATTTAATGTAGCAAAATCGTTATTCTCAGTAAAACTACGGTATCAGTCACTGGAGAATGTTTTAAATGGCGTGTATAAAGCAAACATTTCCTTAACCCTAGGAGGCGTGTACAGGAAATTCGATAAAGAATATATTTTTTTGAAGGATCGTGCCAACCAAATTTGAAATTTAGAAAAAGTTTTCGACTTGAAATTTGATGCTCTAATACTTTCATTCTATGACTTTTTTTTCGATTTGGGTGATTTTTTCAAAGTTACAGATGTCTCCTAGTGACCAAACTGGATTTTTAAACAAAAAATTGTCCATGTCTGACGAACGATTGCGTCTTTATCACTGAACCAAATTCAATAACTAAGAAGACTTTAGGAAAAGTAATTCAACGTTCTTTCATTTTGGAAAAAAAACAAATATTTTGAAAATAAGAATGCACCGTTTTTGAGCTATAGGTGATAAACTGAAAAAAGTGTGAAAAGTTCAAGGTTTTTAGGCTCCTAAAAGTTGAGCTCAGATTACTTTTATTTAGGACTATTACGAGTATTGAAACGATTTCAAGCTTTGTCCTTATTAATTCCCACAAATCTTAAATTTTATTTTTAATTTTACTGGTCTAACAGTTACTTCTCCCTCTTACTTTTTCATTTGCCATAGATGGTTCCTAAACAACTACAGCTAATGCTTTTATATTATGATATATTTCGTGAAAAGAAATTGTTGAACATTTTAATGGTAAGCTCGAAATTCTTACAGGTTGAGGTATAATGCCTTCCTACATTTGATTTCAAAGGAAAATATTTTATTTCACAAATTTTCACGATGAAGTTTTAATCTATCTTCCAGCCATTATGAACATAATGAAAATTACTTTTCATAACAAAATTTTTTTTTAAATATGTGACTTAAAAGTTCTTCTTTGTATGTTGTTGGTTCAGGTTTTGAGGCATAAAACTGGAGGGTCATCAACGTCTGTTTGTTCTTGCATATCAATATTTCGGAGAACCTTTCCTTTTCAATTAAGTTTCAATAATTAAAAAAAAAAATTCTAGTATTTTATAATAATGAGGCTTAATGCCTCATTACTATATATCAATACACCATTCTACAATATGCCTTCCTTCAGTCTCCACTAGCTTACAAGGTCACCCAGTCACACTGGGTTCCCCAGGCACTTTGCCTATTAGTTATTACTTGTTAGGGTTTGATCTGGAGTTCTTAGGGGCAGTATGTAAATATTGTATATGTGTATAAATGCTGTCGATGTTTATTTCTATTTATTATTATATTTACTAAATTTTATTTTATTTATTCTTCCTTCTTTTTTTTTTTTTTTAATTTATTCTCATTTGTACTTAATAATTTTATTCTTTTTACAAATGCTATGGATGGTTTCTTTTAACTCTAATATTTATAGCCCTAGAGTGAGGCAGATTGTATTATTTCTCATTCAATAAAGAATTAATAGTATTTTATAGTGATATTCATTAGTTTTAACAGGATAGAATAAGTTTCTACCTGGAACCCTTGTCAACGCTATTTTTCATACTTCTATTATTTAGAGAAAATACAATATTAATCCAAAACAATTGACTATTCAACAACCAGAACACTCAATAAGAGGAAAGAAATTCAATGCCACAGCTTTTACAAAAAAAAAATTAATTGAAATTCAGTGAATATTAATAGGCCAGTTCCAACCTGCCTATTCAAGCTTTTTGATGAACCATGCGCAAGCACATCTGTAGTACAGCTTTTTTGTTCATAATCTGCGCAGCATGCAATATGAGCGAGTTGGTAACAGACCTAACACCATAACAAAATTTACATAATTTTTTTATACACCATTATGCAAAAATTTACTGACTGACAACTCAGTATTTTTGTACTAAATGTAGGTAAAATTAAATCCAACTCTACTTAAAACTTTCCAATATTATTCCAATAACAAGATACTATTGCTCTAAACAATACATGGTCAAAATAATGACATATTGAAAAATACTCTAAGGTTTAAAATCAAATTACTTAAGAAAAAAACAAGATTCATTTATGAACATGTGATGTATATAATTATTATTTCAATAATGGAAACAAACCAAACATTGTATTCTGTTGGCACTATAAAGAAGATTTCATAACTAAAATTTTATCAGAAAAAAACATACAAATTTAAAAAAAAAATAAAAATGTGTGATTTTTTTAGCATCTCAGTAAAAGAGAAAGAATGACATTGACAACTGCTGACTCTGCAGCAGTAAACATAGCTATTATTAATAAAAGGATTTCTCATGAGAATTCTCCAGTAACTTCATTCAACAACATTCTGTAAGGGTCTTCAGCTTCTTCTTCATGAAAGGAATGATTTGATTTCCAAATATTGACATTACTATTTTGTGATTCCATATCAAATGACAGTTCACCAGTGGCTTCATTTAAGTGAGGAATATTTTTAAGAGGCTCCGTATCATTTTTAGACATAAACAGATCAATATGATTAGTAGGCTCAATATCAATTGGATCAAACAACAAACCATCAAGATCATCAAACCCATCACACGAATCTTCATTACCAATATCCATATCAAAAGTATCAAATAGTGAATCTTCATCATTTAGATCTTGCAATTTTCTTTCATGATCTACGGTAAATATTTCTCCAGTAAATTCATTTAATTGTGTTGTTACTTCCCTGCAATATTTGGGCTCAGGTTTTTCAACATCCATTGAAAGAGAATCTTTATTCAGATTAATATATGAAAGCTCACCTGTAGATTCATTCAAGAAAACTGCACCAGTTGATTCACTATTGATGTTATTAAACGTTAGTATCCCTGTTGTTTCATTCAAAGTTACACTTCCAGTACCTTCACGAAAATTTCCTATTGTTAAGACATTTTTAGAGGTAACACTAGCAACAGGAATTTTTTCACCTTCATTTTCACTTATAATATTGAATTCGCCAGTGGTTTCACTTAAAATAAATGTTTTCTTATTACTAGAATCATTAACAGAGGTTAGATCTGTTTTTTGATCAGTTATTGGCTTTAAATCCTTATTAGAAATACAATCATCATCCAATTTTTTTTCTGATCCTAAGCTTTCGTCATTGGTTTTAGACTCAATACTGACATTCTTCTTACACTCTTCATTATTACTATTATTGTTATTAATAGATTTTTTCCCCTTATGTTGCATCAAAATAAAATTTAATACTTCATCATCACCTGGGTGTGAAGAATTACAATGCCCTTTCATTTTATCTATTCTAGCACTTTTATAATCACACCTGGAACATTTATAAGGCTCAATCTTAGGTTCATGTAAAGTTTGAATATGTCTTTTGAGATTCTTTTCTTGTGAAAATTTTAAGGAACAAACTTTACAAGTAAAGTACTTATCATTTTCATGGGTAAACATATGTTGCTTTAAGTTATACTTTGAATAAGTGCTAAAAGAACATGGTATAACAGGACAAGTATAGGTTTTGTTAACCTTACTATGTTTAAGGTAATGCCTTTCAAGAACACTTTCATAAGGTGTGACGAATCCACAAACTTCACATACCTGACTCGAACGTCGTTTCTCTTCAGAATTGTGAAGAAAGATGTGCCGAAGCCATGCAGTCCGTGCTTTAAATAAATTTCCACATTCATAACATTTAAAAGGAGAATCATTCTTGTGATCTTGTAAATGCACTTTTAAACTGTTACTGTCTTTAGCTTTAAATAGACAAACAGAACAGCAGCTTTCCTCATGATTCATGTTAATAAGGTGGTAAACAATATATGATAATTTAAATGTAGTAAAATTACAAGAGAGGCAAACAAACTGTCTTTTATGAAAAACTTTTTTGTGAGCCTCAAACATTTTTAAACAACTAAACCTTAATTTACATTTGATACAGTTATATTCCCCACCAAGAATAGAATTATTGGATTCAGCATGTAAATGATTGTTAGTAAAATGATCTGTAGTATCTAAATTAATTTCTCTATCATCTTCATTAGATGATTTGATAGGTTTCTCTTCTCCAATACCATAATTTGGTTCTTCTGCAGTAGTTTTGTTATAAGTTGTGGTTTTACTCTGAACACTGTTATCCACTACACACAACTGGTCAGACTTTGAAATATTTTTACTGTTGATACTAATCCTGTTTGTTTCTTCTGAATGGTCTGGCTCAAATTTTTTACCAAATGGAAGTTTCGAATCACTAGTTTTTTCTAAGCTTAAAAACTTTTGGCACACTGACAGCAGACTTAGTAATTCTAAATTCTTAGATAAATTAATAAGATGTGTCACATGAGAGTATTCAACAACAATTTTTCCAGTATAAAGATAATCAATAACTTTTCCTACACAGCCAATACAATTCATATCACTATTGTTTTTACACTTAGTCACATAAGTTAGGTCAAATTGTAATGGTTTAAGAACAGACCAATCACTTTGAGGAAAACTTCTTAAAAACTCTAACATGAATGGGCTAAAAGCTGCTAATATACAAGAATGTGCGTAGACAAGCGAGTTACCTTTGGAAATAACAATGTCACAAAATGTTCTAGAGTTCTTTAAATCCACCAATTTCAACATCCTTTCTAATTCTGTTGAGGCATTATGATATTGAAAATCCATAATGTTACTTTACTATTCTCTAAGTAACATCAAAATTATGGCTCTTTAAGTAAATATACAATTCCATAAAAAATAAGTCACAAAATAAATAAAATTAAAACTCAACAATAACGAAACGGGGTAAAAATATTATAGTAATCATGATAAACAAAACTTACAATAAAAATAAATTATATACGTCAATCAACAAAGGTGTACAAATACCAACGTGTTTACATATAAATATACATTCTATATGTAAACACCTTGTATAAATACAATGTAAATGCATTGCACTTAATGCAATCACCTTGACAGTTGTTGACCAAACCTAACACATTATGAAGTTTCGGTTCGGAGAAATGAATGATCATTCGAACTGATTTTTTAACGATAATCGAGGGATTACAAGGGGTTGAGATAATCGAATGATTTTTTTTTTTGCTCATTACATAAATAATATGGATATTTGCACTGTATATTATATTAATCATTCGATTATTGACATCATCGAAGTCCGATCATTCGATTATGGTGATCATCCGATTATGCCCACCCCTAGAAGAAACCTCCTTGGATAATCAATTTGACACTATACCATATGTTGTTTTTTTCTGTTCTATTCTAAATGTAATATTCTTCTAATTATATTTCCATAATAAAGTGTGTGTTCAACAAAGCGAGTAATTTTTAAAGACACATCAGTCTACAACATATAAGTAACCTACCAACAAGGAATGTTGGAAAGATATGAATTTAACAGTTACAATATTTTTTAAAGAAATATATCCATATTTTTATTGGTTAATTTAAATGCCACATAACATAATAAACATATTAAAATTCATTCATCAAAGTTATTTACACTTAATTTACATTTTTTTTATTATACACTAAATAATAAATATTCGTTTTATTTTTGTTCTAACCCCTCCCCCCCCCACCTCGGTTTTTTACACACATCCATGTTTCAGGCGTATCTAATATCCAATTGGAAACAAATATGATCAATTTAATGGCCAGTTTCGAGGACCAATACACCAAAAAAAAAAATTAAGTTATCGAACTTAAATAAGCTTTAAATGCTGGATGGCTATTTTCACCATCTTATACATGTCACCTGAACAACCTTCAGAGTTAGTTCTACTACTAGACGCAACATCAACGTCTTACCCGAGGTTTCATATCCAAACTAAAAGGATATTCTGGATGGAATCCGGATGGAATTAAAAAAAAAAAAATGAATTTATAAATGTTAAGTGTGGCCAATGAACAAATATTTTCTCATTTTAAAGATTGATATCTAGAAATGAAATATCAAGCTTTTAAGCGTCTGTTTGGGATGTCCGAAGGTATTTGAAAAGTTGAGATTTCAGTGAGGACAGAGATGCAGATTCGCGGAAAGAAATAGGTAGGAAATTCCAGATGGTAGTAGACCGGACAAGGGGGAACGGCCAAAGTTTTAGTTCTAGAAGAACGACAAAAACTTTAGTTCTAGAAAGAAGAAGTAAGATCGAAAAAGATTACTAAACATTGAGCAGCAGTGAAAGTTGATTGAGTAAAGAGAATAAGTACCTATTTCTGGAATTGTGGCCATCTGTTCAAGACACCACCCTTGCTAGTCAGATGACATCAGATCAAAACTCTCAAAAAAACCTTGTGTGTTTTCAGAAATCGTCTTTTTTTTTTCCTTCACATTCTCTGTTTTTATTTCTTTTCCGACAGGACTTTCCATCTTTTTTCATCATACTATAACTGTAGATGTTGTAGCCTCGGTCTCTTTCTTACAAAATTCAGGTTAGCATAATTTATTTCTTCCATTAATTGGAGCACTCCTCGTTAAATATTGAGCTCTTCTTTTTTAGTCCAAGAACTTCTTGAGCAGAAGATTTAACTTCCACTTCGAGCATGACCATTTGGCGCAAGGATTGTGCCACTTTATCTCCTTGTGAGTTTTCTAGTAACATCGTTGACATGCGCCTGCCTGTTTTTAGTCTGCTATGTATCTTTTGTTTAGAGCAGTTCAGTATGTATGAATGCTTGTTACAATTTGTCTCTTTAAACACTTGGACATCTATTCCAGGTTTGGCCTGTCTGGAATCCATAATTGCTAACTGTTTGCTTTTCTTTCTCTTATTTTTTATCATTAAACTAGTCTCCAATATATTGGCTCTGTTCTTTCTGTTAATATGGACAAAATCTTAAAGCCCAATTAACGGTACCTCAAGGTTTCAGCTCGCTTTTGCCAAGAACGAGTTTTTCATATTCAAAAAAACAAATTTGTCTTTTTCCTCGCGTATGGTCACTGCTTAAGTTGTTAGTCTGAATTTATCTGTATTGTTATATTTTTGTTTGTTAAATTATAACTTGGTATTTTAATAATTGCTTACATGTAGAGTTTAAAAAAGCCCAACTAGCTTGAAACATCATTATGACTTTTGAAACTTTAATTGTTATGTAACTATAATTGGCAATAAAATACTTATCTTATTCAGTTGTTAGTCTGATTGTTTATTTTCTGTTTATTATTTAATATAAGATGAATTTAAGGGAAGTATGCAATCGGTCTAGTAACCTAACTGTCTCCGAGTTAGGTGAAGGGAATGCCACCATAGTGTGCCTAGGCGCGCCTTCAGATTGCAAGACTCAGGCTTACCATCTTCGGTCTACCAAGCCTATGGAAGATGTGTTTCCCATTTGCAACATAAGGAGTCTCCTGATCAAACGCTCCTTTGCCCTCGGGAGTTCAGTCATCATCTTGTGATTACATTATACTACCCACCTAAGAAGGGATCTCTGGCTGGTTCTAATCAACGACAGGCAAATAGAATTTATTGATAAAATTAAGTAATATAACTTTTTCAAAAGAAGCACGTCAGTTTATAATTTTCAAAATAGAATTAAAAGTTTATAATTGAGACGTAGATTTCCAAAAGGTACTAAAAGAAAGGGGTGTGGCGATCCCATCGCCCAGTCTTAAGACTGCAATCAGCCTCTGGCCCACCAGGTTGGTGGAACACTAACACTGACACACATATACAATACACACCCATACGCTACAGACCAAGATCATATACAGTACTCACCTTATGGTCACCTCCCCTAGGTAGCCGCCCCGGATGGGGGAGCGAGCTTGGTGACTCTGAGGAGGCAGCCCCTCCACCAGGCTCGTGAGCAAGGGTTGACTACCTCTCTCTTAAATACACTGTCGCAAACTCCAAATAGAGCTAAAACCGGATTGTCTGACTGGAAAAGACCTATTGACCGTCATAGGACTGCGTATTGCCTACTGAACATTTTATCCCTCAATAGACTAGGAGCCCTACGAGCGCTTCTCACACAACTTGACCAATATAATACTGACATAACAGTTATCCAAGAAATCCGTTGGCTGGTGAGGCCTCATGAAAGAAATACCATCTTTGTATTACAACTGCCATTAAAACACACCTAATTTGGAACAGACTTTGTAGTGAGAGTAGAGTGCTAAACCATTAGTGCTAACTTTACTCCTGTAAGTCCAGGCTATGCTGCATACGCATTAAAGGTAAATTCTCCATTACACCCTAATAAACTGCCATGCACAGACAGAAGTAGCCCCTGAGGAGGAAAAAGACTGCTCTATAGTGATCTAGAGAAGACATTAAATAACTGCGCTCAGCATGATATCAAAATAGTCCTTGGTGACTTACGCTCCAGTTGGACAGAAACCAGCCAATCAGCCTACGATTGTAAATTCAGTCTCCACAAAAAAGTAATGACAACGGACATAGACTGGTCAGCTTTGCAGCTGCACATGGACTAGTTGTGGGAGGTATCTGTTTCCAACTAAAAAGATATATAAGGAGACATGGAGAACACCAGACAGAAGAGTAGCTAACCAAATAGATTATTTTCTGATAAGTTCCATGCACAAGACAGGTCTAGTGAGCCTCAGGTCATATAGAGGAGCAAACATGGACACAGACCTCTACTTAAGCATTGCCAGGATTCGTGCCAAGATGCCAGCTATCAATAATCTTCACAATGAGGCTCGGAAATTGTTCAAAGTGACCAAGCTTAAGGATTCTGATCAGCTTAAAATTTATCAACAAATCTTGAAAGAAAAACTAAAAGATGAAATGAAGAACAAAGATGGAAATATTGATGAGCAGTGCAATGCTATCAAAAATGCCATAAGGTTCACTGCAGACGATACTAATTAAGACCAAAAGCAGTCAGATAACAATGGTTTGACGAGGAGTTTCAACTGTTGACAAATAACAAAAATACGGCCTACAAAAAAATGATTCAAAGATGCACTAGACTCACTAATGCTGCCTACAAGGAGGCAAGGAGAGCTGAGAAAAGGGTTCATCAAAGGAAGAAAAGGATGTGGCACGAAAACCAGAGATATTGAGAACCTCAAGAACATTAATGAAAGCCGAATGTTCTTCTGGAAAGTGAAATGAAATATCCTTTATTATGCAAAATAAGTAGTTACATATGTACAATGGTTTTTTATTTTTATAACTACTAATATAAAATATCATGCATATCTGCATGGATACGCACACACACATACACTATTATACACTTCTTCTTCTATGTCTTTCTTCCTGCACAGGCCTTCCCGTGAGGGAGTAGTAGTCAGCACTTCTCTGGGTGACTAGCCCTGTTGAGAAGCGGGGTCCGTGAGCTCTGTCCACTTCTTTTTCCATATAACCCTGTCTTTAGCGTCTCTCCACCACCAGGGTTCCATCGTCAGCCTGAATACATCGCACCATCTTTTCACTGGTCGGCCTCTCTTCCTTTTTAGATCATATGGCGTCCACTCGGTTGTTATTTTTGACCACCTAACATCGTTGCTACGTAAGAGGTGACCAGCCCATTTCCATTTAATTTTCTGTAATACTTCTGTAAAGTAAATGAAGAAAAATCTGGTTTCAAGCCAAAAGTTACTTACTGCAAAAATGAAGATGTGACTCTAATAACCCAAAGAGAAGAGATCCTTAAGAGATATCTGTCCAATCCACAAAAAGGGAGACAAGACTGAGTGTGAGAACTACCGAGGAATTACGCTGCTCTCTAGTATTTATAAAATTCTATCAAACATTCCCTACAGAGAGAGAACTCGGTATGTACCAAGCAGACTTCAGGAAAGGAAATTCTACATTGGACCAGATTTTTTCATTGAGGCTTTTGCTGGAGAAGTGCAAAGAGCATAATATCGTCACGCTTCACCTCTTTGTAGACTTCAAAGCAGTCTATGATAATGTGGACCGCAATGAACTGTATCAAGCCATGAGAGAAATGAATATACCTATGAAGCTCATTCGTCTTGTACAAATGACTATGAAAGGATCCATGTGTGCTGTGAAAATTGAATCTGATCTCTCAGAAGAGTTCAGTATAGACAAAGGAGTAAGACAAGTTGATGCCCTTGCATGCCTACTCTTCTATCTTGCAGAAGAAAAAGCAGTAAGGAACTCCGGAATCCAGGTCGGTGGAACAATATTTAACAAATTGGTCAAAATCCTCGGCTATGCAGATGACCTTGACATCATAGCAAGATCGGAAAAAGCCCTCAAGGAGGCATTCCTTACATTGGAGGCTGCAGCCAAGAAACATGGGCTTAGAGTCAACGCAGGAAAGACTAAGTACATTCGGATATAAGGGGAAAGAAGGAAGAAAAGAATACCTCGAAGTTGGCCAGTTCAAGTTCAAATGCGTTGACAGCTTCGTCTACTTGGGAACCGAAATCAAAGAGCAAAATGATATTTCGCAGGAAATTCGAAGGAAAATTAATGCTGCTAATAGGTGCTACTTCAGTCTAAAGAAGCAGTTTGGCAGCAAATTCATCTCAAAGCAAACCAAAATAATCCTTTACAAAACTTTAGTGCGACCAGTGTTGTTATATGGCTCAGAGGTTTGGGCCATAACAAAAGCTGATGAGAAAAGGCTTCAGATATTTGAGAGGACGATCCTGCGAAAGATCTAAGGGCCCATAAAAATAGGTGAAGCATGGAGAAGACGCACTAACCAAGAACTTTACAACCTCCTCGACAGCCCAGATGTTGTCAAGGTTGCCAAGGTTGGGAGACTCAGATGGGCAGGCCATGTAGCAAGAATGGAGGATATGCCGATCCCCAAGAAGATGCTCTCCGAAGAAATTCATGGTGAAAGAAGAGTGGGGAGCCCTAACCTGGGGTAGATGGGTGCTGTCACAGAAGATGCTAGGACCTTGTTAGGGACTAGAGAAATGCTGCGCAACATAGAGCCAACTGGCGGAGACAACTGAAGGCGGCCCAGACTCGGTGACGAGTTGTAGCGCCAGATGATGATGATGACTAAAAGAAAATTTTTACGAAATTGATGTTTTGACATATTTGTATTTTCATCATTTAGTTATATCCAAATCTCCTCTTTGATTATATCTAATGAACACTCAAGTCCTTTAAAAACGCGATTTAGAAAAACGATTATTTTCCATATCATACCAAAACATTTCATTTCATAACTTAAATATGATACAATTACTATAGTACAAAACCAATTGAGACGTTGATTTCCAAAAGGTACTTAAGGACATTTTTTCTAAATCGATATTTTAACATATTTGTTCACTGATGGTTTGGTTTTATCCAAATCAGTCATCATATTTTATCTTAAAAACATAGAAATACTTTTAAAACGTATTTGAAAATTGCATTTCATTCCAAAACATACTATATCCTCTGTAAACAGATAACCTTTCCTTTCATTTCCTTCTAAAAGGTACTATTTTTTCTACAGCAGAAGCAGCTAACCCCATAATATATTACCATTAATTTATTGTTTTCTTCATTTTATGCATTTTTAGTTAACTAACTAGGAAAGATATTTCTCTGAGTGATAATAGGGAAATATACATAGCTTAGTGATTAGCATAATAAGTACGTTAGTTATAAGTAACGTTGTTTGAAGAATTTTATGATGACTGTTATCTCGCGCTATATTCTTCCAAAAAGTATCATATCCCTCTTAATTCTTTCCAAAAAGTACTATATCCACGTTTCATTCCAAAAAGTACTATATCCATATTATATAGCTAAAAAGTCACGAGAAAAGAGCAATAATTTGGAAAAATAAGTTATTAATACAGTAAACCATCAATTTTAGATTTTAATAAAGAAATAATCAAGTTAATTGGTCCAATAATAAACAAATGACAGATTTTTGCGTTGCCTGTAAAATTGTCAAAAGTGGATATAGCACCTTTTGGAACTCAATTCTAGATTTTAATGCGAAAAGAATGAAATTAGCTTTTATAATAATATAGTAATGAAAGATGTTGGCGCTTCCTGTAAAATTTCCTTGAATGGATATAGTATCTTTTGGAAATCAACGTCTCAATTGATTTAATAAATCTTTGAAACGCATCGATATTAATTATTTCGTTTATTTAATTTTTTTATTTATTAGTTATTTTCATTCCGATTTTACTGTGTTTCGCCTTTAACTAAGATGATGATTTTGTTTAAAACTAATTTTATAAAGGTAAGTTCTCTCAAAGGTAACAGATTACTAATAGTTCAAGTGACAACATTTTAAATTTCTTTTTTAAATTTCAATTCTAGAACTCGACAAACGGATCACAACATCGATAAACTTATATGATATTGTTAGAGGACAAATTTTCTTTGGAAATGTGAAGACCGTTTTTCAAATTCTGTTAAGGTTGCACATATAATCCCTAAGATAAATTGAATACTGCGAAGTAGCAGTTATGCTTAGATTTAACTGATAAATAACGTTGATTCCAACCAGTTCCATTATAGGTAGAGAAGTAACCTGTTCCTGTCAGTTGGCCCATTGTTATTGTTCGTCGTAAGTCATTAACGTCGTTTTAGTTAAACAAATTAAATGGTTGTTGGTTTGTAGTATTTTCGTTTCTACAAAGGTAATTTTTCAATATCTCCCAGTTTTTTAAAAAAACTAATATTCTATGACTTCTCTAAATCAATTGACTGATTGTATGATTATTTTTCAATACTAAAATTTCAAATTGCTAAATAATATGTTGGAATGGAATTTTAAACTGTATATTTAATTTCTATGAAACAAAAATATTTACTTTATCATCTTGTGAATGTTTAGGATATAATCAGCTTTATGAGATACTCTTATCTAAATGCAACTATTTGGCAGTATCCTGGCTTATCTGTTTTGAATAATTGCCATTCATGGAAAAACAGTTTTTTGATATGAATATTGTATGTCATTTTCTCACCAATAATTAATATTCATTCTGCTATGTCATTATATCTTTAGATTGATAATACCTGCTTGTGAACTCAATGTTTCTTTAAAGTTCTGTTTCCTCCCCATTTTTTTGTGGTTTTATTTTATTATACATGTTCATAAGTATTATATATGTTTATTTTTTGAACGGTATTGCAGTTTTGTTATTAATACCATGTCATCTAATTGTGATCTTTTTAGTTTATAATATAAATTTAACATTGAAGTATTAAACATATTTTTATTGATATAATATTGTTGGATTTCTTTTGATGATTATTTAACTAAAAATGTACTGTAAATTTTGCTTTATCTGAATTTACCTCAATATGTTATGCTCTATTGCAATAATTTAATAACTATTTCTTGCTTAAAAGTATGTTAGATAGAATAATAAATGTATGATTTTCATCTTATTTATAGTATGCATCAGTAAATGTTAAGCTGTAAACAATGCAATCAATACAAATATATATTTTGTTAACAAACTATTTAAAAAAGTTAAATGTCCCACAGTTAAATTTAGTGATAGGTAAGATGATAATAAATTAGAGCAAATAGAGAGGACAAACTATCTTTTTTTTTTCACTTGTATTGTACTCAAGTGATCTTTATGAAATTTGGAATATGATGAAATTACTTTTGATTTATGATTATCGATGAAACAAAATTATTGAAATCAGTCAAGTATTATCAGAGGAATAACCATTTGAACTTAGCATTTGTTATTCCTAATTTTTCTTGACGCAAAAATTGACGCATTAGCTGGTCCGTCTTTCATTAGATCTTTGAATTGGAAGACCGTACATTCTCCTGAACATCTGATCCTAATTTAAAATACAGTTTAATTGCCTGCATAGGTATATATTATGTTAAAAAATTCTATACTGACATGAATATTTGGTGTGAATAGCAATCTTAGATATTTGACATCATATATTAGGAAATAATAAACCATTTTGTAATAATTTAGAGCATTTTTAATGATATATTCAAGGAAGTAATTTTTTTTTTTTAAAATAATACTAGATAGATAGATAGATAAATGTGTTTTATTAATAAATTTTACATTTTTCTTTACATTTGTCTAGATAACACAAAATACTGGCATGGATTTCCGTCTGCCAGGAAGTTGGTTTATTTATATACATTATTAATAAACAAAACAATAAGCTTACAATAACAAAACAAAAAATAAATAAACATTATACATTATTGTAAAAAGATAGAGGGATAATCTTTGTTTCTCAAATAGAATAAACAAAATATAATTACAATTTATCTGTGACAACATATTCTCTGTTTATTTAATTATTGTAATTGAATTATTTTATTAAAAAGCCTCTGTAGTTTACAGCACATTTCATAAATCTATACAATGAGTTCCAATTATTTCCATTTAAAATGTCTATTATTTTGTTTTCAGTCAAAATACTTTTTCCTAAAATAATTAAATGCCGTACATTTACCTAACAAATGAATTATATTTTTGTCCTCCATACTGTTACAAATTGAGCATGTGTAAACTATTTCCCTCATCCATGGTTTACAATTTAGGGATATCATTTCGGCTCTTGTATTAAAAACTATTCTTATTAATTCTATTTGTTTTTGTCATTAATGTAGTTAACACCATAATCTAGCTTCTTATAAATTAGATGGTGTTCGGCACCCATAACGGAGATTCCTAGTTCTTTTTTAAAATTTTCCTTGGCTGCAGCTATTATATTAACCATTTGACTATTCCACCTTGTCACCGATACGAACTCCCTATCAAATGGACAGCCTAAATCTTCTGCTAGTTTTACCCATTCCTTTAGCCAGCTACAATTTTTGTTTTTCATGCCATCAAGAGCTATAATTTTAGCTAAAATTTTTATAATATAATTTAATGTAAAATATTTAAATGTAAAATTCTTGTACTAAAATAATACTATTAGCAGAGTTATATTATTGTTGAATGGTGTATTGATGATTGAAAGTGTGATATTTAATATCCACTGTTAGTTATTATTTACTTTTTATATTTCCTTATTATTGTTATTAATTTAAATTTCTGAATCAGAATATGAATAGAAATTATTGCATTTATTTCTTAATCATGGAAGTTCATTTTTTTTTTTTTTTTTTTTTTTTTTTTTTTTTTTTTTTTTTTTCCAGGATAAGAATTTATATACTTTTTTAATACTTTTAAATATATGACATGAAAATTCAAATAAAAATGAATGGACAAAATGGGCTTCAGTTTGAAGTTATTTCAACAAGGACTGTAGAACCTACGCATCAAAAGAAATATGTGGTAAGTTGATATTTTTTTTTTAACATTAAAAGTTAAATAAGCCCATTAAGGAAGAGGTCTCAGGTAGACAGTAAATTCTTGGGAAAATAAGATATTCATTTTATTAATTAAAACATTCTTATTCACAAAAAATCTTTCTTGATGTAGTTTAAAAAAAAAAAAAAAAAAAAAAACTAATATAGCTTTTAAACATTTTTGGTGCATTTTCTTAAATTTCAAACTTCAAACACGATTAATGGATGTTGCAAAGTCATTCATCCTAACTTCCTAAATTATAAAAGTTGTCCCACAATTATTGCAATATTTTAATTAAATATAAAACTTTTTTTCTTCTGTTTTTTATTGTTTTTTTTTTAATTACTGATAGTGGAGGTTTATTAAAAATGGAGCTTTACTATATAAGCGAACACTGTGTTTTCATTTTTGAACAATTTAAAAAAATTAATGAATGCTTGTGGATACAGTTTGAAATCTTCATTCAAATTATGGTCAGAATAGTGATTTATCTTCACCAACTCCTTTTGTTTCTGCCTCATTACTATTTCAATTTTTTTTTTATTTGTTTATGAAGTTTTTGTCCATTGCAAATAACAAAATGTTTAATTGTATTCATGTACTTATTGAAGTTGCCTTCTCATAAAATATATATAGATATCTATGTAATATATAGATACTCACACACTACATATATGTTGTACAATACAATATTGGTTATTGTGTTTTTTTATAATACAAAATGTTCAATTGAATGTATTTTAGGCTTATAAAGTTGTGATTCGCAAATTAAGTGATGCAGAAGACAATAATCCTGCATTTCTTGAGAGGCGCTACAATGAATTTCTTGCTTTGTACAATGGACTTCGAAAAGAATTTCCGAGTCACTTTTTGAGGCTACAGTTTCCCCGAAAAGCTATCATTGGTAACTTTAATCCTGACATGATCGCCTCAAGGAGTGCTGGATTCGAAGCATTTTTAAGTCTGATTGGTTCTGAGAGTCAGCTAAGACATTCACCTATGGTCATTTCTTTTCTACAAAATAAAGAGCTTGATGAAGTCATCAAACTAATTCAGCAGCAAGAGTACGAACAGGTATGTTTTTTATTCCTTAACATAATAGTCTTATAAACACACAATAGTCATAAATTGCAAACCTGGCAACCCAATATCCTGGTTGTGGTCATGGTTCGAGCATGGCTTGTATCTTCCAAAATTAATGGGTTTTTGTCATCATTTGGTTTCTGGTTTGGTATTCTCTGTGAAGAAATTAGAATAAATTATTTTGAAGCATCAGAAAATATATAAAATACTAAATTGTTGAGGAAAACAATTTATATCTTGGGGATTTTACAAAACCTGATTTTACTTCACATGGACTCTAAGAAATATTGAAAATTACAAAGATTTCTTTAAATCTATTTAGAAACATAGTATTTTCCTTTGATAACAATAACTTTGTAATAGCATTTATTTGTTTTTGATGTGGGATCTGGTTATTATAATTATATTAATTTCTCATTATTATTTGTATTTGCTTTAATAATGATAGTCACAATACGATTGACTATATATGTTATATTAATTTAATTATATTTCAAAAAATGAAAAATATTTTTCATAGTAGTAATATAACCAATTCTTTTGGTGTTTCTCAGATCAAAAATTTTCCGACAGTTTCCCTATCATAAATTTAATGGAGAAAAATTTTCCTTATATATTTATCGCAAGGACCTACCATTCAGGAGCTGTATGGTTATAAAATATCTAATATTAATGTAAAAAAAATACTTAGCTGGGATCCTTCCTGAACTTGTCAAGGGTTTCTATTAGAGGCCAGTAAAAACCCTAGACGTGTCTGAATCCATATAGGAATTGTAATTACAGGGCCCTTTCCAGCTTTGCCAAGAGGCTTAGGTTTGTGGTTATTAAGCTTTTGCAGTTAAGCTGGATTTGAATGATTGGTATCGGCCAGTATGAGTTTGAAAAGGTATGTTACTTGGTATACATGTACTATGTTACAGCCGCTACTTTCCTAAGGCAGTGGTGACTCCGAAACTGTATTAATTAATATATAAATTTTCTTATTTTATAAAACTATTGGATTTCTTTCCCTAAGGTATCATGTTCGTCAATTCATTAATGGGATAAGGTGGCATAAAGGAGAATAAAGTAATTAACTTATAATACACATTTATTTATAAAATAGTACTTATTATTATCCATAAAAATACACAGTGAGGCATTGTACATTGTCGAGAATACTGAGGTTTGTTCAGATTTACCGCACAATATAATATGAAAAAGGTACCTTTGGAGATAACTGCAAAATGCTTCCCTGGCTTGACCCCTGACTTCCTTCGTCTTTGGCTGGACTCTCACTTCCTATCCTGTTTGGGCTAAGACTCTCAGAGAGAGGGCTATCCCTGCTCTAGGAGTGGAGGGTTGTGTTTTTTGCATAGCCCTTCTAAGAAACCTTCCTGCTTGTAGCCCGGAAACTGTTTTATATTATACGATTAAAAGTTATTTCTTTTCCTCCAAGTATTCTGGATTCATAGAACATGGGGTCAATGCTTGATCAAGGTAATGCACCATATTTGAAGGTGGAGGAAAGGATTAATGCTCCAGCAGAGCATATTTTAGGATTTCTAGTCACTATAAGAATAATTATTTATCCTGCCACAGCCGGAAGTCAAATTTGTATTAATTAGTTTTAATACTCTCTTTAACTTTTTTTTGTATAAAAAAAAGAAGGAGTTTTTGCTATATTTTATAAGATAGTTTGGATACTGCCCTATATGTATTGTTTATTTTATATTTTTCAGGCAAGACCAGTAGTGGAAAATGGTTTCCGATTAATGAACAAAATGCAGACAGACAGAGCTCCTTCAGTACTCCGCTGGTTATGTTTATTTGTTTGTGTTTGTTGGTTTAGTGGAGATAAAAGAGCTGAGGCTTTAGCAGGGCTTGCTATACGAAGGTACCAAGCTGTAAGTGACATTGACCTTCTTAGATATTATGTCCCCTTACTACATTTGGCTAAAAAGATTTGTCATGGTTCATCTCTGGAGACCGAAATTATTGTTAATCAACTTGCTAAACTTAAAGCTTGTGGTATGCCTACTGATAACAATAGAGATCTGTTAGGCTTGCTTATTGAAGATTTATCTCAATTAGTAGTCTCTTAAGATCTTATTAACATTTAAAAATTTAATGAAGTATTTGCAGAAATATTTTACATTAAACTATTCATGTTATTTAAATTTTGTATAGTTTATTAGGCTTTGATTAATTTTAATAGAAAAATATGATAAAAAGGTGAAATGTTATTTTCCACTAAGACTGATAAATGCCTGTAAGGAGTGTGAGAAATTAAAAAATTATATATATATTATATCTTTTAAAAACAAAGATTATGAAATATTCTAAATTTTTGTAAAATATAAATTACAAAGACATAGTAATTATTTAATACCTATGGTTAAAAAAATTTATTTCTAGGTATACAATTTTTATATTTTTCAGTTATCATTTGATTCTATTTATCATATCATTTCGTTGATTATTAAATTTTTCATGTTTATCAGTATTGTTTAAACTATTTTTATCAACTGCTTTATATTAGAAAAAAAATGACATTTTTATTACTGAGATTGAAATTATAATGTAACCTACATTGGTCCACTATTCATCTGTGTAGGCATTCATTGTTGCCTTAAAAAATGTTACCTACCTTAAAACTTTTACCTAATTTATTAATTGAAGTAGAATATCATTTTTTATTAAGTACTTTCGTTTATCTTATATCTTTTTAATTGAAAATTTAAGTATAAAATCTTAGATGGCAAAAACCTACCTTCAAGAAGGTATTTTTTAAATTCTTTAACTATTAAAATTGATTCCAATTTGAAACTTACAGCATCTAGAATAATAACATGACTTCAAATTATCTATAAAGAATATAAAAATTCATTTTGTGACTTTTAATAAAACAATCTTATCTAATGCTTCTCTTGACACAGTTTTTTGTTTGATCTGGTAGTATTTTATCTGATAATTCTATTGACATTTTATCGGGAAATTGAAACCTTGCCAAAGAAGATGGGACTGGCAATATTACTAGAGAATTCATGAATGTTAGTTTCTACAGTATATTTTTTGTTAAAAAATATCTGAAAAAAAGAGAAAAAATTCTTAAGAAGAGAAAGAATCTGAAAAGAAAAATGAAAAAAAAAAAAAAAAAAAAAAAAGCTGCACAGGTCATTATAAAGAAATAAATAGAGGAATCTTGCGCATACAAACATGTTATAAAACATGTAAATATTCAAATAACAGAATACCACAAGGATGGTTGGTTTATTTATTTAACGTCACTTTATTCTACTGTGGCTTATCGGTCGATGCTACAGTTAGAGTCCTTAATTTTGACTATCCAGGTTTCATTAGGACAGGGATCTTTAACAAGTACCTGACATTGCACAGGCTTGGGACCATCTTTTTACATCCCCTCTGAAGGACGGCTTCACTGAAGATTTTTTACTCCCATTAAAATATCCTAGGACCACCTGCTGGTTTGAACCCATGACCTTTGGCATAGAAGGCTGTTATGCTAGCTACCCTGTTACAGGTGATCCCATACCAAATGAGAATTATTGATACTAAGAGGTTTTGACCAAATTTTTGTCAAAAAGATCAAACATTTTCATCAAGCCAAATATTGGAGAAAAATTATTATGCAGAGGTGTTTTTTATTGGCTGTATAAACTATTTAAAAAAGACGTTAAAGTTTTTATCAACAATAAGAGAAATCTAGAAAGAAGTTGTATAATATTTTGATTGATGTGGGGATACCAAAGAAGTTAGTTAGTTTAGTTATAATGCGCATGATTGAATTGGTTATAATTAACCTGAGAGTAAAAAGATTCCTTCAAATTTAAAATAAAGTGATTAGAGAAATAAAATATGGTTAATTTTTTTAATTTCTCAGTTTGAATCTACTTTTCAGAGATCTAAAAGATGAAAATTACCAGACTATTATCCTTTATACTGATATCGCAGTATGGATTAAGGTCTGATATAAAAAATCTTATATTAATTATAATTAATACATTGAAAAAATTAAACAATGATTCCCTCATTAATGCTTTTCTGCAGTTTGTTTGGTACAAAAATTAGATTTTTAACTACAATTTGATCCTGAAAACACAATTTTGCCCACTCTAGTCGTTACTACGTTTATAGAAGGTTTTGTAATATTCATCATAGTTCTGGACATCTCAAGGAATGAGATTAATATTATTTGTTATATTGCATTCCCTTAAAAGTTTAAATATTGGTTGCGTAACCAGCCCTTTTTGACTGGACTATTCTGACAATAATGTCATTAAGGATTTTAAGCCTTGAACGAACAACAAAAGAGTTATGCATAATTTAAACTAGATATTTTTTGAATATGCTTGTGTACTATTTTCTTTCAATCTATACTTTTTTCTGTTCAACGTTCAGAACAATCCTTATTTATTTATGATTATTCTCATTATTTCTCTATTGAATGAACAAAGGTTAGTGGAACTGTAGAATTCCTACAAATATGTTTATTCTTAATAATTTCTGTAACAGTATTTTCAATAATTAATTGTTATTATAATGTAATAATAGTTTTCTTTAATTCACTTTTAAGATTTTCTTTGGTGTTAGTTTCTTATTTACTGAAAACTAGAATCATGAACAATTTAATAATTAATTAATTTTTTGGTATCAGTCATGGCAGTATACCATTTTTCCATAGTTAAAATCATTTTTCATTTGACATTTCTTGTACTTAAAAATTTACTCAGCCTTTTATAAGAAAGTTTTTTTAAGGTTTTTCTTCATGGTACTATTCTTTGATGGTTTATGCAAGTTGGAATTATAAATTTGTTAATTTCAGATTTGTTCATGTAATATATTAAGTGCAAATAGCAAACATTGTTATTTTTTTTAATTCTTTGGAGGATCTGCCAGTAATTTACATTCCAAAAGCATAAATGAATCTCCTGCAATTTACTGTCAAATAATTATTTTTAAATAATGTTGAGAAAACTCATCATTTATGGGGAGTTTCTCAATCTTGGAAGTTTCATGCAAATGACCAAATAAATGTTAGTTATATCTATTCCTCTACCATATATGAGTCATATTTTTTTCAAGTGGTATATTTCATTTTAATTTCTTTTAAATATATTAAGATATTTGAAAATTCTATAATTTTTTTAAGGTTTCCATTCAAAACTTGTCATTACTTTTCTCGAGAAATCATTATGCATTGAATGTATAATTAATACCTTTAAAATAAACCACATCTCATTGAAATGAACTATTTTGTTCTGATATGTGGACATTTACAAATTTACACATCAAGAAAGAATGCACACATTATTTATTATTCATAAATATTACAACATTCATTTATTGTTTTACAATTTATTTGCCTGATATTTATCATCTATATCAATATCTTATTTATCAGAAAAACCCGGGTTCCTAATGTGGTCCATCATATGTAATAAGTTATGATTGACTCCTCAAAACATTTTCAAATACTTAATTTAAGCAAAATGTGTCTCTATTAGTTCTAGGCTATTATTATCAAAGTATTATTATGATCTCTATTTATACTATGGATACTACTATTAAAAAATTAAATATATATATTGAATATATGTGCTTGAACTTTATATATATTTTGGCCACTCTCTACATAAATTACAATAATTAAATAACAAAAGTGAATAATTGGCCAAGCACTAATAAATAGAGTTTTAAGTTTTATATTTAATTTTGCTTTTGTTTAACAAGTTTATGTTCCCCATTATTAATTAATCCAGTTAAATATGTGATTTTAGGTAACCAAATTATGTTTTAAGTTTATTATACTAATAATGATGCACCTTTATTTTCATAATTGTTGCTAGAATGTAAGCTAAACTTAAATCTTTAGTTCTATTACACCCTCAGTCTATTCATGTTTATTTAAATTACACAAGAGTATATCAATGTTTTATGTTGAATTATTTGTTTGGATAAATCTAATTGTGCAACATCCAAATTGACACATTCAATGAAAATAAAAAGTCTACTTATATGTTATGTTTTAATTAATTGTAAATTGTCTAATCTTGTTGTAGTGAGATATTTACTTTTTATCGTAATGTTGGGTTTAATAATCACGAGACATATCCATGGATAAACCATGGAATTTATAAATAGTTACTATTTTCTTTATACTTAATATGTATCAGATAAGAAAGAAGTTAATTTTTTTAAATTTTAGTGTTAAGAATAATTTATCTAGTTTTATCTATATCCTGTTTCTTATTGCATTTAATTTTTCTAGTCTGTTATGTCGAAGTTCTATAGAATTTTATGCATGTGATAATTTTTTGTAGTTCAATAATATGCTGGGGATATTGCATTTCTATTATGTGTTTTAATTAATTGAGTTCACATTAAATCCAGTACTCATCACATTTTAATGTTATTAGAATATATTATTAGTTCTAGTTAATCAAACATGCAATTTTTCCTCCTGGCTATTGATTTGAAATGTTAAATTTATTGATAAATTGTTTATTTTTTAGAGAAATATTTTTCATGTTACAATATTTTTATAAATAAAATATTTATTCAACATCCACTTTTGTTATCTATGATTTTAAAACACCTCAATAAAATTCACTTAGGCTTAATCTTATATGTTATCAGTATTTTTATTAGGAACTTCTATACTTCAAGTAATTGGCATATTAAACCATTTGTTGACATAAATAGCCTTTAATTTATTTATTTATTTTTTTTTTACTAATTTGCTCTTACCTTCAGTTACTTTTTAAAATAATGGGTATGGTCGTAAAAAAAAATCTGTTGCACGCAACACAACTTTCACTTACCTTTGTTGTTAAAATCAATTTAAGAATTTTTAAATAATTTTACTGATAAAAATAAATTAATGTTTAAGAATTAATTTTATTGAATTTCAATAGAAACATGTGTTTTATTAAATAATCTATTATATTTTTATCAACAACAAACAGTTTCATCACTTTTATCACTCTCCATTAACTTTTACAATTCCGTGTATAATATTTTTTCTAAAATCTTTAGCTATCTATTGGTATATTATACATCTATACTACTATTCTTGTGTTTCAAAAACACAAAAATTGCATTAAAAATATTTTTGCACTTTTCTCTATTAGTTGTTTATCAAATTCGCTCAACTTGCATATTTAGCTGTTATTTATCAATGCTAACAAGATGATATGCCTAATTATTTGAAATCTACAAAATTAAAGGTACTTTAGAGGAATAAAATTTAAAATATCGGATTTAAGCCCTGTCCGACTATCGTAAATAAGTGCAAAATGCATGATATAAAGTGGCTCTTCTGGTTAGCTGGTTTTGATGAAAAAGGTGCTGTAACACCTCGGGCATTAGTTATCTTAAATATGAAATTTAAGTTTCATAGTACTTTTTGCTTTCACGCTGAACTTGACACACACACAGACACTCAGACCTTTTTGCGGGACTTGGTCATTTAGACTCAGGGGAACCTGAAATGTGTATTTCCGTTGAAAACTGGAATTAGAAAATTTTCACTATTGCAAGACTTTCCCTTACTATATATTCCATATATAGGTAAGTGAAAGTAAAAAATAAGAAAAATAAAATAAAACAAATATCTTATCTAAAATTGTTTTATTTTATCGTTCACATTTCACATAACTTTTAAATAACTGGTGGCATAAACTCATTTTCATTAAATAATTTATTAGCATCTACAGTTTTTCTTTAGAATAATATTTTCTTGAAACTAGAATAAATAAAAATTCTGGATTCCATTCTCTATTTATTTGAGTGAAATGAAGAACAAATGTATTAACATTTTATAATAATAGCGTCTAAAATCTTAACATAGTTTTAATAGAATTAAACTTTGATTGATCAAAACCTGCAGCCATATAGTTTATAAATATCATTGCCTCTGACCATGATTATCTATACCACTGAATCTATGAGCCTAATATTTTATTATTCTTAGTACCATGAGCAATTGAAAGAGAATGCTGGAAGGTTAGGTGCATTAAGACTAAAATCAAAAGCACCTGTTTTCGCAACTCTTAAGCCTTTCAAATAACTGAGGGATAATCAAATTACATCCAGTATTTTTTTTTTATTTAGCATTCTGATTTATTCAGCTGAAAGGAGGAGGTAATGTTAGTCCTGAGTGTTTAGTACATTGTCTTTATGTTCAGTGTTTTTTAATTCTATATGGTGTAAAAACAGACAAAAATATCCAACGAACAGTCACGGCTTAGAAACCATCATGTTTTTGGAGGGGCATGGACTCTTTAATGCTTAGTAAGGTTTTTGGTACTCCTCCACAAGCTCCTATTGTTATTAGAAAGGTTATTGATGTAGTGTCATAATTGTCTATTAAATTGTACAAAGTTGAATCTGTTATTTGTTTGAGGATATTGTAAATTTGCTTATCTGATAGAAGCTTGTCACTCCACTATACTTTCCTATCTCTTCTCTTTTTCCTGATCAAATCTCATATATTGTGGAAAAATTAGCTGTTTTATAGTTTATAAATGCTCTCTTTTTTTAGTCTGCCATTGCAGGTGAACATGATTGTCTATACCTCTGAATCCTATAAACCTAATTTTTGGTCATTCTTAGTGCCATGAATGAAAGGTAAAGACTGCTGGAGGGTTAATGATTTTGATGTTAGTCTTACTCTGTTCTCTTTTTTATTTTCTCTGTTCTCTACTGTTAAGTTTTTATCGAAATTTCGCGATTACATGACATATGCAATGCCACTATATCTATATGGCACCCCTTAATTTCATTCGCCACCAATTTTAAGCCATCTGCTGTATTTAAACTTCTTTCTTCAACTTGCACCAAGATTCTCTTGTAGCAGTCCCCGCTTGTAGACCAAAACGGAGGAGTATTTTACCTCTAATTAATGAGCTTTTGCCTCAGAGGAATCCTTGACTGTGGTATTTTTTTGACTAAAAAAATGTGAGTAGGACGTTCGAATCTACGTCACACCCTCCAAACAAGCCACTCTCATTGTTGGTCAACGAGTCCATCGGACTTGACCGTTAGGAACTTCCACCGACCATCCCGTGGGACGCGGTGATGAGGTACGCGCTAGAGGATAAATTTGTAGCTTTTCATATTTTCTCAGCCAAATCATTTAAATTTAAATTCACTTTGCAATTTATGAGAGAGTTATTTTTGTAACTACGAAAGATTTTGTCGAGCATTATAAAAAAATATCTAGTTTAGGCCTAATAGGCGATAGCAATTTTAAATACTATTAAATTTCCTGCAAGTTTTATACTTATATTATTACAGTATCAGGAAAAATGTCGAAAACATTAAAAATTGAGTTATCAGTGATTCAGCCTTTGTCTATATTATTTAGTGCAGTTTACAGCAAAATGCGTAATCACCACTCTTGTAAAGGATTAAATTCCCCATGTGAGATATACAAGACATTTATTAATACCATTAAAAAAATGTCAGGAAATATTGAAGAAACAATTTTATCGAACGTTGGCAGGACACGTAAAATACCATTTCTTTTTTCCTTCAAATTAGTATCCCTGAATTAACCGTTGAAAAGCAAAAAAATGTATAAGCAAATGTTATCTGACACGCAAAGTTGTTTTGAGGTAATGGAGAGTGATTAAAAAACAGATAAAATTAAGTGGTTGTTGTAGATAGTAATTTATTATTTAATTAAAAAAAAAAAAAGTTTCCATTGAAACTCAGTATAATTCTTTTAATTTTTTATAACTTTAACTTCACTTAGAAGGTCTTAAATCGATTTTAGTTATAGAGGTAATTGATAGTCCTGTCTTGGGCGCACCAGAATTTTCCCCCCAGATGTTTCCATGAGAACTAGATAAAATGTCTTAGAACTTTTGAACACTTATAATTTTGCTTCTAAACGTAAACTTAGAAAATCTATTTTTATCTAGAAAATTAAGTGAAAGTTGTGTGATATTCTCAAGACAGCTCTAATGATGTTGAATTAACTCGCTGTATCATTGTAAAATCATATGGGCTGCAATATCATGTAGCTTTTATGCTAATTGAACTGTCTGACAAAGTTAACAATTAAATTTAAAATTTTTTTTCTCAAAGTTAATTATAAAAATCAGGTGCGGGCAACACACGACTTTCATGTCAATATTAATAAATTATTTAATGAAAATGAGTTTATGCCACCAGTTATTTAAAAGTTATGTGAAATGTGAACGATAAAATAAATCAATGAAAGAATTTTCAAAAACAGTTAGAGATAAAAATACATGAAACTATTAAGGAATTAATTAAATTGAATTTCGATAGAAACGTGTGTTTTATTAAAAAATCTATGATATTATTATCTAAAATAATCAGTTAGTTTTATGTTCATTTCATCACTCTCTATTAACTTTTAAAAGCTTGTGTATGAGATAATATTGTTTCTAAAATCTTTAGCTTTCCAACTGTATATCATACATGTATATTACTGCTCTTATGTTCAAAAACGAAAAATTGCAATAAAAAAAAATATTTTTTCTGTTTTCTTCTTTAGTTGGGTATCGAATTTATTCAATTTATATATTTACCCGTTTTTCATTAGAGTTAACAAGATAATATAGTTATTTTTATTGAATCTACAAAATTTAAGGTACTTTAGGGGAAGAAAATTTAAAATATTGGCATTTAAGCCCTGTCAGACCATTTTAATCAGAATAAAACCTACATGATATTAAAGCCCATTAAATTTAACATCGATATAGCGAGTTTAATCAAAATCGTTGGAACCGTTTTCGAGAAAATCGAAAAAAGGTGCAAAATGCATAGTATAAAGTGCCTCTTCTGGTAAGCTCATTTTGATGAAAAAAGTTTTGTCACGTCTCGGGCGTATAGTTGTCTTAAATATGAAATTTCAGTTTCATAGGACTTACCGTTTCCGCCCGGGAGTTACCACACACACACAGACACACACACACACACAGATCTTTTTGCGGGACTTGGTTATTTGGACTCAGGGGACCCTAAAACGTGTATTTCCGTTGAAAACTGGAATTATTCACGATCGCAATACTTCCCCTTACTATATATAGTAAGTGAAAGTAAAAATGATTCATTTCTCCGTGTTATCATTGATAAGAAAATGATAAATTGCTGAAAAGTAGGATGAGGGACCTGGAACAAAACATTGGTTGGTTTGCTCTCGGTTTTGGTGGACCAAAAAATTCTGTCCGGTGCTGGATGTCACGTATGGTGTAGTGGCTTCCATAACTGTTTTCTTTGCCGTAGGCCGCGGCAGATAGCCTTAGATTTTTTTTTTTTAAACGGTGTAAAAATCCATAGTGATGCCGACCTTCGGAGTAGAGGTAAAATGGTGGTCTTCTGTGCGATTTCATGTACCTTTTAAAGATCCCTATCCTAATTAAACCTAGATAGGCAAAATTTAGGATTCTCAATGTAATATATAATGTGTGTATATATGTGTGTATGTATGTATGTGTGTGTGTATATATGTATATATATATATACGTGTGTGTGTGTGTATGTATGTATGTGTATGTGTATGTGTTTATGTGTGTATATATATATATATATATATATATATATATATATATATATATATATATATATATATATATATATATATATATACATATATATATATATATATATATATATATATATATATATTGTTTGTTTATTTATTTAACGTCACTTTATATATATGTATATATATTTCTTTTATCTGATTAAATTTTTTTTATTTTTTTTTATATACTGTTTTTGTTTCTCATGTTAACATACTTTTATTTTTCTGGTTTGTACATTTTTATTACAAGTTAGCTTTTAAGTTATTTTGTTAGTATATGTTATTAGTTTAATTCTTTTCTGTTTTTTTAGTCATTTTACTCTAAGACTCTAGTCTTAAGTCCACCTTTTTATTTCCTGTTATGTTATTCGGAAGGGACTTGTCCCAGAATAAATAAAGAATTATTATTATTATTAATATAGTCCAAGTAGCCATAGTAGCATAAAGTGACGTAAAATAAATACTCGAACAACTATAATAATAATAATAATAGGCTTAGCGAACCCGAAGGTTCGATGCCGATACCACCAAATTCCGCCTACATAGACTCGTCCAATGTTCACCGTTCGAGCCCAAGCCCCCGAGATCAGCCTTAACGCAATCTTCCCATCGACGCTTCGGCCTACCTTTCGGACGCCTACCAGTCGGATCAGCGAATACCAACTTTCTCGGAATCCGCTCCTTCTCGAGCCCAACAACATTCTCGCCCATTTGTGTCTCCGCGATGCAATCAACTCAATTATATTCACAGGATACACGTTCCGCAATTCCGCGTTGTGCAACCTTCTAAACTCCCCAGTAGCCTCATCTCTCTTCGGACCAAATATTTTACGCAGTACCTTATTTTCGAAATCCTTAAGCCGTTGTTCATCCTTCAAAGTAAGCGGCCACGTTTCACATCCGTAAAGAACCGTTGGAAGAATAATAGTTTTATAAATTTCAACCTATAAGTTTTTAGATAGAAGCCGCGAACTAAGTAACTTAGCAACTGAATAATAACTCGCATTTTCCACCTTTAACCGGGACTTTATTTCTTCCTGGATTTCATTTTTTTCTTGTTATCATTGAACCTAAATACTTTAATTTTTCTACGTGTTCAATAGTATGCCCTGAAATATTAATATCATCAAGATCGCCACCATTTCTGCTACTAATCATATGTTTCGTCTTATCAGTATTTAATTCGAGACCTATTTGTTTACCGGTTTTCATTAACACACTTGTATTTAGTTGTATGGTTTCCGTGTCTTCACCTAGCAGTACCAGATCATCGGCATACCCGAAACCGGAATCTTGTCACCCATATTTAAACCTTTCTCGGTACACATCAGCTTTTTTTATGACATATTCTAAAGCTATATTAAACAAAACAGGTGAAAGGGAGTCACCCTGTTTCAAACCAGATCGCACCTCAAATCTCTCGAAGTAATTATGACCGATTCTAACTTTATGGAATGTTTCCGACAAACACATCTCTACTAGGTTTACTAACTTTCTAGGTATTCCCTGTTCAATCATAGTGTTATATGGCTTCTGACGGTCTATTGAATCATAAACCTTTTTAAAATCGATATAAAGTACATGGACTACAATAGTATTCCAATTTTCTGTCTAATATTTGACGTAAGGAAAATATTTGATCAATAGTCGAGCGATTCCGCCTAAAACCACATTGGTAATCTCCGATAATTTCCTCAGCGTATTCCGTGATTCGACTAGTTAAAATTTACGAGAATATTTTATAGCATACTGGGAGAAGAGAGATCCCACGATAGTTGTTACAATCCGTCCTCAGTCCTTTTTTGTGAATCGGAATAAGTTTTGATTCTTTCCATTCTTCGGGCAATTTTTCATTTTCCCAGATCTTTTTAACTAAAACATGCATTTTGGAAACGCCCGATTCTCCACACGCCTTGATTAATTCACTCGTGATATTATCATTTCCTGCAGCTTTATAACGTTTTAATTTTCCTATCGCCATTTCGACTTCCTCTTTACTCGGTGCGTCTATCCATGGTTCAGCGCTGTGATATTCAGAGAGAGGAGATTAATTATTATTTTCCGCATTTAATATGCCGCCAAAGTGTTGTTTAAATTTATTTAATATCTCAGTCGGATCCGCAATTATATTGGTATTTGCATCTTTAACCGCATTCAATAGGGGTTCAAATCGTTTATGCGATTTGTTTATACCTTTGTACATCTCTCTTACGTTATCTTCGCTTCTGTATTTTTCTATTTCTATTATTTTGCCTTTAAGATACTCTCTTTTCTTATTTTTTAAGAATTTTGAAGCTTCATTTTTTACTAACCGAAAGTAAGCCACATTATTATCGATTGGATTATTTAACGAATTCAGTTAAGCGGTTTTTTGTTTTTTCGCACATATTTTGACAATCCCTGTCGAAAAAAGGTTTGTTCTTTTTATTTTCGATTTTCCCAAGACATAAATTACCGACCTATTTAATATTACCCCTGATCCCTTCCCATAATTTGTTTACATCTTCGTGTTCCTCGTCTGAAGATTTCAAAGCTTCGAACCTATTACTTTCACTTACTATATATAGTAAGGGGAAGTATTGCGATCGTGAAAATTTTCGAATTCCAGTTTTCAACGGAAATACACGTTTTAGGATCCCCTGAGTCCAAATAAGCAAGTCCCGCAAAAAGGTCTGTGTGTGGTAACTCCCGGGCGGAAACGGTAAGTCCTATGAAACTGAAATTTCATATTTAAGACAACTATACGCCCGAGACGTGACAAAACTTTTTTCATCAAAATGAGCTTACCAGAAGAGGCACTTTATACTATGCATTTTGCACCTTTTTTCGATTTTCTCGAAAACGGTTCCGACGATTTTGATTAAACTCGCTATATCGACGTAAAATGTAATGGACTTTAATATCATGTAGGTTTTATTTGGATAAAAATGGTCTGTCAGGGCTTAAATGACGATATTTTAAATTTTCTTCCCCTAAAGTACCTTTAATTTTGTAGATTCAATAATAATAACTAGATTATCTTGTTAACGCTGATGAAAAACAGGTAAATATATAAATTGAATAAATTCGATACCCAACTAAAGGAGAAAACAGAAAAATAATTTTTCAATGCAATTTTTCGTTTTTGAACATAAGAGCAGTAATATACATGTATGATATACCGTTGGAAAGCTAAACATTTTAGAAAAAATATCATCTCATACACAAGCTTTTAGAAGTTGATAGAGAGTGATGAGAAGAAGTTAAAACTAACTGATTATTTTAGATAATAATATAATAGATTTTTTAATGAAACACATGTTTCTATAGAAATTCAATTTGATTAATTCCTTAATAGTTTCACGTATTTTCATCTCTAACTGTATTTGAAAATTCTTTCATTGATTTTAAAAATCGAGGTAAGTGAAAGTCGTGTGTTGCCCGCACCAGATTTTTTTTTTACTTCTGTCGCAAATTGTTTTCTAATTTCGGGGTTGTTCAATTTAACTAAATCAAAATTCTCGGGATGAATATAGTTCGGTGTTCTCTTTTTTGTATTTAGTTTTTGTCGAAGTTTCGCGATTACTAATTCATGATCAGAACCGCATTCTGTACCACGATACGATCTCACGTTAATTATGCTACTTTGCCATCTGTTTTGTACTAAAACATGATCGATTTGATTCCGTGTTTGTCCATCCGGCGATGTCCACGTATACTTATGAATATCCTTATGTTTAAACGTAGTACTTTTGATTACTTGGTTTTTCGAAATGGCAAAGTTTATTAGTCGGGTCCCATTATCATTACTATATTCGTGCAAACTTTCTTTGCCGATTGTAGGACGATATACTTCTTCCCTTCCAACCTTTGCGTTCGCGTCACCTAGTATTATTTTAATGTAATTTCGCGGTAACTTATCGTAAACCGACTCTAGTTTATCATAAAATTCGCATTTTACTTCATCATCACTATCTTCTGTGGGAGAATGAATGTTTATAAACGCGATTTTAAACCAACGACCTTGAAATATAGCAACCGATATTCTTTCACTAAAGAACTGTACGTACCGTAATGCGGAAAGAAATCTATTCCTAATCAGAAACCCGGTACCTAAACAATAATTAACGCTCCCTCCGTACCAAATAGTATACTTTCCTTCTGTTAACGAACCCTCCCCTGGCCAGCGAACCTCTTGTAATGCAACGATATCTAAATGGTACCGCTTAACTTCATTCGCGACCGTCTTTAACCCACCTGCCGTATTTAAACTTCTATCGTTCCACGTCCCTATTGTTAGATCTCTTACTTTCATCTTGCGCCATGATTTCCCCGAAGCAGTCGGAGACCCGAACGGGGGACTAGTTTACCCCCGGATAATGAGCGTTTCACCTCAGAGGAATCCATGTCTGTTGGTGGTATTTTGTGAACTAAAATATGTGAGTAGGGCGTTCGAACCTACGTCACACCCTCCAGCAAGCCTGGAGGGCCGCTCTCATTGTTGGTCAGCGAGTCCATCGGACTTAGCCGGGAGGAGCTTCCGAGGAAATTCCACCGACCATCCCGTTCCACTTCCGCCACCCGTGGGAGGCTCCCCATACGCGGTAATGGGATCCGCGCGAGGAAACGAACAACTATCCGGGGTAAAACCTCTTTGGGAATACTTGGCCAGAAAAAATAGTTTTTATGACATTAAACGTTCCACGTTTGGAGTATTCGCAGATATTACAACTGGCTTATAATGAATTTCATTTAACCGGCAAGATTGATAGGGTTCTAATAGCGGAACTATTCCCGTTTATTCTGGGTGAGACATAGTTAGTGGGGTTCGTAATTATGGGGAAAGCGTCTATTTTAGGAAGTTCTCACGAACGTATCTTTCTCCTTACCTTCGTAGGTGAGTCTATCTATCCACTTGTTCAATAATAGGAGCTCAGAGATCTTTCACTAACGGTCGGTGCCTTATTAGGTCAAGATGATATTGAACGTGAGCAAAATTTCGCCGGAACCTTTCGACGCGAAGAAAGTGGCAAATATGTCTCTCCCTTAACTAGCAAGTCTTGAGCCACTAGACCATTTATAAAATTCGACTCTAAAGTGCTGTAATAATTTGAAGAAAAATCTTTCCCGTATTCCTGGATTAGGTGATCTACTGCGAGGTGTGCTGCTATGAGGTATTATTTTTTTTTTCACCGAAAGAAATGATTGGCGGTCCGAATCTCCGGACATTTATGTGAACGTCGAGCGCGAGATTCACAATCAAGGCACAAAGGATAGGGTCATTACGCCTACGCCCGAGGGTTGTGATTTGCCTCCAGTTGGCTGACAGGAGGTGGAGGATGACCGCCTGGGGAATGTCGGGCTTCATAGTTTTCCTCCATTGGTGGCCAACTAATAAAGTTGGTCACTCTTTTTCAATCACTCTTTGTCGCTATTCGAAGTTCTTAATACTTTCGACTTGATGTTGTTTTACTTCAATTATGTATCGTAAACTTTTTAGCGTTTGTGTATATAGAAAATCATTACCATTAGTATTTTTTATGAAGAACCTACATATGACAGATTATTTATTTATTTATATAAATATGACAGATTTAAAAGAAAAAATTAGGAAGAGAGAAAACTGCTTCCGCTATTAGCAAGGAACTCGAACAATATATTAATAATTCTGTTTTTGAACATTGTATAATTTTTAATTGCTGTATTCTTTCATAACATGAATTCATTTAAGATTTTTAAGAAACAGATAATTTTAAAAAGAAGTTATAGATATTATCTCTTGCTGAACTAGATCATTTCGTAACATAACCTGAATTCTCTACTTAAGTTGTCATTCATCATAGTTCTATTCACTTTCTATTCTGAGATGAATCTAATAACATTTATTGGTTGATTTCCATAAGAAGCTATCCGACCAAGGTTGCATCGAATCTTCCTTGTCATCCTTAACAGTTTAGTTAGAGTAGGGGTGATAAGGAAAGTGGAAGTACGAACACGTTAGTGGGTTTACCCATGTCCTGAATGTAGTCTTAGTTCCTTGTGATCTAAATAGGGACTTTCACCAATTACCAAGAATGAAATTTAGTTAACCGAAGTTTCAAAATAATTTATTCCGATGGCTGTCCAAATGGTGATGGATAAAAAAGTATATCGCGTGGGGTCAAGAGAAAGTGAGGTACGTATTTTTCTTAATATAATTACATTTAAACTAAAGTGAGTTATTTTTTGAAGTTAGTTTTCCTAAATTTGAACCTTATATTTGTGATTTTGTTTTAGTTAGCCTTAATTCAAACAAATTTGGTCATTGAGTACCTTCAAGAAAAATATCCTAAATGCAAATTTGAAATAGGTATGAAATACTAAATGGAAGTTATCAAATATGTTTAATACAGACTTTATTAATTATTGTATTCTTTTCAATTCTAGTAACTATGTCCACACTTGGCGACCAGATTTTAGATAAACCACTACCAAAAATTGGTGAAAAAAGTCTTTTTACGAAAGAACTAGAAACTGCATTAGAAAATGGATCAGTAGATTTTGTAGTCCATTCATTAAAAGACATGCCAACATCCCTTCCTAATGGTCTTGCCATTGGAGCTATTCTTGAGTAATTTTATTTCCTCTATATTTTTATATTTCTTGATAGTTAGCTATGAAATGTTACGTATATTTTATTTTATAAAACATTATTCTGTTCATCAGGCGTGAAGATCCGAGAGATGCTATTTTGCTTAATTCAAAACTTAGAGGATCTACATTATCATCATTGCCTGAAAAGAGTGTAATAGGTGCGTAGTATATATCTTAATGTATTTTAATATGTGTATTTATTTTCCTAGAGGATATTCCTAATTTTAACTAGTAATTTTAGGTGTGTGTTTAAATATTGATATTATTAAATATTTAAATTTGTAATTGAGACAACAAAAAAAAGTTTATGTAAGTATGCATATAATTTTCTTTTTTTTTTATTCAGCCATTGGACCAACCTTTATTATCAAAATATATTAACTAATGAAGTTGGTGATTTAAAGGTGAAGAGGAGGATGTAGAATCCTCGAAAGGTTCTAAAGAAATAAAAATGACCGACGAGAATTTCAATAGAACATATAATGTGTACTGACTAATGAATTGGCAGTTTGTTATCTCATTAATGTAAACATATTTTAATAATTCTTGGGATCTTTACCACTGTAATGTATAGAATTTTTGTTGTGAAGATAATTTTGTTTAGAGGATTGTTTTCTTTGTTATGCTCTTGTATTATAATATGTGATGGTAAATATGCTGTTTGTTTTTATTCTTATTCCCTTTTTTTAAATTTATTTATTTATTTTTTTATTATTATTCGAAGGTTCTTGTTGAAAATTGTCACCACATGTTACGAATCCGTAAGTAAAACAATCCTCCATACTGAGAGTAAGAAGTACTAGAAGTACATTTTTGATTTATTTCTTTTGATTCCAAACTCTGCCCACACAAACACACTTGTTCATAACCTCTCATTCATAGGTATTTCTGATACTCCTCTGAGATAACTGAAAAGATCGCCTTGGGGTCTGCCAACTAATTAATTATGGGCTCCATAATCTTATTTGTACACACTTCCATTATTGTAATACAGTTGTAAATCTTAAAAAACAAAAAGTTCCAAGCAGGTCTTTGATGGGTCTAGTTGCTTAATCAATATTATCCTATCAATAGAAATTTAGACTACAATAATTACGACTTTGTGTTAATTATTTTTTATGACGCTATTTGAAAACAAAATAATTCTTCATTTAATAGTGAAATGGCATTTTTGATGGATACCAGACCATTCAGGTAATATAGATTTTAAGCAGGTTTTTGATTTGTCTGTTTTCTTTATCATAATTACTCTATCAATAAAAAGTTAAAATAAATATGTTGCAATTTTGTTTTAATTATTATTAACATTATCAATTATTATTAAATTATTAACTATTATTATTATTGCAATTGAGTGTTAATTCTATTCGGAAAAAAAATAAATATATTTCATTTAATAGTGAATTGGCTTGGCATTTTTGATCAATCAAGACCTCACAGATAAATGCTAATGATTATTATTTCAATTTTTTAGAAATATTTTGTTTGGAATTCATACAACACAATAGCATTCAGCACATTTTTTTTTTTTTTATTATGATTTAAGATAGAGTTAATTGATTTTTTGCCTAATTAATGAAAAGTAATCACATTCAATGCAATAATCCAATTCAAAATAGTGAAGACAACTGCATTCTTCCAAATTTATGTAGGCTCAAAACAATTTTTACATTTATTAAAAGAAATTTTATATTTGAACTTTATAAAGGGCCTGCTAATAAGCGCTTAGTTTTTTAGCTGTTATTATTTAGGAAAAAAAAAAATATATATTGTCCTCATCTCCAAGTTTATTTTAAACTTCAAAGGGCTTTAACCTAAAAAAGCTAATCTTGACCTCTGCCATTTGAATGATAAATATTTAATCTTTATTATTAACACTGGGATAAAAACGATAACACTAAACCAATTATATATTCTTATGGGTTCAATGAAATAGATTTGTATCCTAATTATTTATTGAATTTTTGTTTTTTAGATTCAAGTTATTTCTTTCCTTTTATTTATGATAAATGTATGTAAACATATTAGTCTCCTATTAATGTTGTGAATAAATTAAAAATCAAAGAAGAGAATTATATCAAAGTAGTAAGGCTCAATATCACAAAAACAGCCTCATCTAATTAAGCACCATAATCATCTTATTAATACATTTATAATCCTACTGATTGGATTATGTCCATTATTTTATAAAGAAAGAATGAATAAATAAAAAACCTGTAACTCTACAACCCATGGAGGGCCTTGGGCTCAGTACACATTAAGATTCACACTGTTTCTAGACCAACAGCCATGTAATAAGGTGATTAGGCTGACATCATGCTCAGACACCATATTTTTCTCCATTTTATAGTGGCTGGCTGTGCCACAGAAGGATCTTCCCAGCCATTCCCCCTCTCCCCTGCTGAAATAACAGAATAAATAATATTCTGCCACAGTTCGAACCCAGGACCTTGAGAACAGTAGATTAGTGCTCTATCCAATAGACTTCACAGCTCCTTCCATTGTTTTATAATTATGATTTATTTTTAATAGATGGGGTGATAATGGTACTACCATGGCAGTAAGCTGTAATAATTGATGAAATAGATTAGTTTTTTAGATTCAAGTTATTTCTTTCCTTTTATTTATGATAAATGTATGTAAACATATTAGTCTCCTATTAATGTTGTGAATAAATTAAAAATCAAAGAAGAGAATTATATCAAAGTAGTAAGGCTCAATATCACAAAAACAGCCTCATCTAATTAAGCACCATAATCATCTTATTAATACATTTATAATCCTACTGATTGGATTATGTCCATTATTTTATAAAGAAAGAATGAATAAATAAAAAACCTGTAACTCTACAACCCATGGAGGGCCTTGGGCTCAGTACACATTAAGATTCACACTGTTTCTAGACCAACAGCCATGTAATAAGGTGATTAGGCTGACATCATGCTCAGACACCATATTTTTCTCCATTTTATAGTGGCTGGCTGTGCCACAGAAGGATCTTCCCAGCCATTCCCCCTCTCCCCTGCTGAAATAACAGAATAAATAATATTCTGCCACAGTTCGAACCCAGGACCTTGAGAACAGTAGATTAGTGCTCTATCCAATAGACTTCACAGCTCCTTCCATTGTTTTATAATTATGATTTATTTTTAATAGATGGGGTGATAATGGTACTACCATGGCAGTAAGCTGTAATAATTGATGAAATAGATTAGTAGCATTATGAATGTGTTTAAAATATGAACATGGCGTTAATTCCCTATAAGCTTATACAATTTATTAATAAATGTTTTTGTTTTATTAAACCTTACTTTAAATCATATAAAATATTACAGTCTGCTTATTGCATTATATGAATTAATACAATTTTTTTTTTTTTTAATTTCAGCTTACATTGATGAAATAGTTAGCTATATTTTTTTGTACTGCATTTTTTAGGAACTAGTTCGCTCAGAAGAACTGCTCAATTGAAACGAAAATATCCCCATTTAGTTGTAAAAGATATTCGAGGCAATTTACAAACCAGACTAAGAAAACTTGAACAAGGCCACTATGATGGAATTATACTAGCTGCTGCTGGAGTTAATAGGATGGGCTGGGAGCATCATATTTCAAAGGTAAAATAACTAATAAAACAAGTTCTTAAGTCTGTATTAAATGACATCAAATATTATAAATGAAGCTTGCATCATAATTAGCCTTCTTTTCAAGAATTTTAAAAGTTAATGTTGATAATCTATACCTTATGTTTCTATTTTTTATTAAATGAAATGTCAGTAGAAATATTCATTATTACCTACAACATTCACTCTCTGTATAAATCTGTCTCTCTCTTTACCTTTAACTATTTTATCTTTCCATTATATATTTTTTAAATTTTCAACTTTAAATAATGTATTATATGACTGTTATTTCTACCATTTTCTTCTCTTCTAGTTGATTTTATAATCCTTACTTAGTTTGTATCTTTTATTACTGCTATATAGATATTTTATTACTGCTAGCAACATGATAAGGTTAATTATTTTAAATAAACTGAATTAAAGGTGCTTCAGAGATAAGATTTTGAAAGTTTGATTTAGTCCTGTCAGACTATTTGGATCAGGATAAAATTTTCTTGGTATTTAAAGTAATTTAATTATATATTGTTATAAAAAGCTTAATCAGAATTATTAACCCTAGAAAATATGGTAAACATGTGAAAAATCTATCATATAAATTGGTACTTTTAAGTTTCTTCTAGTACTCGCATCCATTTCAAATCTCTAAGCTGCTAGGAAAATGGTCTACAAATTTTGAAATTCGTGCTATATTACTTACTTGCTTCACAAGCTCCCACAAATATAGATGCAAAGAGAATTGTCTTGTTTGTGGATTCACAGGCGGCCATCATTGCAGCTACGCAGCCAAATGCATCTCAAGAAAATGACATAGTGAACTGCCAATTAAAAATTGAACAACTGCTTCAACAAGGTAGGCAGGTTTTCCAATGGGTACCCGGCCACTGTGGTATCCATGGGAATGAAGTAGCAGACAAGCTTGCAAAAGAAGGTGCAGCTTCGGAACAGTTGGAAAATCGAATTTCCTATCGTAGGGCTAGCTATATATATATATATATATATATATATATATATATATATATTATATATATATATCTATATATAATATAATAGCCATGCCCTAAATATCCTGGGTCTATGTTTATCACCACATTTAAACCTTAAGTGTTTTATTGTTCATCATTTAATAGAATGGTGATTAAAGCTAACAGATGTTTATAGGAACATATATTTAACTCATGGCAGTAATATTTGTATTCCCTCGGCACATTTTCTTATTATTAGTTAAAAAGTATAAATTTGGCTGCCTTAAATTATGAGTAAAGTTTCATGTAATTCAATTTATAGTTCTTTTAAGATTTAAAATTTTGCAGATCTTGGACAATGATGAAATGATGTATGCTGTAGGGCAGGGTGCTCTTGCTGTTGAATGTAGATCAAAGGATTGCAAATATTTTTCTTCTTTGAACCATGAAGAGACCGTC